>CM059205.1:16116605-16701605 GCA_030347435.1 Clarias fuscus
CCACAAAATTGGGAGCATGAAATTGTTCAAAATGTCTTGGTATGCTGAAGCATTAAGAGTTCCTCTCACTGGAACTAAGGGGCCGAGCTCAACTTCTGAAAAACAAGTACCGTTCCCCCTGCAACCAGCAAAGCCAGACTCATCCATCGGATAGCCAGACAGAGAAATGTGGTTCGTCACTCCAGAAAACACGTCTCCACTGCTCTGGAGTCCAGCGGCAGCGTGCTTTACGCCACTTCATCCGATGCTCTGCACTGCACTTGGTGATCTAAGGCTTGGATGCATTCCATGAAGCTCTCTACTCACTGTTCTTGAGCTAATCTGAAGGCTGCATGAAGGTCTGTAGCTACACTATTGACCCTGCAGAAAGCTGGCAATATCTGTGCAATATGCATCTCAGCATCCGCTGACCCTGCTCTGTGATTTTACGTGGCCTACCACTTTGCGGATGGGTTGCTGTCATTCCCAATCGCTTCCACTTTGTTATAATACCACTAACTGTTGACTATAGAATATTTAGTAGCGAGGAAATTTCACGACTGAACTTATTGCACAGGTGGCAACCACCCCTGCAATTCACTCCTGAGAGCGACCCATTCTTTCACAGATGTTTGTATAAGCGGTATGCATGCCTAGACGCTTGATTTTATACAGCTGTAACCTTACAATAAATGAATATAAAAATTTTTTTTTTTAATTTTTAATAAAAAAGATGCATTCGACATGGTATATCAAGAAAAGATAAGAGACATTAATCATTTGAAAGACCGCATCAAACGCATTGCACACATATCTTCAGATGCGCTAATGTGCTAGTGTTCATCAACAGTGGGTGACACTTAATACAATAGTTTTGTAGAGCATATTATATGAATAAATTATATATAATTCCATAATTAATGTTACGGAATGTCCATAAACCAAGTGTAGAATTCTGTCAGTGCTGCTGTCTGGAAAATTAATCAACTGGAAAATTAATCAACACCTTGTGAGAATTCAGCAGCATAGTGTGTGTTATAACACAAGACCTTAATGTCACTCTGAGAAGAAATTCCAGAGTCCTGCTGTGCTGGAGAAAAAGCAACTTAACTTAGACATTTGAAAGGAAAAAAAAATCAGAAGACTCTGATATCAAAAATGTTAAAAAAAAAATGTTTGCCTTCTAATGCACTGTAAAAACAAATGAATAACTAAACGAGTAAAAAAAAAATCATTCTCGATTATCTCGAGAAAAAATGCATTGCAATATAAAAAATGCATTTAAAAATGCATAAAAATGAAATAATTGCAAAAATGCAATATAGTACTTGTTTTTTTTGACAGTATCATCAACACAGTTGTTATTAAAACCTTCTAATATCACACTTTATTACTAATCAACAGTCACATCTCATTAACAAGCATACTCATGTGGTCCTGTATCTGTAGCGTTTAAAATCATGATATACTCATACGCAGTTTGTTTAATGAAATGTAGTAAAATATTGACGCCCACCTCACAAGGAACACGACAGGGCAGGACTATCAAAGAGGATTTTGCCAGAGCAGGACCAGCAGAGTGCCTTCTGTCCAGTTTTGGTTCCTGAGAAATTTTTGTGTCCCCTGCTGATATCTGTCCGCCTGAGGTCAAATACATAGGACAAAAACTTTAGATGATGATTATAGCTGTTCCTTGCAAATAAGGAAAAGTGAATTTGCATTTTTAAATAGTTCATACATCTTGATATTAACAATAATTATTGTAACTTTTTTTCCAATCCTGTTTTGATGAGCAGTCATTTTTTCCTGCAGGCCTAAAGAGATCAGGAGATTGGGATTTGCATACTGAGTGATAAAGGCGGCTCTGACGTATGAGGAAGGCTATGAATTTGCATGTGATTTGCCACTGGATCAAACATACACAGAGCAGCCTCTGGTCATATCTTTTTGAATCCATACCAGAGATATATAGACTAAAATAGCTTCATTTATTAACCAGCTTAATAAAGTTGAGCAATGTGTGCAGGACATAAGAGACGGGATGTTAATTAACTTCCTTCTGCTTAATCCTGATAAGACAAAAGTTCTAGTCATAGGACGGCATGCGGCTAGAAGCAAGCTTTTAGATCACACTGTAACTTTAGATGGCCTTTCTGGTCCATCAGTTGCAACAGTAAAAGACCTCGGGGTGATTATAGATTCCGGTCTTTCATTTGAAGCACATGTAGATAATATTACCAAGATTGCATTCTTTCCCCTTAGAAATAGTGCCAAAATTAGGAATATATTGTCACTGGGTCATACTTTTATCACCTCTAGGTTGGACTATTGTAACGCTTTACTGTCTGGTTGTTTAACTAGGTGCATAAACAAGCTTCAGTTAGTCCAGAATGCAGCACCGAAAGTCCTCACTAAAACCAGAAGATACAAGCACATGACCCCAATCTTATCCACAATGCATTGGCTCCCTGTGAAATTTAGCATCGATTTTAAAATACTACTTTTGACATATAAAGCATTAAATGGTCTCTCGCCGCAGTATCCGAGAGAACTGCTAGTGTCTTATGATCTGCCACGCCTACTTCAATCGATCAAAAGATGCAGGATGCTTGTCAGTACCACGTATTATGAAAACTACAGCAGGGGGCAGATCTTTTTCTTACAAAGCCCCAAAGATATGGAATACCTTTTAAATAATGTTCGGGACTCAGAACCTAAAAACCTATTTATTTAGCCAAGCGTTTTTGTAAATAGATTTGCCTTAGGTAAAGGAGCAGATCTCATGACTCGTGGACGTAGAGTATTATGGTGAACTGGTATGTCTTCCTCACTCTCACTGATCACTCAGGTTTGTTGATACACTATTCTACACTATATACAGTATTTTATTCAGTTCGATTCCATTTTATTTGTATAGCGCTTTATATATAGCGAAGCAGCTTTACACAATCAAAATAATTATTGAAGTTTGTATGAAATGTGAATGTGTATGAATCAAAATGATAAGATTGTCCCTGATGAGCAAGCCGAGCATGACGGCGACGGTCACAATTCATACATTCACCTTATACAGTATGTTGTGTGGCTGGGACTATACCTGTTATCTCGCCTTCTATCCTGCTCTTCTCGCTCTCCTTGTCTCTTTCTCTCTTTCCTTGCCTCTCTGTTGAGCTACATCTCTGGTCCAACCATCTGTGGTTGGAGATCTCGTTGCATGGAAAAGCTGCTTTGCGACAATTTCAACTGTTAAAAGCGCTGAACAAATTAAATTGAATTGAATTGAATAAACTCTATATCTCTACTGATCATCGTATATAATATTTATAATCAAAATGTAATTATTAATATCATTGGATTCATATTCATATGTACCAGTCATCAAAAAGACCAGTAGAAGTTGGAGTTACTGTAAGTTAACAGAATAATAACAAAAATGAAAATATGTAAATTAGCTTAAGACATTAGTTATATTAATAAAATCTGAAACTAACATAAGGGCTTTTTTTCTTTTAAATAAATAGTGTCACATTCAATCTCAACAGGCATCAGAGCAGCACATAGTGTTCTCATGGAGACAGCAGACAGACTAAGCAGGTTTTATAATGTAAAATGGAGCTGTCTGTGTTGAATGAACGCATACAGTAGGATAACACCAAATCAACATACTGTACCTCCTTTGTGTATACTGTATATGATTGTTTTTCTCATACAACATAACTGCAAAAATAAATAAATAAACTACAATAAGTTTTCTATGTAATCTGTTACTATCAGTATGGCTATCAGAATTGTTTTATTTTCTATATATAATGTATTATTTAATGCTTTGTGTTATTTTGCCATCTTTATGGAAGTTACAGTACCTGCTCTACTTTCATATGAATAATTTATGTTATTCATGTAATATATGTTATTGTTTCAGTAGGTTGTCTGGGTCAGTTTTGAACAAGCAAACTTTTCCTTCATCTCAATCTACCTAAATTAATATGATTTATTCATCTTAACATACGGAGTAAAGACAAAGCCCACACTGTATCCCTGTTTTATGTAGATTTTTGTCTTTGAGTTTGACTTCCGTGCTCCAGTATTGTGTGTATTACCTGAACATATACTGTACTAGTTGTGGGTGTATAAGAGGTGTGCAGTACAGTATGTGTGGGAGACAAAGAGCGAGTGAGAGGAGAGAGTGATGTGTGTTAAATGATTGTGTGAAACCATAACAAAGCATGGAGATAATGGAAATGTCAATGACAACGGGTATGTCCGAGAGGTAAACCTGCTGTGCATGAGAAGGTATCAAAAATGTTTTAATTCCATGTGCACTGACCATACTTTTATCTTAATCCTTTATCAATGTACCATGCCATGTACACACACACACACACACACACACACACACACACACACACACACACACACACACACACACACACACACACACACACACACACACACACACACACACACACACACACACACATTGAAAATTTTCATTTCTATTGTCCTCATCTATTACCCTGATATATTAAATATTCTGGGATACCTAAAGCTTTAAAGTGACCATGGTCTAAATTCATGTTGCCATTGTATAAAATTCTAGGAGCAATTAAGTATAAATGTAGATAATATATATGCATTTACTTGAAAGAAAAGTCAAATTGGAGATTTCTTACCAATATGGATGTCGTGGTAGGAAGTAAATTAATCTCATCTCCTCCATTATCAGCTGCACCCACTCCTCATTTACACACTTATTAAGGTTAATGTATAAATAAACCCGAAACTTTTGCTTCTGTCATCTATTCATAAACTGGCACTCTAAATTGTATACCCCATTTATGCCTCGTTTATGACTCTCTAATTGTTCTGGATTACCTTGTGCACCACTGAATTTAATTATTATCACCATGTCACCATATCACCATTATCACTATTATGCTTCATGTCTGTGATTCAAAAAATCTCTGTACTAGACATGCATGTACTGTAGTATGATATGGAAAAGAATCAATTAATGAACTGAATGGAATGTGACCCAAAGTTGATTATTTTTCTTCATGTTATGAGTTTGTGATGTTAAGGAACCATAGCGCCTTCCATGCTGAACCCTTACACAAGGAAAATATATTTCTCTATATATTAACTGTCAATATATTAAATGATTTAGTGTTCTGATCTACTGGTAAATTTAAATGATTTTATAATGTTAATATTCCTCGTTGCTACAGTATATATACTGATACTAACTAATAGTTAACAGAAAAAAAAGATATTCATATACAAAAATATATTCACAATATACAGAATGATATATTGTATTAATATAATACAATATATTGAAAAATACATAAGAAATTGGCACTTTTCATATATTGAGAAATATATCCTAATATATTCAAATGTAATGTATGTAATTTTATATTTAACAATATACTTCATAATATATTGAATTTGATTGAATATATCTATTTCTTTATATATATTTTTTTCTTTTTTTTTTTGCTTATATGTTAATGTAGTTCAAACAAAATGGACTTTATAGGCATTAATCAGAGCACACTGGCAAAGTAAAAGTGTGTATAATTCTTAAACATGCATAAAGTTTCAATACTCTTTCAATAAAACAATTATAAGTATAAGTATAATGTTTTTTGTCTTCATTGCAATATGCATACATGGTCCATTCATATGTTGCAATATATTAGTAAATATAAGCATTATCATCTATACCATTATCATATAAGCTCATCATCTATACCGCTTAATCCTGTATTTAGGGTCATGGGGGCCTGGAGTCTATCCCAGGAGACTTAGGGCACAAGGTACACCCTGGACAGGGTGCCAATGCATAGCAGGACACACATACACTCACTCACACACTACGGACTGGAGTGTCTTGAGGACTGTGGGAGGAAACCGGAGTACCCGGAGGAATCCCACCAAGCACGGGGAGAACATGCAAACTCCATGCACACAGAGACGGGAATCGAGTCTGGTCGGCAATCAAACCAGGGCCCTGGAGGTGAAAGGCGACAGTGCTAACCACTACACCACCTTAGGTTCCTATATATGGAAATGTATTATTTAATTATTTAATATATTGTATTATATTGTACAATATATTGCCTTTTTTCTGTAAGGGAAGACATCCCCATGTTTGAAAACATAACGACACTACTTTAACTCTTCTAACTTTCACACTGGAGAGCTGTTGCACTCTGTTGTAAATGCTAAGTAAATGATCCTTCACAAAGAGTTTCACCATATTAAAAATTGTAAGTTTTTTGTTCAGTTTATGTCGGACACGCGCCATAGAGTTCTAATATTATAGAAACTGTAACAAGTGCATCGAATGCCCTGAACATTCAAAAACTGCACTGGTAGAATATGGTATAATGATACATTAACATATGCACGAATCAGGAAATAATGATGCATACAGTACATAGGTATATATGAACAGCCATTTATAATAATACTAGCTAAATATTTTTTTATTTTGTTCTGGTTTTCTTGTTATTGCACCTTGCCTCTTCTAGTTCATGCAGTTAACACATCGCCTGGCCATTGGCTGTTCTCTGACCTTGTTTTTGTCTCATACTTTAGATCTGTCTGCAAGCTGTATCAATAATGCTTTGGTTGACCTCCATCTGAAGATAATTTCCATTATTTGGAACATAGTTAAGTTTAACTCCAGTTTTAGGCTATTTAAGTAACTTCAGACAATTTATCAAAAAATCTTGCATCAGTAAAGAGAATGTAAGATTATCCAGCGGGAGCTTGATCCATTCAAGCATACAGAAAGAACGAGGCATACCATATGCTAATTAGAGTAGGTATTAAGAACTAATTCAGGGTTGTGTGTAGAGGAAATAAAAGGAGCAGTTTAATCATCGGGTGCCTACACTGTTTCCAAATACACCTTGACTGAAAATTAATCTCAATTAATACTGCATAAGGTATAAGATATTAATTACTTACAAGATGGCAATGCTTAACTATTACCATTATTAATCTCTATCCATACAGTATATGATTTATATGATACAAGCTTCATTATTTCCTCATAGTTAATTGATCGTTATGAAAATGTTAGTTAAGTATTAATATATGTTCATTTGTGGACCGTAGTATACAGTGGTACTGGGAATGTACTCACATTGGGTGCATTTGAAAGTGATAAAGTATACTCATTAAAGGTTTGGAACAGTGTGGTAATGCCATATTTACTGCATTCGCACAACCTGGTAGAATAATGTGCAGTTTATATGATAGTTTTTGAAAATGTTTTTCATTCTTGCTCTTCTGCACATATGTAATCAGGAACTGCTTATCACTCATTTCTGGTATTTTTTCGTGTGAATGATATATTGCTGAGGGATGGTAATTAGCTTGTCAGAGCTCAGTGTGGATAATGAAGATTCAAACATGTGGAAAATTTCTTTCTCTCTCTCTCTCAGCTACACTCCCCACTCACACTCCGTAATTACAGACCTCAGGATCACCGATCATGCTGGCAGAATGTAAACCTGATTAAGTTCCTCTAGCACTGCTTAACCTGCTGTGCCAAGTTATTTAGCACAGCCAGACTTCTTCACTGGAGGCTGATGCTTCCTTCAGCTGGGAAAGAATGCACTTTACTGGGGGTCTTTATAGTAATTCGCTAAGTTTTTTTTTGTTGTTGTTGTTTTTTTACTAAATGTGGCTTTGTCTCTTTGCATGAACCAGAGTTTTATTTGTATGCCTGGGCATGCTTGTTGTATATGACTGTCTGTAATCTTGATTTTCAAAATGCATCAATCTGTTAGAGTGAATAATGACAATGACTTCTACTTCAACCTCGAACTTTTTCAATGCTCACCCTTAATAAAGTCAGTAAGACTCCCTTACTGACTTACTACAAATTATCCAGCAAGTCATCTCTTCTTTCCTGACTATTTGTATAAGACTCACCTCGTCGAATGATGTTGAGCACAGCTGAGTGGTACTCCTGTGCATCTTGTTCGCTTGAAATCTGCAAGCATTCTTCACCCCTGAGAGGAATGAGTTCTAGCAGGGGTTCCAGGCTTTCGACACCACACAGCAGCACCACCACACAAGCCTCAGGCTTCAGCACACGTGCTAAGAAGAAGCGACGCAGCTGACACAGGCCTTCCAGCATAGCTCGTGACAGAATGAGCAATTTGCACTTGTAGCCCTTCAGTTCCAGGAAGTCGTCTCTGCGTTTAGATATCATAGCGATGTTGTAGCAACAGATGCCCGTCTCCGGGACGGATTTGGCAAGGATGGAGTGCATGTACGAGGCCCACTGCTCTGCCTCCTGTTCGAAGATGATCAGCAACTCTTTACCTGGAAGGTACAGGAGATAAGGGCCGCAATGTAAGGTCAAAGGTGTTACACTATTTTGTGCAGTGCATAATAGAACTGGCTTGGGACTTTTTGAGGAAAATTTGGGGAAGGTCCTCACAATGGATGTGATGGTTAGATGTCCCCAAACCACTGGCCATGAGGTACTGTAACATATCTATACTATATTTATATACCAGAGGAATGTTGAATTCTTCATTCTGAATTTTCAATTCTGAATCTGCATTGGTAGTGCAGTGGATTAAGGCTCTGGACTCTGATTACTAATCAGAAGATTTGGGGTTCAAGCCCCAGCTTGAACAAGATGCCACTGTCTGGATGAAGACTGGAGAGGCACAGTTGTGAGCGTTTCCACAGTTGGCAATGATTTGTGGTGCCAGGTCATCTGCTGGTCCACTGTGTTCATCAAGTCCAAAGTCAATGCAGCTATCTTCTGGCTAGATTTTAGACCAATTCATGCTTCCTTCTGCTGAAAAACTTAGAGATGCTGGTTTCCTTTTCCAGCAGAATGGCAGCACCTACCCACACTAAACCAAAACTACCACTAACTGGTTTGCTGACCATGATGTTACTTTGCTCGATTGGCCAGCAAACTCTCCTTACTTGAAGCCCTATTGTTAAGACAAAGATCTTGAATCGCTTTTTCATGCTATTCAAATTTATTGAAATTCCATTGTATACTATTGTAAAATGTAAACTTCAAGCTATCATTACAGCACACTATGGTAAGTTATAGAATACAGTACCATACTTTAATGTATACCATAGGTATGCTTGCTGTGGAAATTATAGTAAAAACTATAGTATATTAATACTGTTTGATGTGTATTCTAAAGTATATTTTATTGCACTATTGGAGTGGTATTATTATATTATTTTTATGGTTCATGACCACATATTAAATGTTGTTTGATTACTTTGATTGCCATCATCGTTTTATCCCCAATTTGAAACATTTCCATAATAGTTAATCAAGAGCGTTTATACATCACAGCTTCTGAACTGAATGTGGTTTGCAGCCAGAAAATCTATACTGCTTGAATTACTTATGAATATGTATTTTCTTAGCATGAATAATAATAGAGAGATAGAGATCTCCATTTAACGCCATTGGCAAAATCCACAAAATTTCCACTTGAAGTTGTAGCCATATAACAACAATCATAGAATGTGTTAAGACTTCATATAATCTCACTTTATAAACTAATTTATTGGTAATTAACTAATTCTAATCTTGTATTCATTTTTATTTAATTATATAATTTTATATTAAACCCGTGTTCATTATTTTAATAACAGCGTTTAACATATGTGAACATTATAAGAATGATAGTACAGTAGTAGCACTAACTCACCTATTTTGCTCATCGTTCTTTCTGGGCAGATGCAAGTGGCACTGTGATCTACGCGCACGAAAGTGTGTTTGAACACACACAGGTTCCTTTGTGTTGATATCTGGTAACATACTGGGAGTTGGTGCGTCACGGGGATGTGTGAGCTGTGAAGGCGGGTTATGACCACAGTTTCCCTGTTCAAAGATATGATCATGTATTGTACTAAATTAAGTTTATTGGGGATTCCCAAAACACACTTTACATTTATATAATGAATATGGAATGTTTTCAATGCAAATCTACTGGTACTAAAGTGACAATTCAAGAATACTAGAAATTACAGAATGCTATATATTAAATTAATGCATTTGACATATTTGTTTAAATTTCACTATGATATAGAGAAAACTCATTCAATTTGGCTGTATTTTATTTTTGTATTTGAGTCTTTTGTATGGTGGTTTTTCTCCATTTTGTAGTTTATTTGGATGCACCACATGGGCTCTACATCCCAATAGCTAGTGATAGCTCTAGGTGTCCTAATGTTTTTTTGATAACAAAATGTATGTGCTTAAATTATGAAAGAATAATACTGTTAACTTAATTAACACACGGGGGAAGTGTGATTTCAGTGCTTTTTGACTGCGGCGTGATTGTTGGTGCCAGATGGGCTGGTTTGAGGATTTTAGAATTACTGATAGTCTTGAATTTTCATACAGTTTACAGTTTATACACAAAAAGGGAATTTAAAACATCAGTTGAACTGCAATTTTCTAGAAAGAAACACAGCCATTATTTTTTTATTTTTTTTATTTTAATAACCATACTGCATATAGAGCTCTGGATTGTGCAGTATTGAGTGAGATATCCCTTTTTTCAGCACAAAATAGGCAACATGATGATCTGAACTTGAGCTCATTTAAACCGACTACCCAAACATGACTGAGTAAAAAAATTAAAAAGGAAAAAAAAGTGTTATGTCGGCAAAGAAGTAGCACAGATGCATATAATCACGTTATTTTATTGTTGTTTTCAGTTGCTCGTACAGTATGGGCAAAATAAATAATAATAATAATAATAATAATAATAATAATAATAATAATAATATGCTAATTTTAAGGGGTCTACATTTTTGCAACGTCATTCCCATCATTCAGTAATATTAAAAATTTGAACGCTATAAAAGTAATGCTATAAAAGTAATTTTATAGTAACGCTATAAAAGTAATTTGCTAACTTACATTCTACCTGACATATCTGAAAACCCAAATATACAGTTTGAAGTCTGAAGCCTTATTAACACAAACTGGCAAGGCTTCCATTCCATATGAGCACATACTACATATATATATTTTTTATTCATCATTGACCTGTGCTTTACTGCAGTCATGAATATGTGCTTGGTGTTTAACGGGTAAAAAAAACAATTCTTGACAACCGTGATGAAAAGCAACTCAGCATACAGCACATGGCTCATTATACAGTAACAGCAGAAGAATACTCAGTTCCTGAACAGGTAGAAGAACAGGTATCTGAGACTACACTGAGGAAAAGTCCACTAAAATTGGACAGAGACTGAAAAAGACCAGATAATATTTAGGCTCGAATCTCATTTGCAGGTTCTTAAACAATAAAAAAAAAATACATATAACTATATAATAAACAACAAAATATTTAACTACGAGAGGTGTTCAAGTCAAAGTGGGACTTTTGATTCTGCAGAATAACACCACAGTTACTGGTTTTAAAACTACCTTTATTTCTCTATATAATTCCTGGCTACACTAATGCACATATTCCAACGTTTCAGTAGCGCTTGGATACCCTCATGATAGAAAGGTTTCTCAGTATGCAGGACCCATGATTGGACTGCCCTCCCAGGAACTTCTTTAACATGCCGAAAATGGCTTGGAATGTGCAAGTGGTGGTTGTGAGTGATTGTGTGTGCAAATCCCATAGACAGATGCGTATTCGGCGATTTTCAGGGATCAGGTGTTCCACTTGCTAAATGTTTATGAGAACTACTGCAATGGGCTCCGAGCCACCTGGGCTGTGATCATCATACAACCTTCTTTAAATCATTTGCCACGTTCAAATGTTTTACTGCTAAGTGTCTCATCACGATACTGTGCTTGGAGACTTCTGTAAATGTCAATCAGTTTTACCCAGTCAGTCACAAGAAATAACCCGAATTACAAAGTCATAAAAACGCCAAATAGTCTGTCAAATGCAGCTTTGTATTTCACATGAGCGGTGTTTTGTAATACTAGCTTGTGCTGCTGTATAAAACTCAGACATAACACTATGTAACTGGCTATTGTTTCCACATGGTACACTCTCTGAACTTTACAGCAGGATAATTGTTAAAGGGCTTTGATAAAGATTTACATTGTCTGTAACCTTGAGGTACATAAGTAGACCTACTGTCTAGGCTTTTTCACATACTGTAGAAAGCAAGCACCACTTAACCTTCATTACAGCATACATTTAAAATCTAGAAACACTTACCATCAAACAGTACATTTGCTTTTGAGTTAACCTTTTTTTATTCTAAATATACTGTATTTTCCCTTCAACCAATCAGGGGTCTATTTGCCAGACGTTCTGTTAAGTAAATATCACTATGACTGGAAAAAAGACTAATTAATAACCTTTATGTTGCAATGCTTTTTCTAGTTCATGTTCACATTTCTAGGGCTTTGGGTAAAACTAAAACTTAAAAAAAATATTTGGGCAAAATGGCATAAATCACAGGGCAGATTTGTGTCAAAATGCTATTATATTTGACTTACTGTCCAGTATGTTGCAGGCTATGGATTTCTGTACTTTATATAGAGACCTAAATACACAATTTGCCTTTGTTTGCTAAAGTGACTTAGATATTTTTTTTAACTAGCCCCTTGCACCCCTGGTGTAAAAAAATTAATCCTGGCCGTCATGATTGTCCTGTCTGCTGCTCATCCACACATGAAAATGTCAAAAAGGGTGAACATGGGGCAGCATGATAACAGGATCAATAGAATTTCATTAGTTGCAGCTGCTACTGAAATGTTTTTTGACCACTAGATACATTAATATCTCTATGAGGATGATTGAACAATAACTCCCATACTAAGGCTACGACTACCAGTCAGGAAGGACCTAAGACTATCACATGTTTCCTCCGAACTGTGTGACGACTCTTTTTGAATTGCTCGCTCGCCGTTAGGGCGGCCTAACACATTGGACAGACACCACTATCTGCTCCGTGATTGATGTGAGAGCCGTAAGTGTCTCCCATCCCACCCTGCTGAGAGAGCTCGGCCAATCATCTCTCTCTAGGCCCCCGGCTGCGGGAGGCTACAGCATCACACCGGAATTGAACTAGCGATCTCCTGATGATAGGGGGACCACTCAGGGGCTATTCATTGATTTTCTGTACCCTGTGCCTATCCTGTATAGGGTCACAAGAAAACTGGAGTGTATTGCCGGAGACACGAGGCAGGGTACACTCTCAACAAAGCGCTAATTCATCGCAGGACACACACACACACACTCATTCACACACTGTTGGCAAATTGGGAATGCCAATTAGCCTAATTTGTATGTCTTTGAACTGTGGGAGGAGACCAGAGTACCTGGAGGAAACCCACCAATCACAGGGAGAATATGCAAACACACAATAAAACCTGTAAATGAAAACTCAGACCTTGGAAGTGCAAGCCCACAGTGCTAATCATTACACCAATGCGCCACCAATTCATGTTTAGAAATAAGACAGTTAAAATTAAATTACCTTTTTTACATAGAGCACTTTTAAAAATAGTCATTGACAAAAGGAATTTTCCAGACACAATTCCATTGAGATGAACCATTGTTGATTGGATGACATTCACAAAGCAATTAGGACTAGGGACTCCTGTACACCTACTCACTGATGCAATTATCTAATTAGCCAATCAACTGGCAGCAGTACAGTGCATAAACTCATGCAGAAACAGGGTAGCTGCTTCATCAACCATCAGAATGGGGGAAATTGTACCTTAGTAGTTTTGAATGTGGCATGATTGTTGGTGCCAAGACAGGCTGGTTTGAGTTTTTTATAACTGCTGGTATCTTGAGATATTCACACACCCCAGAGTTTACTCAGAACAGTTCAGTAAAAGGCTAAATATCTATGAAGCAACAGTTCTGTGGAAGGAAACACCTTGTTGAAGAGAAAGAATGGCCAGACTGGTCCGAGCCAACAGAAAGGCTATACTAAGATAGATAACCACCTTGTTTTAAGCAGAAAAGCTTCTCAGAAATGCAATGGTGCACTGCAACATCAGGAAACCAATGGACACAACCTTCTTTGTTTCAACAGCTAGTCTGGTGGAGGTGGTGTAATGGTGTGCGGAATGTTCAGCATAGTTTGGGCCACTTAATACCAACCAATCATTGTTTAAATACCACATTCTGTGTGATTATTATCACTGACAATGTGGATCCCTTCTTAGCATGATAATGCAACATATCACCAAGCACAAATCTCAAATTGATTTCATGCACCCAGCAATGTTCTTCATTTGCTTTCCAAATCCCCAGTTTTGAATCCAATGGAACACCACTGGGATCTGGGATGTTGTAGAACAGAAGATTTGCAGCATGAAAATGTACCTGAAAAATCTTAAAGAACTACATGATGCAGTCATGTCATAATCTATCCATATAACTATATAACTTATGCTACAGTATATAACATCCTAGTTATCACAGTATTATTTTATATCATAAAAATATTCATTTGTTTTGCAAAATAATACATATTATTTGATAATATATTTATATGTTGTATTAACTATTTACATACAGTAATTTAATATGTTTTTATAGAATTATATGTTACTCAATTAACATTTTACTCTTTTCCTGAACACATACTCAATATGCCTGTTCATTTGTTTCTGCAACTGGTAATTAAAGAACTGAACAAAAGAAACTAATCAAATGTAAGCCTTTGAGGTTTTTCACTTGTACAAAAATCTCACCAAGTAACTGATATACATGAAAAGAATAAAATGACTTGTTCTACTAGAAGTGCACGGGTCTAATCATTCCAGGAAAAGCAGTAGGCTGGAAAGAGAAAAATGCATATGGCTTCAAATGGCCTGTAATTAGTGAACCGAGCACGAATCCTCATATCTTTACCTCTACATCTTTCACTTCTCACAGAGGCACCCCTCCTTAGGCTCAATCCATTCTGCTCATTAGATAAATCCATAGAGACAGGAACACCTACCACTGTAATTGTGAACATTGCTTGGTTTCTCATGTCACCACTTTCTCTCATTTCCTCATGTGAAATTGGTTGGAAATGAGGACTGAGAACGCTGCAAATTAATTTGCCTACCGGGATGTAAATTAAGCCAAAATGATCTCATTGTGGACATATCTGGCTAGCTCAGTTGACGAGAACTGGCTTTGAGGTAGATCCTCTAGAATGCCCAAAGAGAAACAGTCTGGTCTCTGAGCATTTGCAGTCTTACCACACACCAATCAATCCATTCCAGTGAGATATCAGTTAAACTGTGCTGCCTATTTAATTTTATTAACTGTAGACCTGACAGTGAGTGAAGTGGTCCCAGGCAAGTCATTTGAAGACCCGGTCAATGCCCATAGCTCCAAAAACAAGGAGCAAATCTCCTTCATTAACTACAGTGATGCTTTCTTCAGATCACTATGGCTCTCCAAGGAAACGTATCGTGCATAAATGGAACCTCATAAGAATTCCGTTAAAACAACATATGGGAGCATAAGAAAGATAAATGTATGTTGGTGTACTTGTTAATGAACCTTTGATATCCAACCTGAACATCTTCGAGTGAGCTATAGAAAGGCTCTATTCATTTATTTCCCATACCATGTGGTGCTGTAAAGGCTTCAGATGAGAAAAAACACATGGGTTTTTTTTTTACCTAACACCATGTGAAAAATCCTGAGCTAGTATTTCATCATTATTTATGCCTATCCACTGATTTAGTTCATTTTAATTAGGATTTGGTGAGCATGTCAAATAGACTCTGAATTGCTTATTAGTGCACTGTTTCTATCAATTTATGAAACCCACCAAGGAATAAGTCTGGGGGAAAAAAAATCAACCTTGTGTGTCACTATTTAAAGTATCTGCCTATTAGCCAAGTGAAACTAATTAGCCATGTGCTTTTCTGCAGTCTTCAACATGTAGAGCAATTTGCAGCACTGACAAATCCACTCTTAAAACAGACGGAAAAGCACAGCAAATGAAACAACTTTTTAATTATTAACCCATCAGTGAAGCATGTTTTAAAAAATACAGCATTGTATTTGTCATCCTTTACCCAGGCTTACAGAAAAGGCCTCTTCTTTGTCTTGCACAGGTCGTAGGGCAAACACTGGAGGAAAGAGAAAGTCCAGGAGAAAAGAGCAGATTGGCGTAGTAACAAGGGTGACCTGATGGTGATGTCATGAGCATGAGTCAGATAGCAGCCTAAGGGCAAGCTCATTATTTCAAGCTAGCATACAATGTCCTGCCACTGATGAGTGTCAAATGCTCAGGCTCTTGTGCATGCTCTCCACCAATCAGAAAGAAGAGAGTGCTTCTAGGAGTTAAAACATGATTTGAAAAAGAGAAAAAAGATTTGTGTCAACTGGATGCTTCAATAGATGAGATTAAAACAAATTACAGTATTAATTAAAGTCAAATTTATGACATTGGAATTACTGTTAATACCAACAATTCCTGAAGCAAGTTAATTATTAAAGGAAGAAATACAGTGTGTGTAAGAACACTATGTAACCTTGAGGGTCTTTAACAGAATAAGCATTTTAAAAATAACTCAGGAGATAATCCTACACAGTAAAGCTGTTAAGAATGAAAACAAAAATAGTTTACAGCGTTTACATGATGTGGTGACGGTTATGTGCATAGACAAGTGTAGCCAGGTGTTTCTCAGAACACCAGCATGATTCACATAAATACTGTATCTGCAACAAGGTGCACTGAGAGCTGCACATCATTCTATAGCAATCACAACTACACTGACTGCATTTACCCTTCATTATATATGCACATCCGTGCTTCCTGGATGTGTGCCCACCTTTTATGTCAGTCTTCAAAGCTGAGACAACTTTAAAAGAGTTCTTCATTTGTTATGTCTTTTGTGTGGCGGTTATACTCGGTTTTGTAGTTTATTTGTATGCACACCCTGGGTCCTGAATACCACTAGCTAGTCATAGCTCTTAATATCATTTTAATAACAAAATTTATGTGCTTAAATTATGAAGGAATAATCCTGTTAATTTAATTAACACACGGGGGAAGTGTGATTTCAGTGCTTTTGACTGCGGCGTGATTGTTGGTGCCAGATGGGCTAGTTTGAGTATTTTAGAATTACTGATATCCTTGAATTTTCATACAGTTTACAGTTTATACACATTTTTTTTTTTTTTTAAATCAGTTGAGCTGCAGCTTCTTAGAGGTTGCTGTTAAAAGAGGTCAGAGGAGAATCACCTGACAGGTTTGAGGTAATGGGTAGTCTATGGCAACTTATACTGTATAACATGTCTTGACAACTATGATGAGCAGAAAAGCAATTCAGCATACACAGCACATTACACAATGAGACAATAATAGAAAAGACCAGAAAATGTTTAGGCTCAAATGTAATATTATTATTATTATTATTATTATTATTATTATTATATATTTTTATATGCTTATACAAAATAAAACACTAAAAGATGCAAATGACTAAATAATAAATGACAAAGTATTTAATTAAAAATTATAACTAACATATTAAATATTGTATCATTATTTACCCAGCTGTGTTATTTGTCCTGATGATATAACTGCATCAACATTTAAGTAGTGATAATTGTTTTATTGTTTTATTTTTATGGAAATTAATTGTTGTTGTGTAAACCTGCTGTACAAATGCATGTTTTTCTATGCTATATAAGAAAACTGCACTAGTCCATTAAATAACAATACCACATATGCCATTAAGTGCTATCTTGAATTATGTATGTTGATGTTCATCTTAATCAAGTCACATGACTGGGCGCCCAATCACATTTGTGGTTTTTCCATCACAGCATCCCTGTGCAAGATAAGGATTGAAACCATAAGAAGAACTACTGTCACTTTACACCAGTCGGGGTACTGTATTTGAGTGAGTAAAATCATCAGCTCTTACAGCCGTGGTCAAACGTTGAGAAAAGTCTGCTGCGTCGGGGGTGGAAGATCTTTTTGTCAGATGTTGCTATGGTATACTGAAGTATAGTTACAAGCATTTCATAAGTGTCAAATGCTTGTATTGACAATTAGATTAAGTTTATGTAGAGTCAATATTTGCAGCGTTGACCCTTCTCTTTTTTAAGATCTCTGCAATTCGCCCTGGCATGCTGTCAATCAACGTCTGAGCCACATCCTGACTGATAGGAGCCCACTGTTGCAGAATCAATGCTTGGAGTCAGAATTTGTGGGCTTGTGTTTGTCCACCTGCCTCTTGAAGATTAAGCACAAGTTCTAAATGCAAAAAAGTTCTGGGGAATTTCCTGGCTCTGGACCCAAAATTTCAATGTTTGATCCCCAAGCCACTTAGTTATCAATTTTGCCTTATAGCAAGGTGCTCCATCATGCTGGAAAAGGCATTGTTCTTGGATGGTTGGGTGAAGTTGCTCTCGGAGGATGTTTTGGTACCATTCTTTATTCATGGCTGTGTTCTTAGGCAAAATTATAACTGAACCCACTCTCTTGGCTGAGAAGCAACCCCACACATAAATGGTCCCAGGATGCTTTACTGGTGGCTTGACACAGGACTGATGGTAGCGCTCACCTTTGCTTCTCCAGACCAGCTTTTTTCCAGATGCCCAAAACAATTGGAAAGGGGATCTATCAGAGAAAATTACTTTAACCCAGTTCTCAGCAGTTTAATCCCTATGCCTTTTGCAGAATATCACTCACTCATCATCTATACCACTTTATCCTGTATTCAGGGCGCGGGGGCCTGGAGACTATCCCAGGGGATGAAGTGGGGTACACCCTGGACAGATAGGCTGCCATCAGTCACATAGTGGCCCAGAAGTTGACTAACAGCCTGCCAGGCCCAAGTGCAGCACTCCAAATATTACAGTAACTACGTATTTGCATAAACTTAATGTAATTGTCAATAAAAACCTTCAACACATATTGAATGCTTGTTATTATACTTCAGTATACCATAGTAAGATCTAAAAACATTTGTAAATTAATATTTAATCAATTGATATTAATATCTGTGAAAATTCATATTGTGCCCAACTTTTGGGCACGGCTGTACTGGTAGAGTAATATAGCAACAGTACAATGTAGTAGCTCAGCAGATGATTGCATTCTGCAAACATTATGTGTGTATGGCTCAAGTTAGGAGTCTAAGTTACTATGTGTTGTAGCTTTAGTTGCTAAATGAACACTAGTTATAACCGAGCTGAGCAATCACAACACAAGGGACATCTATAAGCAGTTCCTGGACTCATAAATCAGAGTTTCATGTTGTCACAAGTTCTATGGTCATTTGGACTTCAAAAAGCCTACAGACAGTCCAGAAATCTCTTAAGGCAAAATGAGGATCTAAAGGTTCTTATTTTGAGGTATACTGTAGCAGTCATCTGTTTAGTCTGCCTTTCTGTCTAAAATCTTATCAGCCCTTAGAGAGTGTGTGTGGGAAGCTGAGTCTGCAGGCAGGAAAGGTTGCCATTTAGGAAAGAACAAAAGGTTGGAAAAGTTCTAGCATGCAAATCTTTTGCCAGATGGGTTGAAATTATGCATTGTCCACGATTAGAAAAATGAAATTGTTCTTAAATGTAAAAAATAAATAAATAAACTCTCTAGATCTCAAGAGAAGGCTGTAGAAATATTTTTAAGAAATTTATAATGCAATTAAATTGTTTTCCAGAACCACGTGAAAAATAAAACAACAGTACTTACCTACAGTAAATGTGTCACATTAAGCAAACATACCAGACTTTTGGAGGAAGTGTAGTTGGATCTGTGTCTGGTCCCTTATGTGAAAGAAGCATTAGATACACTGATCAACCACAACATTAAAAACATCTGCCTAATAATGTGTATTGTGTCATAAAAACTCTTTGAGATTTGTTAGGGCCCAGACTCCATAAGACCCCTGAAGGTGTGCTGTGGTATCTGGTACCAAGACATAAGCAGCGGATCCGTCAAGTCCTGAAAGTTGTGTGTTTGAGCCTCCATGGATTGGATATTTTGGATGTCAATCAGATTGAGATCTGGGAATTTGGTGGCCAAATTCCCCAGACTGCCAAATTCATCACACTGAACACAGATTTTTGCTATATTTAATTAAAGAGGTCATTCTTCCACAGATAGGCACCACACATAGCCATGATGAAAAAACATTTTATCAGACCAGGCTAACTTTTCCATTGCTCCATTGACCATCTTTGGTAGGTACTATTGCATACCAAGAATCACCTGACCAAGTTGTCTAACCTTAACAATTTCCCCATTCTCAAAGTTGCTCAAATCATTATGTTTCCTACTGAAAGTTCTCTTCAGATTAATGTTCTAAATCTTTTTGCAGTCAAGGACACCTATAAATGTAACCTGAATTCCACATACTCTCTTCTACAGATTTACATCATAATACAATTAATCAAATTTTAGGCTTATTGTTTAAATTTGTACAGTTTGTGATGATTTATTTGTGCCATAAACTTAATGGAAAATTCACCAGCGAAAACAGTCATTTAAAGCATTTGTTTAAATTATTTGCAGACCTACTTATTTTTGAATCCACCTACCTACATGTACACTTATCTATGGAATTGCTTGGCTTACTAGGAATGTACAGTGCCACGAAAAATTATTAGCCCCGCTTTTTTTTGCATATTTTCCCGGTTCTCTTAAATGATTCAGATCATTAAACAACTTTAATATTACATAAAGATGTCCATAGTAAATATAAAACTCCAGTTTGTAAATTATGATTTCATTTATTTTTTACGAAAAGAACTGTCCAAACATGCCTGGCCCTATGTGGAAAAAGTAATTGCCCCTAAACCTAATAACTGGTTGTGCCACCCTTGGAGGCAACAACTGCAATAAAGCGTTTTCGATAATTGGCAATGAGTCTTTCACATTGCTGTGGAGGAATTTTTGTCCCACTCTTCTTTTCTGAAGGGGAGGGTAATTATTTTTTCACAGGTTTGGGCTATCTTTTTTTTTTCGGTTAATAAATGAAAATCATAATATAAAAACTGCATTTCGTGTTTACTTCAAATTTGTTTTATGATTCTCAATCATATATTTAAAAAAAAAAAAACATAAATATACAAAACATTAAAAATATTTTTTTTACAGGACTGTAAAATAGACATTCAGGTAATAGTCAAAAGAAACTTTAACATGTAAAGGCTTAAGATATTAGAATGATTGAGAACACAGTCATTTAATCAGCTAGCTGATGTTAATATTTTTTCTTTTTTGGGTTTTGGGTTGTTTTTTAGGTGATAGAGCTAAACACAATTTTTTACAGAACCTTCTATTGCTATGCACTGCAGTTGGACATCACATTTTATAGCTTGATCATGACAAGATTTAAAGATAATGTGCTTCTGGAAGACACACCTATGGAATACAGATCTCAATGTGGTCATATAAGAACATTATTTTTGCCATTGGTGTGAACTGCAGTCATGTACTTTGGATTAAGAGTTTTCTTTACCTTCAACCTAAAATCAAAATCAATGTACTTCTCTTAGATATTCCAGGATAATGTATGTCGAGGAATAATTGGCGGTTCAGTTGAAAAAAGCTCTGCAGTGTAACACTTTAGTTAAACTCTTTAATGTAGCTGAAATATAAGGCGAAGGAGAGAAAAATATGAGGTGGCTTTGTCAAGACATTATAAACGACTGTATTGCAGTTGTGCAGTAAGTTCATGGTGTTGTCATGGAAATGGCTGCAGTTTCTGTCAACACTAATGGGCTAATGGGCTTCACTGCTGAGTTCTGCTTATAGTCTCTTACATATAACAGCTCTTATATACAAGAACACAAAAGCAGGGGTTGTGTAATGTATTAAACTCTATAAGTGTTGAATCCTGTAATTGTTATGGAATTCACATGACAAGATCTACTGTATTTGCAGCAGAGGTTAGTGAACTACTGCTTCAGTACCTTTATTAACTGTACACGCACAGCAGTGAATAAATGTATCGCTTTGTTATGAAATGTTACTTTTCTAGTGTTTAAATAATAATTTTAAAAAACTCCTAAATCCTCTTCAGTTCACACTATTCAGCAGTGACACTTTGCTTCATCTGCACAAAACAGCTACAGAAAGTGAACAAGGTTCGAATAAGTTACGTGAAATACTTAATACTAAGGCTGAGATGGCCCAACTGGAAAAAACATGTCTACAAAGCATGTGCTAGCCTTCATACAACCATGATGGTTGCAGTTAAGATGGGGAAACCCAGTGTCAGTTGGGGAAAATGTACATACAAAGTAAAAAAATAAAATAAAATAAAAAATTACCTTTTTTTTTTTTGCCAGTACGGGTGGCAAGGAGATATAAGAAATTAAAGGAAATATAAGAAAAAAAATTTTTTTTTAAAGGAAAATGGAAAATAATTTTATAACTGACAAGCATGGTCTACCAGTTTGCCCAGCACTGCTTGTAGTTTGGCAACTGGTAACTGGTGAGATCAAGTTGGACTTTTCAGCAGGTATCATGATAGGCTGACCATACAGACCATCCAGTCTTATCTTCTATACCGCTTTATCCTGTATACAGGGTTACAGGGAAGGGGGCTTTGAAGCCTATCTCAGGAAAAATAGAACATGAGGCAGGGTACACCCTGGACTGGGTGTAAATCCATTGCGGGGCACACACACACTCAGACACTTATTCACAAAGTACGGCCAATTTAAGATACGCCAATTAGCCACATTTTGGACTGTGGGAGAAAACCAGAGGACCAGGATGAAAACCCACCAAGCATGGGGAGAACATGAAAACTTCATGCACACAAAGGCAGGAATCGAACCAGGCCGGGAATCAAAACCGGACACCAAATTTTTAGATCTCCAAAAGGCAAAAATGAGAAAGATCACAGTGTGGTATAGAATACACAAGGCTGCCATTAAGATGATATATCTATTAAATTATAAGTGTATCATACCATCACTGGTAAACTCCTCAGTCATGAAGGAACATTACAACCACACAACAGAATCACAGTGCTTTTTTAGGGTTTTAGTTTAATACAAACACTGTCAGAGTCAGAATATAGCAAGGCTTGATACTGCATATAAGAAAAACAAGTACTAACTAAACACTAACACTATTAACATTCATGTCAGTGTAACACACGACATGAAATTAAAGTGACTACATATTATTAACATTAAATGCTACCAAGTACCATTTGCTTTTGATATTTTTTTTCCAGTGCTTCAGTGTAATGCTTTGAATAATGCTTCCTCCTACTGTACCTGACTGGAATAGTGCACATTATAGTGCATGACAAAGGCTTGTTTCATGAGTTTCATCATTAGTTAATGGATGTTGGTTTATGTGTGTGGGAGAGGTCCCTACATTCCTTAATGTATTATATACACACGTGGACAAAATTGTTGGTACCCTTCGGTCAATGAAAGAAAAACTCACAATGGTCATAGAAATAACTTTAATCTGACAAAAGTAATAATAAATAAGAATTCTATGAATGTTAAGCAATGAAAGTCAGACATTGCTTTTCAACCATGCTTCAACGGAATTATTTAAAAAAATGAACTTATGGAACAGGCCTGGACAAAAATGATGGTACCCCTAACTTAATAGTTTGTTGCACAACCTTTTGAGGCAATCACTGCAATCAAACGATTCCTGTAACTGTCAATGAGACTTCTGCACCTCTCTGCAGGTATTTTGGCCCACTCCTCATGAGCAAGCTGCTCCAGTTGTTTCCGGTTTGAAGGGTGCCTTTTCCAGAAAGCATGTTTCAGCTCCTTCCAAAGATGCTCAATAGGATTGAGGTCAGGGCTCATAGAAGGCCACTTTAGAATAGTCCAATGTTTTCCTCTTAGCCTTTCTTGGGTGTTTTTAGCTGTGTGTTTTGGGTCATTGTCCTGTTGCAAGACCCATGACCTGTGACTGAGACCCAGCTTTCTGACACTGACCAGCACATTTCTCTCTCAAATCCCTTGATAGTCTTGAGATTTCATTGTACCCTGCACAGATTCAAGACACCCTGTGCCAGATGCAGCAAAGCAGCCCCAGAACATAACAGAGCCTCCTCCATGTTTCACAGTAGGGACAGTGTTCTTTTCTTGATATGCTTCATTTTTCCGTCTGTGAACACAGAGCTGATGTGCCTTGGCAAAAAGTTCCATTTTTGTCTCATCTGTCCCTAGGACATTCTCCCAGAAGCTTTGTGGCTTGTCAAAATGTAGTTTGGCATATTCCAGTCTGGCTTTTTTTATGATTTGTTTTCAACAATGGTGTCCTCCTTGGTCGTCTCCCATGTAGTCCACTTTGGCTCAAACAACGACGGATGGTGCGATCTGACACTAATGTTCCTTGAGCATGAAGTTCACCTTGGATCTCTTTCGAAGTCTTTCTGGGCTCTTTTGTTACCATTCAGATTATCCGTCTCTTTGATTTGTCATCAATTTTCCTCCTCCGGCCACGTCTAGGGAGGTTGGCTACAGTCCCATGGATCTTAAATTTCTGAATAATATGTGCAACTGTAGTCACAGGACACTTTAGCTGCTTGGAAATGGTCTTATAGCCTTTACCTTTAACATGCTTGTCTATAATTTTCTTTCGAATCTTCTGAGACAACTCTTTCCTTCGCTTCCTCTGGTCCATGTTGAGTGTGGTACATACCATGTCACCAAACAACACAGTGACTACCTGGAGCCCTATATATAGGCCCACTGACTGATTACAAGATTGTAGACACCTGTGATGCTAATTAGTGGACACACCTTGAATTAACATGTCCCTTTGGACACATTACTTTCAGTATTTTCTAGGGGTACCATCATTTTTGTCCAGGCCTGTTCCATGAGTTTATTTTTTTTAATAATTCTGTTGAAGCATGGTTGAAAAGCAATGTCCGAGTTTCATTGGTTTACATTGATAGAATTTTTTTTTATTATTACTTTTGTCAGATTAAAGTTATTTATGTGACCATTGTGAGTTTTTCTTTCATTGACCAAAGGGTACCAACAATTTTGTCTACGTGTGTATAAACAAAAGTATTTGTTAATGATTGAATTTAGGTGTTCCAATCAGGTCCCTTATCCCTACTGAAGGGCAATCTTAATGCCTCAGCATACCAAGACATCTTGGACAATGCTATGCTTCCAACTTTGTAGCAACAGTTTGGGGAAGCTCCTTTTTTATTCCAACATGACTGTGCTCCAGTGCACAAAGCAAGGACTATAAAGACATGGGTTGATGAGTTTGGTGTGGAAGAAACTGACTGAGTCCTGACCTCAACCCCATCAAGCACGTTTGGGATGAACTGCAACTGGAGATTGCAAGCCAGGCATCAACATCGTCTAACATCAGTTCCTGACCTCCTAAATGCTCTACAGGATGAATGAGCACAAATTCTCACAGAAACACTCCAATATCTTATTGACAGCCTTCCAAGTAGATTGAAAGCTGTTCTAGCTGAAAAAAAAAAAAAAAAAGACCAACTCCATATTGAATTATATGTATTTGGATACAATGTCATTGCAGTTTTGGCCAAATTCTTTTGTCCATGTAGTGTATATATACTCCATATGGAGGTGTTTCAGATTACTCACAGAATGTAAAGAAATCTCTCTGACCTAACCTAAGACTACTGGAAGATGTACAGTAGGCAGACAACTTATACGTTACAAAATAGCTTTGAACTAAAAAAATAAAAATAAAAATAAAAACCCTGTCTTTGAATAGAAGCACCTAATTTCCTTGTTGTCATGTCACCTTGTTGTCTTGTAATAAAGAACGGAAGAATAGACTCATCATAAAAAGCACAGCAGCTGAGGGACCTTATCAAAGTGCTTCATGACACTTGCAGAAGAGTTAGGATAAAAATAAAGCACCCAGTCTCTATTGTCACATTCTGGCTTAAGGCCATTCTGGTCACTGAAAGTGTTGTTCTATCTCCTTGGGTGACACGCCGTTATGGTGCTCTAGTGCTGGCTAGTACCTAATATAGAAAAGCCTGTTGCAGCTGTGTGAGCAATGTGTGTGTGTGTGTGGGTTTTGTTTGCAGTACCTCTAAAGGTACCACTGTACTTTGGTTAGCAATTCAACATCTATGCTTCAGAAGATAAACTTAACACTTTGCATTTTTTCTCACTCCTTAACTTTTTAAAAAGAGGTTGCTTACTTTTCAGGTGAAGATCACACAAAAGTGCATTGACCTAAGCTGCCGAATGTGGAAAACACAGGAACAAAACAATTCCATAAATCCTAGTTTGCAGAAATAATCAGCAGGTCAATATGAAGGAGTTGAGGAGGTGGTTAACACACCAAAGTGATTGATGGTTACCTTGGCAACGAGTCCTGTAAGGTGGTCTCTTCTTTATCCATAACACTCACCAATGCTGGAAGGAATTTAACATCCTAGATATAATGTCTCTTGTCTTATGCTGTGTTCACTCTTATTTGTCCAGCCATGTCTAAACCAACCAAGTAAGTCTAATACATTTTTGTCAAGTACTTGTACTTTTACTTGAATGATGAGTTTGTGTACTTTTGCCACCTCTGGAGGTTTGCATGGTCTCCTTGTGCTTGGTGGGTTATCTCTGGGTACTCTGGTTTCCACTCACATTCCTAAGACATGCACTGTAGGGTGATTTGCGTCAGTAAATACTGTAGGTTTAGTACTCGGTCCGATCTCCTTTTGCCTTCAGAACTGCCTTAATTCTTAATGGCACAGATTCAACAAGGTGCTGGAAACATTTCTTACAGTTTTATAACATCATGAAATAGTTGCAGATTTGTCAGGTGCACATTCATGATGTGAATCTCTCGCTCCACCACGTCCCAAAGATGCTCTATTGGATTGACATCTGGTGCCTGTGAAGGCCATTTAAGTAGAGTGATCTCATTGTCATGTTCAAGAAACCATCTTAATTTGGTGACATGGCATATTATCCTTCTTTACACTGTGGTCATAAAGTCGGAACATGATCAGCAACATTAATCAGATAGGCTGTGGTATTTAAAAAATGCTCAATTGGTACTAAGGGGCCCAAAGCATGACAAGAAAATATCCTCCATATCATTACACCAACAGCAGCATAAACTGTTGATACAAGGCAGGATGGATCCATGCTTTTCTGTGTATTTACACCAATTCTGATCCTACTATCAAAATGTTGAAGAAATTGAGACTCCTCAGACCAAGCAATGTTTGTTTCAGTGTTCTATTGTTAAATTTTTGGTGAGCCGATGTAAACTGTATGTTACGAAAAACAGACTCCAACAGGCAGTTAACGTTAGAAAACCCGAGCGGGCGATTTATTGACAGTTTGTTAGAAAGATGACAGTGAATATGGAAACCGGAGAGTCTTAACTGAAATGGAGATGAAGGAGCTGGTGGAGGTTTGAGTGGCACACAGAACACGGAACACAGGAGAACTCCTTTCCTCAGGGCCATACCCCTCCCAGTCCACAAGGTATTCGAGCCAACCACCTCGACGACGGGAACTCAGGATTTCCTGTACAGCATAGATCGTACCCTCTTCCATGTCTAGCGCCGGGGAAGGCTCGTCATCGGGACCAGGCTCTGTGGAAACAGGAAAAACGGGTGAGTGATAGGGTTTTAGGAGTGAAACGTGAAAAGTAGGGTGGATCTTGTATGTGCGTGGAAGACTTAGCTTGTAAGTAACTGGGTTGATCTGAGAGAGGATGGTGAAGGGGCCAATAAATCTAGGACTCAGCTTCTTGCAGGGCAGTCGGAGGCGGATGTCGCGTGTGGAGAGCCAAACTAGTTGTCCCGGATGGAAGGTTGGGGTATCTGCTCTCCTTGCGTCGGCGGCGATGCGTTGCCTCCGAACTGCCCGTTGTAGTTGAGGATGAGCTGAGTTCCAAACCCTCTCACTCTCCTGGAACCAGTAATTCACGGCTGGAACTTCCGATGGTGTCCCGTTCCAAGGGAAAAGAGGTGGTTGATAGCCGAGTACGCACTGGAAGGGGGTGAGTCCTGTGGTGGGTTGACGAAGTGAATTCTGTGCATACTCGGCCCAGGCGATGAACTGGCTCCAGGAGTGCTGACGATCGTGGCAGAAGGTACGGAGATATCTGCCTATCTCCTGGATCGTACGTTCTGTTTGTCCATTACTCTGCGGGTGGTATCCAGAGGATAGGCTGACGGTCACACCTAGGAGTTGGAAGAAGGCTTTCCAGAACTTGGAGACAAATTGTGGTCCTCTGTCCGAGACAATGTCCTCTGGAATCCCGAAGACCCTAAAAACCTGATTGAACAGAGCCTCGGCCGTTTCTTTGGCGGACGGAAGTCCGGCTAGGGGAACTAAACGACATGACTTAGAGAATCTATCCACTATTACAAGGATGCATGTATGACCCTCGGAGCGGGGAAGATCAGTGACAAAATCCACTCCAAGGTGTGACCAGGGACGCCGGGGAATGGGAAGGGGTAGGAGTTTTCCTGCTGGTAGTTGTCGTGAGGGCTTTGTAGCAGCGCAGTCCCGGCATCCTCTCACATACCTTCTGACAGATTCGGCCATATTGGGCCACCAGAAGCGCTCTTCCAATAGCGAGAGGGTTTGATTGGCCCCTGGTTGACCAGTGCCCAGTGAGGTATGTACCTGGTGGATGAGTGCATCTCGCTGAGCTGTGGGGACAAAGACACGGTTCGCAGGGCATTCTGGAGGTGAGGGCTCGGTGATACTGTTCTGCTGGATTTCTTCCTCTAACCCCCACTGAATTGGCGAGACAAACAGCTTCGAAGGGAGAATGATTTCTGGCAATTCCTGAGTCTCTTCTACATCGTGGAGCTGGGAGAGGGCATCAGCCTTGATGTTTTTAATTCCGGGCCTATACGAAATGGTGAAATGGAACCACGTGAAGAACAAGGCCCATCTGGCTTGTCGGGGAGTGAGGCGTTTAGCCTCCCGCAGGTACTCCAGATTGCGGTGGTCGGTCAGAACTACGAACGGATGTTGAGCCCCCTCCAACCAATGTCTCCATTCCTGGAGGGCGAGTTTGATCGCCAGGAGTTCTCTGTTTCCGATGTCATAGTTCCGTTCCGCGGGTGACATCTTCCGGGAAAAGAACGCACATGGATGGTACTGAGGCAGGGTCCCCTGCTGCTGCGAAAGGACGGCTCCTACTCCGGATTGTGAAGCATCCACTTCGACCAAAAATGGCTTATCAGGATCTGGGAAGATGAGAATGGGAGCTGATGTAAATGCCTGTTGGAGCGACTGCATGGCTTGACGGGCGTCTGGGGTCCAAGAGAGGGTCTTGGGTTTTCCTTTCAGGAGATCCGTGAGCGGTGAAACTAGGGAACTGAAATCACGGATGAACCTCCGGTAAAAATTTGCGAAACCCAAAAAACGCTGGAGGTGCTAGATACTGGTGGGGATTGGCCAGGTTCGGATGGCATCTACTTTCGACTCATCCATTTTGACGCCCTCATTACTGATAAAATAACCCAGGAAATGCACGGATGACTGATGGAAGGCACATTTTTTGGCCTTGAGGTACAACTGGTGGCGTCTGAGTCTGTGGAGAACCTCGGCAACGTGAACGCAGTGCTCCGACTCGTTCCAGGAGTAAATGAGAATGTCATCAATATACACCAACACGAATCGGTTAAGAAATGGTCGAAGCACCTCGTTCATGTAGCCTTGGAACACGGAGGAGGCATTGACCAAACCGAAAGGCATAACCAGATACTCATAGTGGCCGGTTGGGGTAATGAACGCCGTTTTCCACTCATCCCCTCCTTTAATCCTGATAAGATTGTATGCGCTCCGGAGATCCAGTTTTGTGAAAACGTTTGCCCCTCGCAGTTGTTCCAGGGCCGCTGGGATGAGTGGAAGGGGGTAACTATATTTGACTGTGATCTTGTTGAGGGCCCTATAATTGATACAGGGGCAAAGATCCCCGTCTTTTTTGGCCACAAAAAAGAAACTGGAAGCAGCAGGGGAGGTAGAAGGTCAAATGTGCCCTAGACGCAGCGCCTCCTCGATGTACTCTTCCATGGCTCTTTGTTCAGGAATGGAGAGGGAGTAGATCGTACCTTTGGGCACTGGTTCACCGGGGAGGAGATCAATAGCACAGTCCCATGGCCGATGAGGTGGTAGCTGCGTGGCTCGCCGAGGACAGAAAACATCCTGGAAAGAGGAGTAGATCTTGGGGAAGGTAAGTGACGGCCCGACCCCCGGATTTTCTAACGAAGTGGTGTTCACTGGGAGGATGGGTTTTGCTTGGATGCAGTGTTCTAGGCAGGTGGGTCCCCACTTCAAGATGTCTCCATTGTCCCACGAGATCACTGGATGGTGCTCAGCGAGCAACGGACGTCCTAGGATTATGTCGGAGGTGGAGCCAAAGTGGTGCAGAAATGACGGAGTTGCTCCACCAGCTCACGGACTAGATCTGAGCCCGTCGGGTTCATTGTTTAGGTCTGACTTTCTGTTACAAAAAACAGACTCCAACAGGCAGTTAACGTTAGAAAACCCGAGCGGGCGATTTATTGACAGTTTGTTAGAAAGATGACAGTGAATATGGAAACCGGAGAGTCTTAACTGAAATGGAGATGAAGGAGCTGGTGGAGGTTTGAGTGGCACACAGAACACGGAACACAGGAGAAACACGAACCAGGAGACGAGACGAGACGAGACGTGGCGAAGCGTGATGCAGGTACGTGGCGTAGTCTGTTTGTCCATTGACGAAGTCAGACAGCGAGTGAGGGGAAGTGAGGTGTATTTATGGTGAGTTGTTAATGAGGATCAGGTGTGCGTGTGATTAGAACTCTGGTGACTGTGAGCGTAGATTGGAGGTGGAGCCTGGCGTTTCCGTGACACTGTAGTCTCAGTGACCTGTTCTGAGCTAAGAGAAGTGGTGTTTGGTATGGTCTTCTTCAGATGTTATTTGAGTTACTTTTGCCTCTCTATCAGCTCGAACCAGTCTGGCCAGTCTCCCCTGACCTCTTGCATCAACAAGGCTTTCTCACCCACAGTGTTTGCTGCTCACTGGATATTTTCTCTTATTTAGATTCTACCCTAGAGATGTTCACAAGTAAAAATCCCAGCAGATCAGCAGTTTCAGAAATACTCAGACCAAGCCGTCTGGCACCAACAACCAAGTGATGTGAGTGAAGTCAAATCTTTCTTCTCCATTATGATGCATGGTTTGAATTTCGCTAAATGCATTGATTTCCTTTCATATGATTGGCTGATTAGATATGTGCATCGAACAGGTATGAAGTAATAAATAAAACAGAGCAGGGCATGCTGTTATGTGAAAATAATCAGTATTGATTGTTTAATTTTTTTTTTTTTTATAACCCCACATTTTGAAACGTTTTACACCTCTAACACCACAACAATTTGCCAAGCATGTCTCTGTAAGCAGGTCTAACCTCGCCAGCTCATTCTATTCTTCCTTTTCACATTGCGTCCTGATGCCGAGTAACTGCAAAGCATATACCCCATAACAGCTCACCCCAGATTAAGCCTTGATGCTGGAAAATTCTTTAATAGTCCATGAGTCTCACTCACTCACTCATCGTCTATACTGCTTTATGCTGTATTCAGCCTGGAGCCTTGGCGCACAAGGCGGGGTACACCCTGGACAGGGTACCAATCCATCACAGGGCACACACACATACACTCATTCACACACTCCAGGCAATTTGGGAACACCAATTTGCCTAAGCTGCATGTTTTTGGACTGTGGGAGGAAACCGGAGTACCCGGAGGAAACCCACCAAGCACAGGGAGAACATGCAAAGTCCATGCATGCAGAGGCGGGAATCGAGCCTGTCTGGGAATCGAACCAGGATCATGGAGGTGCATGTCGACAGTGCACCACACCACAGTGCCGCCCCCATAATTACACAGTTTTAAAAAAAGGTAGTGTGGAGCATCCACTTTACAGGTCTGTATGTAACATTTTAGACTGCTATAGAAAACCATAAGACGTCCATTATTAGATGCCCATTAATATAAACCTGTGGTTTGCTCTTGACAACAACAAAAAAAACACTGTTATCGAAAATATAACTCGCAAATTCAACAGCTTTGTGGTATAAATGTGAATCAAAAGCTTCAATAAACAAAAAAAAGCTTTGGTGCAGATACCAAAAAAAATACCTGATAATTCCAGAAAGTGAAAAGAGTTTTGGGCTAGTGTCATTATTCTCCATTTAAATTCTGTTGAACATTAAAACCCAGTTTCATAATTGCCTTAGAGTACACTGCCCAGCACAACCCAGCAGATCTTTATTTCATTTTATTTTTCGCTTCTTCAGCGTGCCAGCAATTTGCATTTTCATCAGCTGCTAGAGCAGGCCTTTTCAACTGCACTCTGCAATTTCCTCCACTCTGCTGTCTCTAAGCTTGCCAAGTAGTACTCTGTAGGGAGGAGGACAGCGCACGGTTTAAACCCCTGCACACAAGATGTCCACGATGCACTGCAAATCTGCTGAGTAATAAGACACATCGTTCTCAAAATAAGCCTCTTACTCTCGTCGGGAGTCCTTGCATCCCAGCTGATGTGAATTTTTTACTTAGTTTGGTAAAAGATGGCCGTTTATGCAGTGTAATAGAGATTCAATCAAGTTAGAGAACAAAGAATGTACTGTAAGCTACTTTGATTAGGCGGTTTTATATTTGAATATCTTCACTCTCCATCCACAATTGTTATACGCTCAGTGGTATAATTGCTACTGTATCTGTCGATACAATATCGCTATCAGTGATGACGTGACAAAGCACACAACCAAAAAACATAATTTTTATACAGCTGATTTGTTGGGAGCGATGCGCTACTTTGAGGTTAGCACTGTCTCCTTGCACCTCAGGGATCCAGGTTTGAGTCCCACCTCGAGTCTGTGTGCGTGCAGTTTGCATGTTCTCCCCGTGCTTGGTGGGTTTCCCCCAGATTCTCCGGTTTCCTCAAAAGAAATCTTAAAGGCATTCTATAGAAATTCTGTAGTTGCAGATGGCAGTTAATTATACTACCAAAAACGCATATGTCTGTGCAACATTAATGGAAAACATTAATATAGTGCATGTACTGTACCGCAATATGGTACATGTTCTACTGTCATACATGCATTAGTACAACGAGACATGTGCTGTAGTATAGTACAACGTAATACATTTCAGGATACGTCAAAATATGTTATACAAGTTTATGCGGTGCTTGACCAATGCCAGGAAGCTTGTGAAGGACCTTAGCCACCCCAACAATGGACTGTTCTATCTCGAACAATCTCACTACCCACCACGATGCCCATCACACATTACATATGGCACAGTTGCTCATTTTGCACACCACAGAACTGTGAACTTTGAACTGTGACTTTTTTCTGCACATTCTCCACTTCAATTCCTTTTCATCTCCCTCACTCACTCACTCATCATCTACAGTATACTACTGTATCCTATATTCAGGGGCACGGGGGGCCTGGAGCCTTGGCGCACAAGGCGGGGTACACCCGGGACAGGGTGTCTATCCATCGCAGGGCACACACACACATACACACTCACTCACACACTACGGGCAATTTGGGAACACCAACTAGCCTAATCTGCATGTCTTTGGACTGTGAGAGGAAACCGGAGTACCTGGAGGAAACCCACCAAGCACGGGAAGGACATGCAAACTCCATGCACACAGATCAAACCCAGACCCTGGAGGGGCAAGGAGACAGTGCTAACCACTACACCCAAGTTCTGCCTTCAATTATTTTTATTTTATTATAATGTTATATTATTATTATTATTATTATTATTATTATTATTATTATTATTATTATTATTATGTTATGATATTTTTCTGTTACAAAAAATCGCAGTCATTTTAGCTAGCTATATAGCTACATTACTGTATATTGGTATATTGAAGAAAACCCATTTCATATGATATGTGATATTTGCACTCATGTGAGATACTAGATGGTTTCACAACAGAGGCAGGTTTGGGATCAATGAGTTGAATTGCAGATGTTGCCTTTTAACCTCTTGAGGTCAACACAGGCAAATCATAAAAGCTTGTATATTGATTTAGATATTTGAAATACAGTACACAGCAATTTATCACCGTTACACATTCTCTATGAACTCTGTTGTATATTTTTCAAATAATCCAAAAAAACAAACAAACAAAAAAATATTTGCCATTATGGATATGACATTTTTGTGCTATGATTTGTACAGTATGTGTATCTGAACCAGTATTCCACATATATAATAGACAAATTATGCCATTTTCTGTATAATCAGCCCAATTAGTTAAATACAATCAAATGTAGAATGAGCAAATATTTTAAAAGTAATTTTCCTACACTTGCCATTTTATTTTTCTGCGGTAAGTTTGATATATGTGTGTGGAATTGACCGCATTACTGCAAAAATAACTTCTGCCAAACAAAGCAAAAAGGCAAGCACCAGGCCTCTGCGATCCTTTGCACATACCAGCTTTCAATTCTGCCTCCAGAACTTCACAGGATTTCTCCTTTACTAGTTCTCTGAATCTCAGCAGGTTCTGCATTACCAGGTGTAACCTCCCGCCTCAGCGCTCAATACATCCAGCTGGAATATTTACTCTTGCTGTGGAGTGCTGACTCACCAGGAGATCAATCTCTCAGCCATTTTATCAAAGACCAGACATTTATGCTTCCGTGACTGGATGGATACGAGAACTCCGGTGAGACATAGATGACACAATGGTGAAAAATTGTTTGAATTTGATTCAAGATTGGAAAAGGAGTGAACCAGGATTTGCGTGACCCAATCATTTTTATAGTTTTTTTTCTTTTTCTGCAGTAACTAAAGTGCTGTTTCACTGTGTGAAATAATGAAATGGAGTCGTTTCCATACTCCTGTTGTACATTACAGTATATTATGATTATGATGGAATGATAATAGCAAATGGTAGCCTTATTATACTGTATGTGGTCATTACTAGCGCATAATAGTTACAGATCTCACAGGCGTCCTGCGTTACCCTGTGATTATCAGTTGTAATTGTTAGTTAGCGGTTTGTAGCACAACATGGGAAATGATGTAATCACCGCTGTATTGATTAGTAATGAAGAGAAAGACCTCAAAGTATTAGAGTATATTGTTTTCATTAGATGCTATTCTGCAGTTCAGTCAATCATTTATAATTCCACTGTAAACTGACAGCAGATCCTAATACAATATCTCCACAGGATTCTTGTCTGTCTTGGTTCTCATGGAAATTCTGTAGTTGCAAGATGGCAGTTAATTGAGCTATCGAAAACACACATGCATAGGGATGTAGGCTGTACAGTTTATTGTCGGTGCAACATTAATGGAAAACACATGGATGGTACGTATTTGCTGATATAGTGCATGTACCTGTATGTATGTTCTATTGTCATACTCTACATGCATTGGTACAATGAGACATCTACTGTAGTATAGTACAATGTAATACATTCCAGGATACTCAAAATATGTTATACAAGTTTAATACTGTATACTCTAATCCACTTATCCCAGCGTTTCACTAGTGCTTGGATACAATCAAGGTTGAACGTTTTCTCAGTACACCAGAGCCATGGTTGGACTGCCTGCTTTGTCTCTGAAACCCTGGCTTCTCAGGAACTCCTTTAATGGCCCAAGCATGGGAAAATGGCTTGGCGAGAGGTCAGGACTGTACGGCAGATGTGGTGTTTCTGAACGACTTTTTGACTATTTGTATGTATGTTCACATGCTATTGGCAATACAGTGTATATGTTTCATCATGTTTTCAATTCTAAAACCTAGTTTAAAGTTTTTATTGCATTATGTGCATTATTCGCAACAGATTTTGACCTGATTTTAAAGTTACGAAGGCTTAAAACAACGAAGGCTTAAAACAAATGGTCTAGTCAATATTATTGACTACTTTAGAATAGAAGCAGGTTGATACAGTATAGTGAAATCCATATAATAAAACAGAAATAGAACTCAATAGATTGTTGGCACCCATCAAAACTGTAGGGTTTCCTTGATTTCTAAATTCCACAATGTTGTAAAAACTCATGCCAAGTCTCCGCCAAGCCTGGATGTTGCTGCATGGCAAATTTAAAACAACAAAAGTTGTGTGTAACAAGGCCACTCTGGATTACATTAGGGCCCATAAAGAGAACAAGTTCCAGCATGGCAATAGAAATGTCATTATCAATGTTTTTCAAAGTTCTTCTGTGTCTGCGGGGTGGCTGTACTTCAACAAGCTTGACAGGCTAACATCCAGGCCTCCAGCCACCGTGTGCGAAGCATCTGTCTGCACATCTGACAGAGAGTAGAACTCGCACTGTGCCAAAAGCAGCATGTGATAATGCAGCCCTGCTGCTCACTTGCAAATATTTATTCCTGCTAAAATGTCAGGTGAGTAATTTGGTCTGTGGTGACTTTAGAGTACTGTTTGAGCAGGGCTCAACTGAAAGGCTGCAATAAGACAGGATCCACCTTTTCTCTCCTCCCTGGCTTTGAGGATTTTTCCCAGGCCTAATGTAGCATCCCAGTGATTTTTTTATATAGGTGGTATGTTTTTTTTATATATATATATATAATGTAAAAAATCAGGAAATTAGATTACTCAGTTTATATCAGAAAAGGAACAACCGTTCATTCTTCTCCTATAACTATCTGACTGGAGAGAATAAATGCAATGCCTTGTATGTCAAACACATGCTTCCATATATTTGAAAAAAGATTTATGACGCCTAAATCTCAAACTGGATTCCATTTACTGTTCTGATGGATTATTCATGGATGGACATGTCCCCTGGCTTTCCATTCATATTACATTTAGAGTAGAGACTAAAGAGTTTAAAGGTCACACCTCTTGATGCATTTAAGCCCACACGTTTATACCAAGTCAATCAGCACAGGGACAGCGCTGTCTGCATGAAATTTCTATCTCATACATCTTTGTGACAGCTTCAGAGGCTCAGTAAAGTCAAGGGTTAAAAGACTGCAGACTATAAAACGTTTAAGAACACTGGAAGGTAAAATACAACCCAGTTCTCTGTGTACAGTACCCAGGGGTGTAAGCAAAATGTCCATTCTTTGTGCAAATGCTCTTTTCTCTTAAGGGTGATTTGCACATAGGGGCCCTCTATTAGTGCATTCACTTGCACTATTCCCTACTTGGTGACATTTCTACACTTTAGTCAGGCAACATGGGATTGACCTATTGACTAATTATCCAAATGGCCAGGGGGAACTCACACAGAGTTCATGTTGTGCTTCCATTAAATACGACTGAAAGGCTTGTCACTGAAAGGGTGTATATCTACTCTCTAGGCCAGAAAAGGTACGCTGCCCGGCCAAAAGAAAAAAAGACAAACACTAATATTTCATCTGACTGCCTTTAGGTATGATTACAGTGCACAGTGTGGTGGCCAATTCATGTGGGGAAATGATTACTTGTGCTCAAAGAACCACTTTTTCACAATCTGAGTCCTAGAGTAGGCCTGTGCCATCAAAAAAAAATCCATTGCTATTATAACCTGGTTATGGATATTATAACCTAAGTTGTCAGCTGACTTCATCTTATTGCCACATAGCATTGCAGAGCTTAGACCTGACCCATTTTAGCACACCCAGGCCACTGCCTCTGGAGGCTTCTACAGTAGGCACTATGCATGATGGGTGTATCACTGTACTGTACTGTATGTGCTTCTCTTCTTACCCTTCTACACCCATCACTCTGGAACAGGGTCAATCTGATCTCATCAGAGCACATGACAAAGTGTAATCTTTATGTTCGATAGCCAAGTTTTGTTTTTTCTGATAAGCTCTCACTAACCAGGGGTTTTCTTATGTCCACACAGCTGTTTAGTCCTAATCCTATGAGTTCTCATCTCATTGTGTTTCAACATACTCTTAATTTCACAACATAGTTTCGATTACAATTTTTTTCATGCAATTTCACCAAGCGTTGACGTGATCTTCAATAGTGGTCATTCCTTATCATTTTTCTATGCTATGAAGTTGACGTTCAGCACTATCCTTCAAATAACACATGTGTTGAACAGGTCTTAACTAATCTCCTTAGTTGTTTTCCTTTGCTTGATGCAGGCCGCTCTGAGACAGTGTTTTTTTTTTTTTTTGACCAGGCAGTATATATATTATATCGCCTGCACTAATCTCACACCGTCATGCATCTACACTTTATGTAGTCCTGTGTTCTGTGCTACTTTATTATGGGTTGCATCATAATCCTGGGGAAATTACATTTTGTTCCAATATACAGTATATAGGTTATATTAAAAAAAAACAGCAATAAAAACCGCATGAGCGGAACATAATCAACTTTTTTTTTTTTTTTTACCAGACGTTCAAAACAATTCAGCTTAATAAACTTATTTACAGCACATAATCTAATTTTGATGCCGAACTCAATGTGGATGATTTAATTTTTAAGGTTTTACCCCTGGTAGATTTTTACGTCTATACCAGCTGCCCCTGGGAAAGGGAATGAAAATTTGCCCAATTGGATTGGAGTCCAGCATGCCTTCTGGTGGCCCTGCAACTGGCATCCTAGACACAATAAAATACTGGGAGAATAAAAAAAAAAAAAAGAAATCTCTGCCATGTTCAGGATTGAAATGATAGATTTTCAGATTTAGTCTTGTCGTCATTGTCTATACCACTTCATCCTGTACACAGGGTCACACAGGGCCTGGAGCCTATCCCAGGAGAGTTAAGGCATGAGGCAGGGTACCCCTTGATGGGGTGCCAGTCCATTGCAGGGCACACACACATTTATACACACACTACGGGGAAATTTGGAAACAGCTAGCATAATCTGCATATTTTTGGATGAATGGAGCACCTGGAGGGAACCCACCATGCATGGGGAGAACATTCAATCTCCATACACCCAGACCCATGGCAGGAATCGAACCCATGACCCTAAAGGTGCAAGGCGACAGTGCTAACCACTAAGCCATCAAGCTGCCTACAACAAAATACTGTGGGAAAAAAAAATATGCTTAAGTATGAAATTTCTATAAAAAAATTTTTTTGTGTGTGTCTGTGTGTGTATGAAAATAAAATACAGTTCTTTTAGAGAGCACGTCATATTCCACCTTGAAGCAGCTGCTCATACAGTGTTAAAACCCTTAAAACCCACAGCATAGGTCAAAGACAATTAAAAAATATATGTGCTTAAATGGAAGCCAATTGTGTGTTAACGGGGAGGCTTCAGACATCCACCAACTGCTTGTTTTTTTTAGATGTGTCAGTTAGAACTAAAGTTATCATTACATATAACGTGGGAATTTTTCTGGAATATGGGAATGCCATCGCAAAAATGTAGAACTCTAAAAATAAGCATATTATCATTAATATTATTATTATTATTATTATTAATTTATTTTTATTGGCCAAAGAAACAACTGAAAAAACAACCAGGATAAACATGATAATGTGTATCTGTGCTATTTGTTTGCTTGTGTGACCCATTTTTGAATTTTTTGCTCAGTCATGTTTGTATAGTTGGTTAAAATGAAATATATTTTCATCATATTGCCTAGGTTGTGCTGAAAAAAATTTCATTCTATCCTGCACAATCCCGAGCCCTATATATATGTTTATTAAAAAAAAGAAGAAGAAAAAAAGAAAAGGAAAATGAATAAAATGCTCTGGGTTTTAAGGGCTACAACACAGTACACACAACTGAACTGGATATAATGCCATACTGCTTTCCTCAAAGCTAACCTTAAATTGCACACGAGAAAGAGATCGATACGTTGTAGAGCCAATCAGATGCCAGGACCGTACAGCGAGGGGCCAATGGGAAGAGGTAGACTCTAAATAGGCGTGTCCAGTGAGGAGCAGGTTCGGTTGTGAGAGGAGAGGAGAGGAGGGGAGAGGAGATGCGGTTGGTGGAGGGGTGAGAGGCTCGCTACAGTAGAGCTGTAAATCAGACGGAGCTACAGTAACGGCGCTGAAATTTCTGACCCTGTTGCGAGTATTTCTGGCGAGCGATATCACTGCAGTCTCCCGTTTTGGGGAAGAGTTGTTGAGAGAGGACTACAGCAACGGATCGTTTACAAATTAAAAACAAAACAAAAAAAGAGCGAGAGAGATAGAAAGAGAGAGAGAGAGAGAGGCGAGCACACACACATTTGACTGGAAATGTCTGAAAACAAACCGAATGATGATCCGAAGTTGTCTACGACGGATAGAGTTATTAAATGTGAGTATCAAGCGCGCCATGCTAAAATGGCACACGGGTTGTTTTTTGGTGCATAAAATAATAATTGGAAAAAAATGGATATTTTAATGTATGCAAAAAAAAAAAAATCTATCCACGATGCAAAGTCGTTGTTCGGGGTAATGGGTTTGGGTTTGGCTGCTTAAGAGGGGGAAAAAAGGGTGTTAGCCGGCTGGAGTGGTGAAAGTAGGAAGTAAAGGTAGTTATTAGCGAGTTAGCAGAACGCCTCTCTGCTTTAGCGTTGTATACACTCAGTGTATTTGTCCGTCATATTGTCACGACGTGGTGCTGTCCCGGGTTTAATATTTCCGCGTGTTTACTTTTGCGCCATACGGCGTTCGAAGCGCTGTTTTAGCGAAGCGCGCGGTGAAGTGTGAACACACACTCACGCACGCAGGCAGACAGGGAGGCAGTACACCCAGGTGTTGCTCAATAGCTCTGTTATGCTGTGAGCATGCACAGTTCAATTTCACATGTCGGTTTTGCACAAACTCATTTCGTCGCTGCTGCTCGTGTAGGAAAACCCCGCTCGCTTCCCCGAGTCCCCGGCAGTGCCCATGGTTAAGGGAAGACCGAGTCCTTGTATATTTTATTCGCTCTGTGTTGTGTGTTTATTACATTTTTGCCGTTAGTCCTCTCACTCAGTGGTGATGGGAATTCCGCTTCTTTTCACTGAGTCGAATCATTTGACTCGGAGTCGATTCGTTCGGCTCCCAAACATCACTCGTTGCTATTTTATTTCTAAAACCAATATCTTCAGTATTAGCTGATTTTTTTTTTTTTTTGCCATGCAATTTTTTTATGCTAACTTCTAATTTTCCCTGGGTCGTTATGCTGTCTTCTACATTTTGCCCATGTTTTGCACAACTTATTGCATGGATAGTAAAGCAACATTACAGGGTGTCATAAAAGTCTGCAATGGTCTTAACTTAATTTAGCCTGGGGACACATGAATGTGATGCCCATGGTGTACCAGGAAAATAAGAATGCATTTGAAATGAAATCGCATGAATAACTCCAGATTAACACAATTTGGTCATGAGTGGGAGAGATGACTCCATGTGTTTTTTTTGTTGTTTTTTTGCGAAGAAGTGTCATTCGCATATGGCTCATAATAGTCTTAATTTCCTCTATGCACAGAGACTTTTAGAACAAATCTGTTCGCCTGATTATAAAATCAGCAAGGCATTACAGACGTCTTTGCGCTAATATTACTGTCCCACATGTGACTCCCTACGAGTCATTAAGAAGATTTATTTCCATTTACCCTGGTCACTGATCACCTCCCTTGATGCACTCGACTACATGCAGTTTGCTGCAAGCCGGAGCGCAGGCGGATCCTCCCTGTCCTGCTGCCTCATACACACAGGCGAGAGTCGAACACACGACTCGCTGTTCACACTGTTAAAATGGGGTTGCCATGGAAACATTTTGATTAAGAGTAACAGCACCGGTGTTGGAATCAAAAAAAGCAAAAGACAAAACAATTCAGCTCATGTGCATATTATATAAGATAAAATAAAGTGTATGTATGTATATACATGTCAAAGTGCTGACTAGTTCATGAACGGTATACTATATAAGCAGTGATGGTCCTAGTGATCGCCCTAACACTGTTAAGAATTTTTGAAATAATTAACTCAAAACTATAATTATTATGTAAACTTGAACTCCTCCATTTAAGCTCCTTGCATCTAACAGGTTGTGTGATTTTTTTTTTTTTTTTCTTCTTCTTCTTTTTTTTTTCTGCCATTCGTTTTTATACACTGACCAGCTCTGTGCACCTTACACTGACCAGTTTCTTCAAAATCTCTTTGCACTCTGGTTCTGCCAAGTTAAATACCAGTCCGCTGTCTTTCTTGCAGGCAAGCTCTTCGAACACTGCTGTGATCCATTCCTTGGTTATGAGTTGCTGTATAAGTGCAACCTTCTGATATGAATTGATTGCTCTCATAAGAAAGCCCTCAGAGAGCCGATAAGTCTTTGACTCTCGTTCATTCAGCTGCGTCTCGTTAGGATGCTGCCGCGAAGAGCAATTTCCTCCGTTTGGCCGGTGGACGCAAGCGAATGGCTTGGAGTGCCTTTGGAAAGACCCTGCATTATAAATATTTCACGAGATCGTGGCAAAAGGTATCAGAGTAATGGGTGCAATGGCACAAAGTGCTTTGCTCAGGGTGAATGGTGCTTGAAAGGGTGGAGATGCAAGGGAGGAAGGAAAGAAATGCTGCTTCCTTTCTCACCTCGTTGGATGGAGGTTTGATGTAATGAGGTCCAGCAGTAACGTATAGGATTAAATGGATGCAATTGTGTTATTTATATATAATTTTTTCTTCAAGGAAATATTACTAATATTGTATAGGATAAATGTATAATTTGTTGCTGCACGTGGTCCTGTGAAAAGAAAGAGAATCCAAAGCATAAATATTGGGGATGGGAATCACCAGCGACCAGACGATAATATATTATCATTATACCTATGTGCCGATTCTATTATTATTATTTATATATCATATATTTTGTTACAAGTCTAAACAGTTAGCAAATAATTTGCTCCGATCACACATGATGCTGTGATGCTTGCTAATGTACGAATAGTTTATAACACACTACCTGTAGGATTATATAGGGACAGCAGCATTTTACAATGCAAACTTATATAAATTAGAATAATAATAATCATAATCACATGAAAGAATAGCGATTATAATCCCTCAGGTGGTGTACTCTAAAGTATTCACACATTCGCAGGCAGCACAGCATCCTGTGTGGTAGGAGCGAATGAGGATATTTATAAAATTGTGATAGAATCGCAGTGCAAATCCAATCGTTACACAGCTATCGTGATAAAATTGTGATCCCTCATGATTCCCATCCATTATAGGATTTCAACTTGTACTGAAAACGCATAAATCATCCGCTGTTATTTCTTTGATTTACGCACAGCTTCTGAAGTTAATGAGCAAAGTGCAGAAAAACATTCTTTGAAAATGCTGTCATTTAATATTAGAATATTTATACAGCTGCCTGAGAAGTCTCTCATTTGATTACCTGTCCTGCTCTCCTTGTATTTACAGCATGGCTGGTCTGTCTCTAGCGCTATTCTGATATCTGGTTTTACCATGACGTCACTGTTTATAAATCAGTTTCCGCTATATGCAGGCAAAACGCACCGAGTCATTCGCAGTGCATCTTATTTTGCATAAAATTCCTTGTCATATGTGAAAGCTTGAGGCATTTCAGACGGCTTCAGTTTTAGAGAAGCACAGAATTCAGAACTGATATAAAAATGTTTCTTTTTCATTCAGTCTGACAGATTCCGTCTCGCAGCGTAATACAAGACTGGAACGTTCAGCAGCGTGTCTTTAGTTTTAAACGATTGTGTTTGTTATGTGATTCCATGTTCCTTGAGGGTTTTTTTTTCAGGCATTGCGCTGAAGAAAAGTCTCGCTGCTCATGCTAAGGGGAGCTCTATGCATTCAGAATGAATTTCTGAGAGAAAGAGTGCAACAGAGAAGCTGATGGACAGGTTGATGGACAGGCTTAGTCCACAGGTGTGGCTGAGTACGAGCTGAAATGCATTCATTACACCTGCTATTCGTGACTCTACAGTGGGTTTTGCTATGTGTGGAAAAGTGCAGATTATTGTGAGTAAGCTTGCTCTCAAAGGGTACCATGAATTTGCGATGTTATTGAGCTCTGACACAAACAGATTAGGATTTTGTTTCGGTATGGGCTTGGCTGTGAGAGCCTTTTGTGTCTCTTTCTTGCAGTTTCTTTAATTCATCCTATAACTGCAATATTGTTCTGCAAAATTGGTAATGACTGCATAATTTAGGTACATTTTAAGCTTCCTGAACAATTAGGTTCATTACTGAATCCAGACAATAGTTATATAATTTCATATTTTGCATAGTTTGTGTAGTTCCGCTTAGCAATTTCAGCTCATTTGAAGGAAAGCGGTGTTAAAAGCCATTTGCTTCTCATTTCTGTTCCAGTCCGTGTGTGTGTGTGTGTGTGTGTGTGTGTGTGTGTGTGTGTGTGTTGGATGCCACTGCATTTGCTTCATGGGAACTTGCTTCATCGGAACTTAATTTGATCCAGGGACTTGAGGTGAAAATGCAACCAGATTAGACATGTTGGAAACGGACAGAAGTGATGTGTTAACATGGCTGACTAGCTGATGGCATGAGGTGGGTGGGGTTTGGCTGGTAATTGCTGCGCAGCTACTGAAGCCAAGTCAGTATAATTCTGAAGCTTTGGGTGACCCAAAAGAGCAAGCATTCACTGGCAAAAGGAGTTACTGAAATGAAGTGGATGCATTTTGACTATAAAATGTGTTGGTATTGAACTTGGGCCGCACTTCTAGTAAAGAGAGTCGGTTTTAATGACCGTCGTGGCGTCACTCTGGGACAGCGACTTCCCTTTAGGGGTGCAACAGATCATATCATGGTTTTTGGGTCATGGAATAGATTTATTTTTTATTAAAATTTTTTTTTTAGATCAGCAAAAAATGAGGGAGACGCCATTCTGCATCCCTTTTTATTCTCTTTTCCGCAATCTCTTTTATTACTTGTGAAATATTAAAGAACATTTGAAGCAATGCACACTTGTCCATCATCTTAAATACAACAACATTTATGTTTAAATAAATTTTAAACTTTTCAGTACTGGATTGTTAAATTGAATGACGATACAATGAGCTATGAAGATAAGAGGTGTATGTATGTGTGTGTGTGTGTGTGTGTGTGTGTGTGTGTGTATATATATATATATATATATATATATATATATAAATGAAATAAATATCTTAATACTATTAAAATATATATTTTATGAAATGGGTAGACTATAATAATAATAATAATAATAACAGGAATACAATTTTATTTTTGTAATAAAAAAATAAACAAATTTTAGTGAAGGAAAGTATATACATATATAACTAGGTTATATATTGACTGTTTTTTTTTCTCCCCAGAGTGGGAGGGATTTCAGCACTCCATAGTAGGATTTTTGTCTCTGTGATCTGGCAACCCTGGCAATAAAGCATGCGTCCAAACAAAAAAAAAACAATAGATCAATGCGAGTGATATATAATATAAAGCTATACAGCTGCGGTAAATATATTTTCCACTATGATGGTTAATCTTTGCAATTAATCCACAGTTCACGATCATGCCGAGCTGTGAGGAACGTTCTGTACAGATCACTGATCAACACCACTGTTTCCCATTATGTAAATAAATTTTTTATTTTTATAAAAATTGTTATATATAAAATATATACAGAGTGCATCAGAGTGCACGAGATGACGAGATCAAACAGCCTGTGAGCTTTGTTTCCAATAACAGAAATGTATTTAGGTTGCTCTGACTGCTGTGCTTGAGTTCCAAGCCTTGATTTACAGCTGTTTCTATAGTAACGGCAGACCTAAGAGTTTACTGAACAGCTTAGTGCTCCCTACATATACGTGTACCGCACAGAACAAAAACTAAATGGCTTCTACACACTGTGTAAGTGCACTGTCTGGCCAATATATGATCCTCAACCTGGTAGTTGGCGCACTTGAAGTTCTGGATTTTGCAAATTATTTCCATTACAGCTGACAAGGATTCATCTTCGCAGAGATTTCAAACGAAGCATGAGATGCTATTATTGTGGTCTTGCGGTGAATACTTGCCCATGGGCATATGAAGGGGTGTACATATTTATGCAAGCATACTGTTAATACATTTCTGGTTAAGATTTTATTTATTTATTTTGTATAAAAAATTTTATATACTCAACATATATTTTCATGATAGCTTCTAACATACAAACATATAATGAATAAGAGTTGGTCGGATCCAGTATCTAAGCATCTTACAAAATAAACTGCATTACTTAGAAAGCTAATGATATCTTAACAGCAGACATTCTCAACATTCTCTTAGGATATCTTTAGCTTTCTAAGTAATTCAGTTGAAAAAGTTTTGAACTCGATGACGTTTGTTTGTTTGTGTTTGTGCTTTATGTCGAGTGCGATCGTCTCCCCTGGTTTTACTTTCAATTTATCTCACTTATGTCTCTCCTTCATTCAATGCTTACATTCAGGCCTGCTCTCAAACCCCCAAAAAACATGAGGTCTTATTGGATAAAGCTCCAGCGAATTCTGTGGCCTCCCTGAATCCGCTGTGAAAGTTAAACACTTAAGGCTGATGTGAACAGATGAAGCTAGATAAACCCCTGTTGTTGCTCATTTAAGTCAACTGGGATATATTGCGCTTTGTTGAAATACAGACGCACTTTGTCGGGAAAATAATCTCTTAACCCGTTAACCTTTAAAATACGTGCTTGTAGTGCAAGTGGTTATAATGGTAGTGCGTGGTGTATAGAGGTGCTGCGTGATTATGATCTCAAATAAATATCAAGATTAATTGAACACTTTACTTTGGTTATGATTAATGAACGATTATTTATATTGGGGGTTTTTATTTGTTTTTTAAACCTGCATTTAATTAACTTCAATTAAATTAATTAAAGCTGGAATATTTCTCCTTATAAGTGTTCTCTTCCATGTTGCGTCATTGTCATGGACTGTACAGGGGGGAATCATGTAACTACAAGTATGATTGTGGTAGTATGATTTTTAAAGGGGTAGTACAGTACAGACCAAAAGTTTGGACACACCTTCTCATTCAAAGAGTTTGAATTTGTATTATGGCAAGAAAAAAGCAGCTAAGTGAAGAAAAAAATGAGTGGCCATCATTACTTTAAGAAATAGAGGTCAGTCAATCCGAAAAATTGGGAAAACTTTGAAAGTGTCCCCAAGTGCAGTCACAAAAACCATCAAGCGCTACAAAAAACTGGCTCACATGCGGACCACCCCAGGAAAGGAAGACCAAGAGTCACCTCTGCTGCGGAGGATAAGTTCATCCGAGTCTCCAGCCTCAGAAATCGCAGGTTAACAGCAGCTCAGATCAGAGAGCAGGTCAATGCCACACAGAGTTCTAGCAGCAGACACATCTCTAGAACAACTGTTAAGAGGAGACTGTGTGAATCAGGCCTTCATGGTAGAATATCTGCTAGGAAACCACTGCTAAGGACAACAAGCAGAAGAGATTTGTTTGGGCTAAAGAACACAATAAAGAAAACGCTTTGAATGAGAAGGTGTGTCCAAACTTTTGGTCTGGACAGGGTTAATAACCGTCCAACAGTGGTTGAACAGTTTATGGTTAAAACCTGTAAGGATTGTGCTGAACCTGCAACTTTGTGGAAGCAATGTGATCAGAAAAAAAAATATCAGTGGACATCTCTTGAAGATGCATTATAAAACATTGACTGTAGAAGTCAAAGCTATGTTCAATGGTGAAAGTAAGCATGCACAATTTGATGAGAACGTGCAGGATTGTGACTAAACAGCTGTGTAGCCATCAGAAAACCACTTGCTAGTGAGATTTATCAGGGAAAACAAACAAAACAAAAAAACACTTACATTTGCTATGGAGCATAAAGATCAGACTTTGAAGCAATAGAAAAAGGTCACCAGGTGTGATGAGTTCAGACTGATCCTATCCCAGAGTGATGGGTGTGTCAGGGTTAGAAGGGTCTAGCCTCCGCAATGTTGTGTGACAATAAAATGAAGTCAACTGATGACCTGAATTTACTAAATAACCAGGCTTTCACATCTATGGAGTTTATTTTTCTGTGTATTAACTTTGAGATGTTCTGTTGTTGGTTTTCACCACGTCCTGTTACTTTGAGGTAAAAAAAAAAAAAAAAAAACATGAGGTTGCGCACATATGAAACTCCTTGGTTGTCCATTGCCAAGGGAACAACACCAAACGCACACTTTCAATACATATGAGACAGGTGTCTACTGATCTGCTCAAATCAGGTAATGGATCTAAAAATACATATGCTGTTAGGAACAATTAGAGTCAAGTTTCACGTCCGTCAATATTGAATCAGAGACACAAAGAACAGTGAGCAGGATGGTTGAGCAGGATGGTGAAGCAGGAGGGGAAAAATGTATATCAAAATAAATAGCCTGAAGGTTCAAAATTTTACAATTTTGCCTTTTGATTCTTGTAGTTTTCAGGTTCAGACATCAATTGTTGGAAGTAGCTTTCAACGAATAACAAAATATTTGGAAGTGTTGCAAGAAAGAAAGCCTTCCTTTGAAATTCTTTAGAAGTGCAGTTGGCCTTGTGTGTTGCACAGAGATGAGGCTAAATATCAAACACGCTGTGTTCATGTACACAATCCGCATGCTTGGTGAAGAAATAGGATTGCATTTAAGGAAAAGCAGCCACTGGATGAATTTTGTAGTTGGTGAAAACATCGGTGTGTTAGATCTAGATCTAAGCATCTAGATATTTCGATTCGATACCTGATCGCCTCTAGCAAGAGCTTCGATTCAGCTTTCATCATTTCTCAACCGAGACACACACTAGTAAAAAGGAAGAATCTGAACTGTAGTCCACATGTACACTGGTAAGGAGTTTAAAATGCCTTGTCAGCGTTCTATCAGGAAGCATTTCAGAAGCACTGGTGGTTTTCTCTCCCCCATGCTGGCATAGCAGGACTCTAATAGGTTTGATGCGCTTGGGAATTGTTTATGATCAATGGTTGGACAAATGAATCACTTCAATTAGTCAATAAAAACACGTCTTAATTATACATCTCTTCAGCCAAGCAGTGAGTATGACTGGTTTCATTCTCATCTTTGCCATCCCGACCCGAATAATCACGTACGATTAAACTGCCGGTTCCTTTGAAGCTCAACTCGAATGACTCAGCAAGTCGAGCTTATTCTGTCTGTGAGGTCCGTTCGGAGACACCAGAAAGCCATTGTCTGGATTTCATAGCGCAACTGTAGACTGGTAGCGTGCGACACTTGACTTATGAAGATGGGCACCGGATAAGCGAGAGAAGCCGGTGGCCCTGACCCCGCCTGCTCCCTGCTGAGTCATTTTTAGAAACTTTTAAGTAACTTAACATACTTGAACCCCAAGCTTCAATCCTCCCACTGTTTACTGTGGATTCACGCGGCTTGTGTGTATGTCACGCCTGTGCCCACTCACTCACACCCTTTGTTTTTTTTTTTGTTTTCTTTCTTGCTGTCAAAGCTACTCAGAGAAGGTCTTTTCTTCCTTATGAACAGAACCGAAGAAGTTGTTCAGTTGGATTTAAATCCAAAACCTGTCAAATTCAGAAGTCGGAGAGCCATATTAGCTGTATCGTTATAGGTTTCTCAAATTAGAATGGGTGTTTTGTCAAAAAAAAAAAAGCTATACATAAAGGTTTGAAGATGTTTTTATTTTAGAAGAATAAATTATTTTAATTATGATTGTAGCTATATCCAAGCAAAACTTAATTTTCTACGTTCTAGAACAATACTGGATGTTTCTTTTTTTTTTTTTTTTCCAAAACTGTTAAATATCACACATCGCATTAGGTAATTAAGTAAGAACAGCAACAGTGAGTTCATGACATGAAGGTCAGCTGTTCTGGGATAGTTCTTGCAAGAACAGTATTGTCAAGTGCATTTGCAAAAATCCATCAAGCACCATGATGAAACTGGCCCTCATGAAGACCATCCCAGGAAAGCAAGACCAAAACTTACCTCTGCTGCAAAGGAATAGAGTTACGAGCCTCAGAAATCCCCAATTAACAGCACTTAAAGGCTTTACAGAGCATGAGTAGCAGATCCATATCAATATTACCAGTTCAAAGGAATTTTGCATATTGTGTACGCCTATATGCGTATTTTACAATGTAGAAAGAAATAGGAATCAGGAAAAACTACTGAATTAGAAGGGTGGTCCAAAATCTGACTGGTAGTGTATGTCTTGCCCTACAATCAATAGCAGTGGGTTAGCACTAGTTGTAATGTTAGCAGTAAACGTGGAATGGAAGAAGAATTATTGTAGGCTTTTTTTTTCTTGGGATGTTGGTCTTCTATCACTCTGTAATTTGGTTGAGGGGGGGGAGGTGCCATATTCATATTTATTCCTCATTTTCCTTCAAGTAAAAGAAAACATGATTCTGTATTCATACACCGTGAACGATTCTCCATCAGCAAGAGTAAGTGACAGCTGCACTAATGGAGTGTTCACAATTGGGCCCGGGATTATTTCCGAGAGTATTTGACCCTGAAGTCTAGTCCGTTTTGTTCAGTGAGGAGGTAGGTGCATACTGCCATCTGTAGTATGTACTTTGGCTGGTGCGGAGAGGGGGAGCAATCGTTCCTGGGCACTGTACTCAACCGTGCCTAATATGAAGGCTCCCTATGTTGCTGTCGGGTGTGTTTAGATTTGGCATGGGTGTGGTGTATGTCAATGCTGTTGGCTGTCATAAAATGCAGTCAAGCACTTTAACATGACATCACTCTGACTTAGAAGCTAAGAAGCCATTTAAAGGTACAGCCATAGTTGTAACCGTTTCTAAACGTTGTGTGAATCTGGGAGAAGGAGTATTTTACAAGTCACAGAGCCCTCTTTTCTTTCTCTATCAGCATTTGGTGAAGTGTGGCAGTTAGAATGAAGTGTGTGACAGGACGGTGTCTCAGCATGCCGCGGCGCAGCACGCTCGGGTGTGGAGGGTGGCGAGAGCTGATCCGCTCAGACCACTGACACTTGCATTGACGAGAAAAGCGACAGAGACTCCTGAAAGGAGAAGACCGTTTCCTCAGCATCAACACTAGTACTGTGCTTTAAAGCCAGTAGTATAGAAGAAGACTCTCTCAGATAGACATGCTGAATAGACTCACACACTACACTGTGCGTCTGACTAATGCAGAAAACCCCAGAGATCTCTCAGTTCGACCACAAGCAGCAGTGATGAGAAACCACGCCGAATGCACTGGTGTTGCGAAACGGTGCAGTATAGACACTTCTCTCACTCCTGAACAGCCCGGTGCATAGCAGAAAACACTCCCGACCTCAGATGGAATTAGTGAGGAGTTTCCTGGAGGCACTGCATGACCAGCGTAGGAGGGTTTCAGGCAGAGGAGCTAGAGTCCATCTGTTCAGCCTGGCGCAGGGAGAGCTGCAGTGTGGCACAACTATGTACTGTATGTATGTACACGAGCACACTGAACACACACTGCTAACAACACAAAAGAACATCATGGACACTTTTAGTGTGGGTGGTTTCTCACTAGATTTATATTTTTTCTGTGCAGGGTAGCCCACAAGATACTTGTGCACAACTGTGCATTTTATTTGGGGGGGGAAAGTTGTTTACTTGTTGTGACCTGGAAAGAAAAAAGAAAAAATTTGCTTTGATGGGTTTTATACTGTGGCCGTTTGAGTCAAACCATTAACGTTTGGCAGGTGTCCTTATCCAGAGTGACTTATATTTATCTCAGAAGGTTAAGTGCCTTGCTCAAGCGCCCAACGTTGGGGACCTGGTGGTGCTGAGGTTTGAACCTGGAACCTTCCCGACTGTAGTCCAATGCCTTATCCACTAAGCTAGCCCTGCCCAGGTAGCTCAGTCCAGTCTTGGCTGCAGTAAAATATCTGAACATTTTTAAAAAGGCTGTAAGCCCGTGAATGATTATCCCGACCGCAGTCGTTTTCATGAACATTAAGCAAGTGCAGTGTGTGACCCTTGAAAATCGCTGGATAACTTGTTACTAACTTGAGGAAGAGCTGCCTCTGTCTGTGAATTGGGCTTTATTGCCACATCTCCTGTACAGTCGCCATTTCCACATGTTTGGGCCATTAAAGGAGTTCCTGGGAGGCCAGTGTTTCAGACATGAAGCAGGCAGTCTGATCATTGCTCTGGTGTACTGTGTAAAAGTTCTACCTTGATGGTATCCGAGCACTAGTGAAACACTGGGATAAGTGCATTAGTGTGGCAGGAGATTATATAGAGAAATAACGGCAGTTTTTTACTCTCGTAACATAGTTCTGTTATTATGCGCAATCAAAAGTCCCGGTTTGATTTGAACACTCTTAAATATACTGTTTTAGACTTTTTCATTCACCTGAAACCTTGAGCCAAATGTGATGTTGGTATTATGTTGAAATCAGTGCATGAAGCTGCATGATACTTCTGCTGAGAATTGCGACTTTAATATTCGATTCAGCAGACATGGTGTATCATTACCGCCTCACTGCTTCAGCGCCGCCGGTTCAATCCTGAGCTCAGGGGAACTTTTGCGTGTTCTTGCATGACATTTTGCGTGACATTTTAATATTCAGTCATTGTTTCTTTTATAAACCCTCGATTTACAGATCTTCAGGTCTTTGCAGAGGCTCCATAGTTCGCAGACTGTTTTCATTAGTTAAAGCGAATAAGGAGGAATAGCAGTGCTCTATGTAATCAACAGCATTGTTGAATCGAATTGTGTTGACAACCCAAATCGTGATTATGAATCAGTCCACTGCTGAATTGTATGAATGTTTATTGCAGGTTTTTTTCCTCCCTTCCTCATATCCCCAGCTCTAATATTGTTGCCATGCCATCAGTGGACCGCACTTCCACTGTTTGTTCAGGTGACTTTTTAAATTTGCCAAGCCATTAACGCTGCTACAAATTGCAGTTGCACCTTGCACCTTCGCCAGATCTGCAGCAAGAGGGAACGTAAAAGACGACCGGCCAGTTTCTGTGTTTACCATACACCATTATTGGATTAGGTTTATTTGCTGGTTTGTATTCAGACCTCATGTGACTGTGACTGAAATGCAAACTTGTCTTGTGGTTAAAAGCAAACCATGCACCTTGGAATTGATATAGAATTGTGTTTCCTTGCATAGCATTTATGTAGCATGCACAACAGCAGTTTTGGAGATCTCTTGTGTTGTATGAAAAGATGATCAAACCAAAACACATATAATTTTAGATTTTCTCTGTCTGAGGACTGAATTTGAAAAGGGATAAATCTTATTTTTTCTGATGAACCAATCTTCTGAACATCTGCAACGTTCATGATATTTTGGAACAATAGATGGTCATAGCTATTTACTGGCTGTCAGGGTTGTTAAGAAAAAGTACATGTTTTGTTACGAGTTGAAATACAATCGCAGCACACTTGGGCAGGAAAGAATACATAAAAACAAATGGCCCTCCAAGATACTTTGGAGGCTCTTGGTTATTGGTCAGAAGGTTGGGGGTTCAGCCACCAGCACCACTCAGCTGCCACTGTTGGGCTTAATGTTAACCCTTGAGGGACATCACATTATGGTTGACCCTGTGCTCTGACCCCCAGCTTCCTAACGTGGTGGGATATGCAAAGAAAATAATTTCACTGTGATATAAAGTATGTGACAAAGGCATCTACTTATTCGTTTGGGCAATATACCTTGGACAAGATCATTTAATACACTAGACAAGGCACTTTGCATAAAGTACGTTGAACTTGATACTTTAGTACTGTACTTTGCACAGGGTACTTTGATTTTGACTTTTAGGACAAAATAATTTTGATACTTTGGGAAAGATAATTTTGATACCGTGGACATGATACATTGTTGCATTTGAAAAAATATTTTGGGCAGGAAACTTTTTGATATTTTGTTCAAGCTATCTTGAAGAAGATATTTTAGCAATATTTCAAGACACTATTACTATTATAAGACACTAATACTATTAATATTTATTATTTTAATATTTATTATTATTGTTACTATTTTTAAGGCATTGACGAGACACATTTTTGCAAAGACACCAGTCTAAACACATGTATTTTACTTTTCTGTCGCTTATTTCTGCTGCTTGACGGCCCAGGATTTCAACAACGTGCAGTCTCAGAGTTGTAATTCCGCTCAGATATCGCCCTGTGAGGGTGGGGGATGTAAGCGTTGAATTGTTGAAATAATTCGACATGCTGTCCATGGAGCTTTATTTATGTTATAGGATGTTTTAGCGATAATAAAGCATGCATTGTACTCCCCAGAAACAGAATGTGTTTTTTCAGACCATTGCTGTGGGGACATCACGGTCACCTGATGTACCTGTATTTTTGAGTTTTGTGTATCGCTTCTACTGAAACACCCTCATCGGGGGGGGGGGGAATAAGATTCCGTGTCTTCTCAGAAGTGATAGAAGATAACCTGGCAGAATGTCTGAATGAGATGTTGGATGACTCTCTCAGCAGACGGCGTTTCCAGGTTCTTTTTAGTAAAGAACCTAGAAGCACAAGGTGTTGATTCTTTTTCACTGTTTATTAGGCTTGTGCCCTTTCAGATCCTTGCTATTAATCAGGTGGAGCACAGGGAGTCCCGGTGCACTCAAAACAGCCCGCATCGATTTTCCTCTACTCACTTCGTCTCAGGTTGCAGCCCGCCATCAGCTCCCAACAAAAAGAGTCAAGATTTTCTGTCTGCTGTTTATGTTTACAAGCAAAGCAAGCATGTCTGCTGTTCTTTCAGTTAATAGCTGACCAGTTGCTGTGTGTAAAAACAGAGAGGCATGCTGGTTTTATAGTCATTGAAGTGTGTCTTCAGGATACTGACTTGGGCCATACATTTCAGTATAAAGGCGATGGCCTTTATGGGAACTTTATTTTATAGATTCCATCATTAAAAAAAAAAAAAATCATGTATGATAATTCACAGAACATGGGATATATGAATATACTGTATGCATTGCATTTCAAGACTATAAGAGGTACGACAGCAGTCACTTTTAAATGGTCATATTCATGCACGTGTATTTGTATTCCGTAAGAGGTCAATGCAGATCTCCACCGCCCATAGAAGAGTGCTACTTAGCACTCGTCGTTTTAGCGGTTAGCCTAGGGATCCTGCAGCGCTGACGAAAAAAGTCCCAGAGATAGCATGTCATTAGATCCTCCTTTTGAAATCCTCCTCTCACAGCAGCGCCAGAGATCAATCAATGGCCGCTTTACTGCAAATATCGCTGCCTGTTGTCAGGGAGAGGGCCAGCCACAGGAGCGTCCGTACAATGAATCAGGATGGTCGTCTCAAACAGCTTGTTAATTCCGGCACAAGTTTAGCACTTGGAAACTAAAGTCAGTTTTGCACTGCAAGTGCGGAGGCCTTTTACGATTATTGCTTCACATTGCATTAGACGATCCCTATAAAATGCTGGGGATGTTCTAAAAAAGACCAAGTGTCCTCCGTGTCAGATTAAACAATGAAGATCTTCTAACGATAGGCTACGACTAAAGGAAAAAGGTTGTGTATACAGAAAGAAGCCTGGAGAGAATGGATTTTAAGCGGCAAAGATGACGACTTTTTTCTTTTTTTTTTATGTCTGGGTAAAAGAAACCAGAGTAAACTGGCCATTAATTAAAGTGAGCCTGCTTTAATAAGGATATTAAGGTTGTATTAAAGATGACGTAATATAATATTGAAAAAAAAAAAAAAAGTTCAGTAAATCAGAGCGGTCAGTCAAATCGGGACTTGTGATGAATGAAGGCGAAAAACCAATTGACATTTACAGAAGCACAGAACAGCAATGAGAAGGCATCTGAACGGTGCAAATGTTTTAAACACGGATGTGTGTCTGTGAATGGCGATCCTACACTGTAGGAGTCCTGACAAGCAATTTCCACAAGTTTGGGCCATTAAAGGAGTTCCTGGGAGGCCAGTGTTTAAGATGTGAAGCTGACAGTCTAATCATGGCTCCGGTGTACTGAGAGAACTTTCTAACTTGATGGTATCCAAGCACTAGTCAAAGACAGGGATACGTGTATTAGTGTATCAGGGGATTATATGGAGAAATAAAGGGAGTTTTAGGTACATAACTGTGTTCTGTTATGCTACACAATCAAAAGTCCTGATTTTACTTGATCACCCCTTGTACAGTCTGATTAGAATGAGATGTGGTTTGATATTATGTTTTGTACTAACTTTTTAAAATTGCATGAAGATTACATTTATTGCTGAATTTTTCTCTCCTTTTCCGCATTATTTAGTTTTTTCGATTAAATATCATCAAATGCAAGTTTTCATGTGTTTTTCTAAATGCTACACTAGAATTTAGTTTAATCATGTGCTGCAATCCTATCAGTGATTTTCAGGTGAGTGTCTTAACGGAGAAACACCATGAACTCCGAGACCGACTATCTTATTTTATTTGATTTGCGACACCTCAGGAGGAAAATCATACAAAGTAAACGCAGCCAAGAAAAAAAGGGATTACTGTGCCTTGTTTCGCTTTTCACATTCTCACTAAATTCGATGTCAAATGCAAGCTGATATCCTTCTGACATTCGCTAGAAGGCCCTTGTTCCTGTTAGGCGGTCAGATTTGCGCACTATAAAGGTTGTGCTGGAAATGCTGTACTGGTGTGTCTGCTCTCACTTGCCCGTGTCAGAAGTGCACGATGATGCCTGCATACCTGTGGAGCTGGTGTATTTTTATTTATTTATTTATTTTTGATCAACTTTTACACGATCCCTGGCTGCGTGACATTAGCACTGCAAGCACAGTGGGGGATTCCTACTATCAGAACTACGGTACTCATCTTTCACCTCACTGTTTTCTTTTCTTATTTTTTTTTTCTCTCTCTTTCTCTCTCTCATCGCTGTCTTCATAGGAATGTGCTGTGATTGTGCCACAGTGCTTTTTTTTCTTTCCTCTTTGCACTGTTCTGTGAGTGAATGGGAAACGTCAGGCGAGCACAGACAAGTCCTCAGTCCTCCTGGTTCTCAGCACACCATGACAGACCAGCCCATATTCAGAGCGAGACTTGAAAAGTCAGCTGCACAACTAGATGCAGGATTAGTGGGCAGAGGGAAAGCCCTGAAGGGAGGGGTAGCGATATATATTTGAAGTGGGGGATGTTGTGGTGCATGGCCATTACTGCATGCCTATGGAATGCAGCAAGTGGGAGTGTGTGTGTGTGTAGAGAGAGAGGGAGGTAGAGAAGTATATTGACTGTGCACTAACTATATCATCGGGATACAGCCTGGTTAATGCTCAGAGCAGGTGAATTGCACATGGCCGTGCTCCTCCCCTGGGATGGGTTCATTAACGAGGGCTTAAATCAGGGCTGACTGCAGGTTCCCTGACTGCCTACCTACTCGATTCTCTAGATCATTAAAATAGACTGACATTGTTATTGGGTGCTGTAAATGGTTGTGATTTCCGATACAGCTTTCCTCCTTAATCTGTTATGAGGTGATATATACTGTATATAGACATTCGCCTACAGTGGAACGCTTCAGGGTCTGACATGTTGTCCTGTGCCCCGAGATGCTTTTCTGCTCACCGCGGTTGTAAAGAGTTGTTTTTCTAATCCAAGGAGATCAGCAGTTTCTGAAACACCCAGACCCAACCCTCTGGCTCCAACAATCAGGATGACTGAGATCACGGCTTTCTCTTATTCTCATGTTTGGTGTGTACAATAAAGCTTGTGGTTTGTATATCCGTGATTTTGTGTAGTCTACTCCCGCTATATGATTGGCAGATTGGATAGTTGCATAAAGGAGCAGGGTCTAAAAGTTTAATGAAGCATTACTTTTAATTATTTGTAAATTACTACTGCAAAAAAAAAAAAAAAAAAAACGTCTCCCCAGTGTTTAACAGATTTGTTTTTTAAGAAGAATTTGTTAAAATCATTGTGATCTGTGTTATTACAATCTTACCTGGCAATGCACACTGAAGTTCTCAGTTTGCTTGGTTGGTTTTAAGTGTTTTAAAATATAAATGTGTTTTAAATCACTGACCCAAAAACTACAACCAATTACACCAATTTGTGTACAAAAAATTTATGCCAGACTGCAAGTCATAAGGAGTGTAGGGACGACCCAAACCCATAAACAGGAATAGAAATGGTTGACGGAGATCAGAGGTTAACATGCGCTCGTACATAATGAGCACTGTGACGTTTTTACATTCCCTTGACAGTCACACAAACAGGTGTTAATGAAATCTTATTTCGTCACCAGGACATCAATTAGTGCCAGCGTTAAAAGATGTGCGATGTTCTGTATTATAGTTGACACTTTAAAAAAAAGAAAAGAAAAGCTCAATGTCGTTACACACACAAAACTAGGTGGTGCCATCTTCACTGGGACAGATCCTGTTTACTCATGTAAGCCTTTGTTTGTACAGGATGGCAGGCTGCGTAAAAGACAATGCGATATCCAACCTGACATGGCTTCCTTTATTACTATGTTCCTGGGCATTTCCTGCACAATTTATTACTATTGGTATTTACAAATGTATTTTTATTCCCCCTGAACTGTAATGACCTTTTTTAAAATTAAAAAAAAAATTATTCTAATGATACAGGGATCTCGTATTGTGCTGTTCTAACCATTTAAAACCAGAGTGCGTAATTCACACATGTTGCATGAATCATTGACTTAAAATGGCTCCTCTGGTTCCAAGCAGCACAAGCTTAATCCTATTTCCTCCTTTCTGTTTTTAAATCTTAGTTTCAGTTACTTTGCTGTTATTCCCTCAGTCTGACTCTCATTTCACTATCTTCTATTCCCAGCTCTGCTCCACCTACCACACAGTTTCCCCATCCACTAAAACATAAAACCACAAGCAGCCCAAACAGTAATAAAGGCAGAAAACGGAGCTGATCACAGTTACATGATTGAATTGCATCTTTCTCTGCTTGCATAATAGTTTAATAGTTCACTGCTACATACTTAAGCACTAAATCTGTCAGTAAAACCGTTACACAGCACTCCTCTCTCTCTCTCTCTCTCTCTCTCTCTCTCTCTCTCTCTCTCTCTCTTTTATTTCATTTTTTGCTGTAAAAGTGATGAAGCTCTATCCGCTAGAATGAGCAAAGCTCTGTAAATGAATTTGCCTTCTGCTTATCTTTTAAACAGCCTAATTACAAACCCTGGCTAGTTTTGAGCTGGAGAACAAACTCAGGCTTGTATGCGAGTGCTCTCTGACTCACCAGGAACGTTCTTGCCAGCGATGAGCAGTTTGCACAACAGCTACCTATTCCACAGATTTAGGACCCGAGGCGAGGCTCGATGTAATTGAATCGAATGCAATCTCGCGTGGTGATGCGGCAGGTAGCTTCGGCGACTCGCAATCTCGGCGTTCACGGTTTGATCCCGAGCGCTCACACGATCCTTTTGATTTCCTTGGGATCTCCGGTTTCCTTCCATCTCCGAAAAAACTTCCCAGTTGGTGAACTGACTACTAAATTGACTGTACGTGTAAACTGTGAGTTCCTGATTTGGGTTTATTATAAGTTGAGCTAAATAACCATTTTGAGTTCAGTTCTAACATTTAAAAGCTTTCAAAGATGAAAAAAGCAGGGCATTGTAACACACTATAAGGAAAACTTCTCACTGCTTTCCTTATGCATGAGCTCACGATTAGCTAGTGTTGCCCTGATGACTAGGGAATAGAGAGTACGCCATCCCTACCTCTGTCCCTGAGAGCATCTCCTCCAATTTAAATCTTAGGGGCTCCTGGCCACGGGTGAATGTGGCAGCACTGGGGTTCAAACGTATGATTACTGCGTGAAGGGGTGAACGTTATTCTGTTGTCCCATTTGGGAGCCTGTTAGTGCAGGGTTTTTTTTTTTGTTGTTGTTTTTTTCTTCTTTTTTTAATGTTCAGCATTTATACATACTTTTAGAAACAATGGTACTGGTCAAGAAGACGCCATTTCAGCTGAGTGCAAGGCACTGTTTTAGCTGTTTCAGGATTTGCTGCAAGAGAGATTGTAGTGGGAGTGAGAAAATAAACGGGGAAAACAAAAACGTTATACCAGATGAATGATATTGATTTCGAGTTTGAATAAGAATATAAATTTATAATTTGTCGAGGATGTATTTGAATACGGCCCAATGGACAGTCCGTTCCCAAACTTGGTGGAGACGAGGAGTTCAGTAGTATATATTTTTTTATGTTGTTATTTTTATTTTTTATTTTTTTAAACAAAAACAACAACATGAGGAGCTGTTAGAGATCTACGAGTCCAAAATTATCTGCGGTTATATTAAAATTTCTGTTGCCTGCACTGTCTTATCAGCACTTTGCGTTCAAGTCTACTGTCTCCCCAGTCACCGCTGTCAGGTGTGAACGTGTGAGTTTATTTGTAACTGCGGTGCGAGCTAAAATGGACGCCCCACTTGTGATTTGCACGAAAGAAGAACATCGTGCAGCGATTTTATTTTAAATTTTTTTGTGGTCTGAAGGTGCACCTGGTCTCGAAACATCATGAAAGGAAGTCTTTGGATATCTGCGAACAAAATGTGGACCAATACTCCAGGGAAAGTGAAAGTGTCTTAAAGAGAATCATTACTGGTGCGAGACACAAAGTGTCACCAGAGTGTGGATGATTTTTTGACTTTCGTAATTCAAGTCGAGAATCAGGTGACCGTATTAAAGACTGTGTTTCCAGGACTGTGTGAGCCTGTAAAGAGAGAGACGCCAGAGACCAATTTGTAACATGAATTAGCCAATCAAGCAGGACATTTCAACACAAAGCACTGCTGTAGACAAGTGTTTGCTTGTAGTTTAGATCTGCGCCTTACACTTGACGATGAACAGAGTAGTCCTCGTGCCACTTCTCTGATTCTCACTCTACATTTGCTTCCTTCCTGCATCCCATGCATGAGCAGTCAACCTTGGTTCAACATATGCCACTAACGCCAGCGTAACATCTGTCTCTCTCTGATCCCCGCCTCCCTCTCTGGAACACTCTCGCCGCCGTCACGTGCCGTTATGTCAGTAGGACGACTAGCTGGGTTTGGTCTAATTAATATGGATGTCGCGTGCTATAGTGCCATAAGCATTAGTCAATGGAGCTAGCGGGATTCTAACAGCAGCCTGTCGGGCCGTATAGCGAAGCACAGTAGAGCGCTTGGCCACTGCAGCTGCTAAGACATGCTGACCGCTGATTGCTTTCATATCTGACTGGCTTCGTTTTATTCTCATTTCTTAATGCATTTTGAGAAGAACAGTGAATTTGAATTCATCTTGGGTTTCGTCAGCAGGATTCATTTCATTGTCGCGTATAAAAGGCAACATGGGCACAGCTGAGAACAGCAGGGAAGCTTCTTAAAGCTGTGTATTACTGGTAACCCTGCTGCCAGGTGTAGCTGGTACTTCTGTCAGAGCCCACTATAGCCTGTAACCCGAGCTTCAGTCGGAATGTGCCGGAGTGCCAGGACGACCAAATGCAGCTTCACGCTGGCCTCTGTGTTGAGGGATTGGATGTCCCCCCGCATATGAGCTCGTGTACGTGTAAGACTGCACCACACACATACACACGGTGTTGATCAGAGGACACCCCGCTCAGACTAGGTATTTATAGTGCACGGTCTCAGAGAAGCCGGGGAAAGTCCGACCGGAGTGCTGCGTCAGCTGCGTTTTTGCTCGAATCCTTCCGTCTGCCATCTTGATAGGATCCGCAGTCGAAGTTACATGGTAGAAAAAGAGATAAACGGACGATCTGTATATTTCCACTGCTTCAGTTTACTAGTCATTCCTTAAAGCCCAGACCACCCTTTTTTTCCCCCCTTCCCTTTGAGTTAAAGTCCACGGGTCTTTCTGTATTGTGTAGTAGAGATGAAGAAAAATAGATTCAGTTATGATTCACAATTCTTTTGTGTGCCGAGTGACAGCCCAACGTGTTATGTGTTACGCGAGGTTCTGTGAGGACCGGCAAAATTATATATATATTTTTTTTTTCGCATGGAAAGATCGGAAACGTAATCACCACGCCTAAACTCGCAGTGATTCCCAATGTGCTGTTTTTACAGCCACCGTGCAAAACCGCGCTGACTCCGCGTAAGTGAGATGGGGGTATAAGGAATGGGCCACATTTAATTGCTTATGTTCAATTCAGTTGTGAAGCAGGCGGATAAAGCTAAGATATAAAACGTTTGAGTTATGAGAACTATTCTTTATTATTTTTCAATAAGGATTTCAATCAAATTACATCGGGCGGTAAGTGGTGGTTCCCATCCCTATTGTGCAGTCACATCATACTGAATCTGCTTTTCTTATTAGTATTCACAGCCAATCACAGCGTTCCTGTTTGTTATTGCTAAACACTTAAATGCCTCCATAAATTTTTAATAGTCCTGAAGTGTCATCTCTCAGAGAGCAATCAACCGAGAGAGAGACAATAGAAGGTGTGTGTTCTATACTGTTCATCTTTTGTTTGTATTTTAATAGGATGGAGAATAAATGATGCTCTAAAATGAAACACGGGCTGAAAACCAAGTCATCGTGCATAAATGTAGATTGGATTGATGCTTCTCTGTGAATAAGTAATACAACAGTGCAAGTCAATAGGGGAGGCTAAAGCTTAAATCTATAAACTAGACGCATAAACGTGTTACCATGGCAGCACGTCTGTATGCTTGATACTGCTCAGTAGTAAGCGTGTCCGTGGTTGTTTTATAAAATGTCAGTTTTGCAAGCATTCGTGGCATTGCTAATGCACAAGTTATTAAAAATGCATAAGTCAGTAAAAAATCCTGACTAAATGTTACTGCACATGTGTGGCCCCACCCCCTTTTTCCATCCTCAGCGTTGCTTTATTATTGGTCATTCCAAAGCTAAAAGTGTACATGCACGCACACACACACACACGCACACACACACACATATATATATATATATATATATATATATATATATATATATATAAAATGTGTAATGTGATATTTATTTATTTATTTATTTGTTTGTTTTTTTAAATGAGCGAGGTCTTGATATACAAGTAGTTTGCATGTGCTTTGTCTGCTGAGCATCATATGATCACAACTGAGCCACTGGTTCATCTCTCTCTCGCGCGAATCATGAAAAACTGAATTATGAAATTTAGCTTGGTTATCTTTATTTATTTATTTATTTTCACAAATCAGAGGTAGTCATGACTGTATGTTTGAACCCTCACTCACTGCTGCTCTTTGGTGCGAACAAGAACGCGTGGATGTGCAGAATTTAAAAGCGTAAGTGCTTCTCTCTGTAAACATGAACCTATAATTATGCAATCTTTCACAATCCAATGTGTTTAATAATTTAGTGTTCTTAATTCTTAAAAAGTAACATCTTATTTCTGTCCTCACGCATATTGAGACAGGAACAGACATGACTCAACGACACTGAAAATATGTGTCAGGGATTACAGTTTAGGGAAGCCGACCGGCGTACAGGCTGACCTCTGTGCGCTCAGCGGGCTGTTCTCTTACGCTATACCTGGGTCTGTTTAATGTGATCTTGTGCGCTCGTTTATGGCAGACCTTTTTTTTTTCCTGCCTCAGTGCTGTGGCTGTTTGAGAAAGTCATCAATAACCAGAGGAGGGAATGAAAAAAATTGAGACAGATTCGTTTGAGATACGCATCATCATTTTTCATGCAGACTGATAGTTTTTTCTTTTTCTTTTTTTTCTCCCCAGACAAACCCCTCCAGCAGCTGAACATTCAGTTCAGTACTGCTATGAATTCTAGTCAAGGCTGCAAGTGTTTAATAAAGGAAATGTTCTTACTCTGGCTGTAAGGATACACATACTGTGATTGAGTGATATATAGTTTGTGATGGTGCTCTCGATTTGATACGTCTTTGCATCGAACAGTTTATTTAATACACTGCATGAAGTACACTCTTCATTATGAATTTGCAGTGTAATAAACATTTAAACTTAATCAAGCCTACACTCCTTCCTCTGAAAAGTGACTTCCTCTTTATCTTGAAGCAGGATATGCTTTTTTTGTTTGTTTGTTTGTTTTAAAAGGCTGATTATGCGTGCTGTATTAAGATACAGAACACACTTTCATGCTGTTTTATTTTATTTTTTTTTCTCAAGTATTTAAATCGGTATTCTCTTTTTACAGCACAAAAGAACAAATAAACTATTTTCTGGATAATATATATATATATCTTTTAATTAAGATCCTGATAATCAATAATTCTTAATAATAATAAAGCGCCAATTTAAACAGTTCTAGCAGCACTATCTCATGAAAAAAAAGGTTATGTGAGACAATTTACTGAAGCCCTAATAGTTTTAACCTAATACTGTTAATTACATGATCAGCAAGTGCTTGTGCTTAAATTTTTATTTATGTGAGCTTCTGAGAAATAATATGCAAAACAAACACCATCAGTTAATACATTTTTAAATGGTTCTATAGTTCTACAGCATTTATTAGAGTTTACAATTAATCAAGTAACATCCCTAATCTTGATCCACATCATGTAGTTATAGCACTGTTATTATTATGTAATAAATTAATATTGTCTTTTGAACCAAATGGACGATCAAACGTGTCCGGTTGGACATCTTTCTCATGTAGGCCTTAATGCAAATCGATGCAATAGAGTTTACTATCATGACTGTGATTGTTCTAGGTACAAGGTAGGAAAAAAAAAAAGTTCCGTCTCTTCCATTACGTTTTTAGATCTTTACGGATTACACACCGGCATGCACGATCATTCAGGTAAAAATGTCCCACCTCGCACGCATTGTGAAGCAGTCTCACCCACACTGTTCCACACACCTCACACCCGAATGGTGCAGTAACAACCACTTTCATAGTGCTTAACAACTCTTCTCTGCGTTCGCTCTCCTCTGGGAGGCTGCTAGGGAAGAATGAGGTGTTAATTACTTTAGTCTGCGTAGCCACGTGGCGCTTCAGGTTCTGTTTGATGTGGGTCAGGCCCTCCGTGGGCCCTGCATCGGGTGCTCAGCTCACCAGGCTAAAATAGAGCATGCTCATGCCCTGCGCTGTTTGCCGAGTCATTACATTTCACACATAACACAGGAGGCAGAGCAGACGAGAGAGAGAGAGAGAGAGAGAGAGGGGCCTTCCCTCCCTAGCAGCTTTCTTCCCCTCTTTCTCCCTGCAGATTTCCCTTAGGAGGATCTGTTCACCCTCAAGCTGTATGCGACTATTTTAACGCCGTTTTTATTCGCTCTTATTTGGTGTATGTGCCGTTTTTGTGTAGTACATGAAACAACTGCAGGACATCAGGAATCAAACTAATGAGTCAATAGTATCACAACATGTAAAGCAACAGCTGGCAGTTTGTTGTTTTGCAGTTAAATGATTGGTGCTTGAAGACAAAATAGAAATGTGGAGCAAAGTGAAAGTCTCATATGACTAAAAAAAAAAAAAAAACGGCATTCAGGGAAAAACAAAATAAAGTGACGACATTATCATGTACAGTAATTTCCCATACTTACAATGGAAAGTAAATCTGCGGATGTTTTCGTCCAGGTTTCTCCTCCTGTCCTGTGTTTGTCTGGTTATTGCTCATATTCCATAAGCCTTGTATTTTCCAAATGATTTTTCACAGTGAGAATTCCCCAATGATCATACAATATATTTATATAGCACACACCTCTATTGTTGTGACTGAACACTTACTGATGTTAATAATTCAAATTTGTGAATTCTGCAAAATGCTAGAGGTTGGCATACAAGCATGTATTAAAGACTTTTACATTTCACATATACAGTAGGTGACCCGAACTGGTAAATCAACAACCACCTGAGTGTATTTGGTTCTGTTTAAAAAGGCTTATATTTTGTGTAATAATTCATTTTCAAGAAAACACCATGCCTTGGGAATTTCCACAACTCATGTAAGAAATTATGCCTTCTATTAAAAAACTTAAACAATTTCCTTTGGTACTATGATCAAATTTTATTGAGGGAATAAAAAAAAATAAAAAATAAAGCTGTACTACTTGTATGTTTTAAAAAAATGTTTTATCATTTAATATTAAACCACATGTATTCAAACTCTACTATGGTGTTTTCAGCTTTTAGTACTTCATTTTGTTCAAACATTCACAACTATCATAAACATGCATAGAAATGAACACACCACATTGTCATCGTGCAGCAAATTGTCCACAAATTGGTTTAATCCAGTGTAGTGCTTTAAACACGCACACCAAGCCCGAAGTCCCAATATTTGAATTTATTTACCATACTTATTAAAAATGTATGTGATCATATGCCAAACATGATTTTGTCTGAATTTGGCTGTAAGAGAGCTGCGGTTGTATGAAAAGATCGTCTCGCTTGATAAACTGCGCTTCAGACCCTCAGTCTAAGAGGAAGGTTAATAAAATTAAATGCTTTATGGAAGTCTTTGGATCGTTTCCGATTTCGTACACTTTATTGTCTTTATAGATTTACTTTTGATTTCATTTTCTTTTTAATCTGTAATGACAGACATTTTTTCTTCTTCATCTTCTGTGTGCTTTTTTGTTTTTTGTTTTTTGTTTTTTTTTTTGTCTCTTTGCAGACCCTTTATTCAGTGCTTCTTAGACGCACCTCTCAGCTACATGTCATTCCTCCCGCTTCTTTCTGTCGAGATTATTCATCTTTCCTGACGTTCTGACCCCGTCCCTGCGGTGGAGAAATACCCTTATAGCATGATGCTCCCATGCCCATGATTCACGTTAGGAATGGTGTTGGCTAGTTGATGGGCAGTGCCAAGATTTCACCAGGGCTTGGAGTACAGATTAAAGTATGTGTGAGGCCAGAGAATCTTTTCCCTCAAATACCTGGCATATAACAAGTGTTTTTCATCTTGCTACCATTAAGGTCTCGTTGATGGAGTCATTTTGATTTGATTGTCCATCTGGCAGCTTCTCCCTTCTCTATAGAGGACTTCTGAAGCTCTGTTAGAGTGCCGATGGTCTCCTTGACTTGAGCACTCCTCGCCCTTTTGCTGATTGTGGCCAGACAGAGAGCTCTGGAAGGACTCTTGGTGCTGCATAACTCCTTCTGTGCTGCTGCAGACGTCCAACAATTTAGAAATGATTTTCTGCTCTTGCACAGTTCTGTGTCTTAATCCAGTTTGGTTGTGGACACCCGCACAGAGTTCCTTGGGTTTTGGTGTGACATCCATTGCATATTATGAGATCTTGTACATGCAGGTGTGTTCCTTTCTAAATTATGACGAAGAGGAAGCACCTCAATTATCGAAGATTTTTGGATTTTTAATGCATTTGTGGAAAAAAAAAATCTAAACACATCTGTTGCATTGTTATTCTGGATAATTTAAATAGCACAAACCTTGCTCTGTTTCAAATTTAGCTGAGATATGAAGCTTCTGCACTGAACTAAATCACGTTAGTAGCTTTCAAGTTATGGCATATTTAGTACATATGTTACTCTTTTCTTTCCCTGGAACCTGTTTCAGTTAACCATACAGCAACTGCATTTCCACAGAAAGATAAGAGGTAAATTAAACTTGCCTTACGGGTGACAAACTTCACGGTTGGTGTGCAGAGCTGAAAAACTACCAAGACCTATTGTAATGTGTTTATACTGTACGCAATTCAATTTTGATTTAAGACAGACCTGGGGGAGAAAAAGTATATTTTCACAAAAAAAGTACATTTATATTGTATACATTGTTTATATAATAAAGAGTGCAAAAAATGAAGGTGTCTGAATATTATCCCAAACCTCTGGGCATATCAGTAATTATTCTTTTAGCCTCTTTGACTTTGTGCCGCTGTTTAAAGAACTGCCAAGTTTAAGATAAAATCTGATCATGTAATTACAGGACCAGTCAAAGATTTGGACACACCTTCTCATTCAATGTTTTTTCTCTAGTTATTTATTTTCTACATTCTAGAACAAGCTTGGAGATTTCGAAACTATAAAATAACACATATGGCTTTAGGTAATTACGTGACAACAACAATGTTTGCTGTATTACTTTAAGAAACGAAGGTCAGCTGTTCTGGAATAGTTCTTGCGAGAACAGTATCGTCAAGTGCATTTGCAAAACCCATCAAGCACCATAATGAAATTGGCTCTCATGAAGACCATCCCAGGAAAGCAAGGCCAAAACTTTGGTGATTTTTGAGGCTGCTACCTCTAAATTAACTATCAATAGCACCTTAGCTAAAATATCAACTAATTATACTCTTCTAAATATCAACTATTCAAAGGAGATTATTGTATATTCAGTTACCTGCAGTATTGCTTAACGATGTATAAAGAAACAAAAATCAGGAAGACCATGGAATTAGAAGGTGTTATCAAAGTTTTTGACTGGTATTGCCTTATATACCTTTCTTTTAAATCTATATGTGGATTTCTGCTGATTCTGAGCTTCATTTGCATGTACAATGATAACTGTTCCTTTACAAAAATAATGTAAAAGTTTTGCACAAAAAAGGACCTTCATTCTGAGTGAGTAAACAGGCTTTCCGATCTTTTATTAAAATGTGCAAATGTGCGGTGGAGGTGTAGTAGATCAGGAGCGAGAGTAGACCAGGTTGAAAAGCAGCAGAGGTATTATTGCCTCTGTTTTTTACTTTACAGAACCTTGTGTTAATGCATTTTTGGTGTGTTTTTATACGATAATTTAACAGTGTGGGAGTTCGCTTTTTGCAAGATGGACACTTAACTGTAGCGAAGCTGTACTTGCATGGACGCACACAAATATGAATATGCATTTTCTGACTAAATGTAGGCTTTTTGTTCACACTTATGCATTGGGTAAGTGTTATTCCGTTAATGTGCCTCTATACACTGGTATTTAAATACTTCACCAGCTTACCATTTCTCCCTGTGTAGTTTCCCCCTCAAATTACTTTAGGACTTTTACTCTCCTGTAGTTTCTCTCTGTCTCTGTGCATGCGTGTGTGCGTGGGGTGTGCGTGCATGCGTGTGTGCATATATATATAATGTGTGTGTGTGTATGTGTATGGATGCGTGTGTTTGCTGACATTGTCTATGCCTGTTTTGCCGTAATGCAGGTTTTCATGCTGCCGCTTAGCGTATCCTAATCCTGAGTAACGGCATTGTGTGAATGTAAGCTGGGAATGTCTTTGGGCTCGTTATCGAGTGCCACGCATGTACAGACAAGCAACACAATCATTCACACACTCTTGTACATGCTCTTCGGGTGTCTTATTCACACAGATTTTCTGGCACACAAGCTCCCATCGTCTCTCTGCGTAACTTTTTCTTTTACAGTTTGTCGAGCAAGCTCGTTCCCGACTACACACACATACAAGCATACACACACATGCACACTGTGGGCGACATGGCAGTGCTTGTTAGCGTCTACTAGAACCTGCAGTCTGCACTACATGAGTGACGGAGTACAGTACGTTGTCAGGAGAGTCTGCACGGTCTGGTGGGTCGTTAGTGTGTGCGCGCGTGTACTGTATATGAGAGCAGAGTATCTCAGTGTAACATTTCAAGTACGTCTATAATATTAGCCTTGGCTCAAACAAGGTTCACCACTGGATAGTCTGACTCCTGCAATCTTGTTCAAGCACTTGATTCAAAAACAGGTCTGAAAAACACAGGTATTTGTCTACTCATTTATTTACACGCCTATTATTTAGAGCTTGATAAACCACTGGGATCTCAAGGCGTGTAGATTACACGTCTCAGACAGCAGTTTCTTATTGGCAGTTGCCTGCGGAACAAGTAGGTTCAGTATGTACAATATAGCATGTTCAGTATAGCCTTGAACTGAAACTCAGCGCCATGAAGCCTATCCCAGGAACACATGATGTGAGGTGAAAACACACTGCATGTTGACTAGCCAAGTCATGTGGCTTTTTATTGTCATTTCAACTGTATACAGTAGATACAATACACATTGAAAGAATCCAGGACCATGATGCTCCAGAAAACAATGTGTAAAACAGTACAAACACTACTAACACACCGTATAGGACACTACCGTAGTCTCAGAGAATCAGTCAAAGGTTTGAATTCAGAACTGTTTAATGGTGATTATTGCATATTTTGGATGGTTCAGCATTGCTTCACAATGTAGAAAAAAAAAATAAAAATCATTTTTTAAAAGACCATGCAGAAAAAAGGTGTCCAAACTTTTGACTGGTATTGTACTCATCTCAGACCTAGAGGCAGTTTCAGCATTCTGATGATAAACATCCCATAGTTAACCATTTCTGTAACAAGTTAACACAAGTCATAGCTATAGTGTGTGTGTGTGTGTGTGTATGTGTGTGTATGTGTGTGTATGTGTGTGTATGTGTGTGTATGTGTGTGTATGTGTGTGTATGTGTGTGTGTATGTGTGTGTGTGTATGTGTGTGTGTGTATGTGTGTGTGTGTGTGTGTGTGTGCGTGTGTGTGCGTGTATGTGTGTATGTATGTGTGTGTGTATGGGGAGCTGAGCAATAAGCTGGGGTAGGGGATCATCTTATATGAGGTCACAAAAGGGGGAAATCGGGTCGTTTAAGCTTCAGCAGTACAGTAATGGAAAAATGGTGAAAAGCAAGGAATGGTTTTTGTTTGCACAAACACACACCCACACCCACAGGAGATTTCTATCTGAATGTCCAAAAATGTCTAAAAAAGTGAATTTTGCATAAAGTTCACAGTTTTTTCAGTGAGCCCAGAACCATGAAAACCAATTCAGACATTGGGAGAACACATGAGTATGGACAGCCCGACCTGACCAAACATGCCGTGCCAGACCGCTGTTTACACCGTCTCATTTGATAGGCTTTAAATCTCGAGCTCCAATCGAGTCATATATTAATAGATGACGTGACCCTACGTGAACTGAGTTTACTTAACTCATCTTCTCTCTGCACACTGGGCCAGTGTTTCATAGATTTAGATGTTATTCGTTTATTTACATATTCATTTCTTCTTTATCACCTTTTCCAAGGCGGCGCGTTGCGTAACCGCTCGAATCGTTGCATAAATCTTCAGTCAGTGTCATGTGCGTGATTGGTATCTGGAATCGATTCACATCTGATTTATTTTATGCTGTAACTAAACAGTAAAAGAAATCAATTAAGCGATTTCTCATGAGATTTTTTTAAATGGTCCGATGGAGGGAAGTGACAGGAGAGTAATATCACAATCCAGTCAGCAGAGCGTGTGGCGCTCTGAGCGTACACACACACACACACACACACACACACACACACACACACACACACACACAGCCTTTCAGAGCGTGTAGAAAGTGTTTCTGTGCTCTGCATAAGAAAGTGGGTTGGGTAACAAAAACGGTAATTATTTGCCTCCACACTAGGATTTCTGCAGCAGGTTTTGCTCATCTTGTTCGTCGTAATTATAGCATTTGTTGGTGTTTCCAGAGCTGGCTCCATACAGACAGTGTTCCAGCAAGGTGCTGTCCTTTAGAGCAGAAGAAGACGGAATAATCTGGGTGTCCTGGGTGTAAATGGCGCTCCAGGTGAATCAGCGGCGCACGGGTACCAATTAGGTTAAAGAGCGATTTCACTTCGGGTGAACCAGCGCGCTTGTTTACGGACATACGATAAGGGAGATCTTGTTACAGAGGCCATGTGCTCTTTGAACAAGCACGAGCGCAGGGATTTAAAAGCAACAACGGCTGTTAAATTAATAACGTCCACATGACCGAGTGTACTTTCTGATTTCGAAGTACATCTGGATCTAAGTGCTTGTATCTGATCATTAAAAATAAAACACAAAATTGGAGAAGTGATCGTATGAGATCACCGGCTTTTCATCAACTCTCCCTTTCTTGAAGGCTAATATGGCGTTAATAAATAGTATTATATTGCTAAGCCTCTGCTTGCAGATTTTATCACGGTGAGTGTTCCCAGGTTTTGGAGCAGCGTCGTCCAGCTGGACTCTTTCCATCCTCTTGCTTTCTCCTTCCTTCCGTTTGAATCGTCCACTTCCTCCGAATGCAAGTGTGCCAGGGGCACTAACTGCGATGCATGTGGGTGTCACCTGGCTCAGGCTCAGCTTTCATTTCATTGGCCTTCAAACCTGGCTGCATGCATGCCGTGTTCGCGCTCTCGCTCTCGCTCTCTCTCTCTCTCTCTCTCTCTCTCTCTCTCTCTGGTGCATGCTGGGAGGTGGTGTAAGAGCAGCGTGTGGAGCGTGGTGTGAGAGCGGATGAGCATTTCCCAACTTGTTTGGAAACTTTTTTTCTAACACTTTTGAGCTTTTTTTCTTTTCAAAAATGCACAAAAAAATCATATATTAAACATCTATAAACAGCTGCGCACACTCTGTTCTTAGTTTAACCCGCTGGTGTGTGGAGCTGTTGATCTCGTGACGGGGTGCAGGGATGGCGGCTCACCCGAGCGGTGCAGCCCGTCCTCTCTCACTCCGTCACGGGGTGCGCTGTGAGGTGAGCGCCGTGGTGTGGGTGGAGCAGGTGTTGTTGGCCGTTGGGGAGTGTATCGGGTGTGAGAGCATTGTGCCCGCGTCGCGGATGAACAAGGCTGTGGTGGTGCTCGTTAAGGAGAGGGAGCTCGTGCATCAGCTGATTGAAAACGGAATAAAGGTAAGTGGAGAACTTTATTCCGTTACTCCGCTGGGTGCAACAACAATGAAGGTCACCGTGTCGAACATTCCCCCTTTTATCCCCGATGAGGATATAGAGAGGGAATTGTGTCGATTCTGTAAAATTGTGAGCAGTATGAGAGTGGTGTCTCTAAACTGTAAAAACCCCGCGCTGAGGCACGTCGTCTCCTTCAGGCGTACAGTGCTCATGTTCCTGACTGAGTCCACTCTGGACATCTCATTCAGAGTAACTCATGAGGGAAAGTCATACATGCTGTACGCCAGCACTGAGAGCATGAGGTGCTTCGAATGTGGGGACATCGGGCACAAAAAGTTCAGCTGCCCACATAGAGCACAGGTCAGGGAGGAGGCGGGGCCTAGTGGGGTCAGGGCAGTGGTGCAGGATGGGGAGAGCTCCAGTGTGGAGCAGACTGTTGGTGTAGTGGTGCAGGATGGTGGTGCAGTGATGCAGGATGGTGGTGCAGGATGGTGGTGTAGTGGTGCAGGACGGTGATGTAGTGGCGTTGGATGGAGCGAGCTCTAGTGCGGAGCAGTCAGGCGGTGCAGAGGGGCAGGATGGGGGCCAACCCACTGCAGAAAGCAATGTAACGACTGATGGTGAGCGGATAGAAGCACCAACAGGTAGTGAACAGGTAACAGTGAGAAAAAAACGCGGGAAGCTAAATGATGGGCCATACAAGGAAAAAAGAGCTAGTGAATGTGGAGAGGTGGAGAGGGCTGGAGAGCCCAGAGCAAAAAGAATCACACGGAACACACAGAAAGATCTAGTTTCAGTAGTAGGCTCAGACACTGTAAAAGAACCAGTCTTATTGCGGGGGTTAATTAGCATGGGTGGGGTAGGCAGTGCGGAAGAAACATCACTCCTAGAGCAAGATGAAGACCTAATAGATGAAGATTATGAAGAAGACCGATTTTCGGATATATCAGATATCAGTGTGTCACGTTTTGGGGGAGATCAGCAGCTCTATACACTGGATGATATAAATGAATATTTAAGGAAAACATATAAAAAATCTATCAACATTGAAGACCATTTCACAGATGTAAAAAAATTTATAGCATCAGTAGCCCTTTTACAACGCAATACAAGTTACGATCTACTGAATAAAAAAAAAAAGAGATGGCGCTTAAAAGACCACATAACAAAATGGCGGCGGTCTCATGCAAAACACAAATAAACACATCACACCGGGTCTTTTCTGTTCTCTTTAATGCACTTTACATCTGTTTTTCCTCCCTCCTTTTTATTTATTTTTTTACTTTTTATGATGGATATCTTAAAAATAGGATCTTTAAATATGAATGGTGGCAAAGATAAAAGAAAAAGAGCAGTAGCAGGAGACTTTTTAACGCAAAAGAACATTGATGTGGTCTTCTTACAGGAGACACACAGTGACCAAGCCAGTGAGACTGAGTGGGCCATGTGGTGGGAAGGGAAACTTTTCCAAAGTGACGGTTCCAATGTCAGTGCTGGTGTGGCGATACTTTTTAATAAAATGGTCTGCATGGACAAGGTTGAAGCTACAGAATTAGCAAAAGGTCGAGTCTTAATGGTAAAAGCAGAAATAAAAAAGAAAAGTTTTACTTTTTTAAATGTGTACGCCCCTAACAATGGCAGCGAGAGAATTTCACTTTTTAACAGAATAAAAAATATAATACAACGAAGTGGAAATAAATCCACAATAGTAATGGGAGGTGACTGGAATTGCACAGTAGACTTCACCTTAGACCGAAACGGTGAGGAACCACACCCAAAGTCTGCTGAGGCGCTCGAAGAGCTCATTAAACAGAGCAGTCTGGTTGATGTGTGGAGGGAAAAAAATCCGAATACTAAAAAATACACATGGGTTAAATCTAACAATACAAAGATTACTGCAGCAAGACTGGACAGATTTTATATCACCAAATCCGAGAGAAACAATCTCTCCAAAGCAGTCATCTCCCCCACTGGTTTTTCTGATCATCACCTGATAAGCATAGAGTTAACGATGCCAAACACAAAAAGGCAGAGCTCATACTGACGTTTTAATACAAAACTTTTACAGGATGAGACTTTTTATAGAAATTTTAAAATTTTATGGAATGAATGGAAAGACAGAAAAGGGGATTTCAGCAGTTTGGTCTCTTGGAGGGAGGTGGGAAAAAATAAAATAAAAAACTTCTGCAAAAATCAGGTGATGCTAGGGCTCTGACTAGGAACCTGAACATTTACGCGAGAGCCTCTTCAGCACGTGTGAACTGGGAAAAGTGTGAGAGTTTTTTAGTTGGGCAGTGGCAGGAAGCAGGACCCCCAATCTTACCAGGTGGTCTCCAATGGGGCAAGATCGGCCTCAGGTACCTTGGGGTGTTTTTAGGGACACAAGATTTACAAAATAAAAACTGTGAGGGTGTAGTGGAAAAAGCGTGTGCCAAGTTGTCTCAATGGACCTGGGTCCTGCCTCAGCTGTCCTACAGGGGGAGAGTACTGGTAGTCAATAATCTGATTGCCTCCATGCTCTGGCACCGCCTCACTGTCCTTGAGCCCCCTGAGACATTAATCAGGGATGTGCAGAGAAAGTTGGTGAACTTTTTCTGGACTGGCCAACACTGGACTCGTGCCTCTGTGCTGTATCTACCTGTACAAGAAGGGGGGCAGGGCTTGATCGACCTGTCCTGCCGTATAAAAAACCTTCAGACTGCAGGCTGCACAGAGGCTCCTTTACAGCGAAGGACTGGCATGGACAGGCATAGCCAAAGCCCTACTCCATATGGTAGAAGGACTAACCTATGATACACACCTGTTTGTGCTTAACCTCCAGGAAATGGACTTATCAGCCACAACTCAGTTTTATCAGTCCGTACTTAAAGCATGGTCATCAGTAATAAAGACGAGCAGGACTGAAACACAACCATTCCAAAGTACAGATGAGGAGCTGCTATTTCACAATCCGCTCATAAACACCAGAATGCTCTCATCAACTCTCGTTCGACATCGCTTCCAGAGTGCGGCAATCACTAAGATCAAGGATCTAAGGAATGGGACGGCGTGGAGGACAGCAGATGAACTGTGCAAAAAAACTGGATTAAAATCAAAACGTCTAATGGAGAGACTCTTGGGAGAGGTAATATCAGCACTACCCTCCCAACTCAGAGAATCTTTGGGGCAAAGCCCTGGAGAGCATCAGCAGCCTCCCCTACATTTATCTACACGCCCGGCAGCTGAAGATCTACAGCAAGAGGAAGGAGCCATACTGTCTTTCAAGACACCGGTTTTAACAACGTTCGAGGCTGCCTCAAAAAAAGCGCTGTATGGGATGTGTGAAGGTCGTGCACAGAGGATCCTTGGCTGGAGTAAGGGATTCACGATGGTCAGAGTGGCTGACGCCAGGCTCTTCCCCACGAGGACGCTGGAGGTCCCTGTACAAACCGCCCATAGGAAAGCACACAGCCGATCTACAGTGGCGGATAGTACACGGGGCCGTGGCCACGAACAGACACGTGGCACATATGGACCCCACTAGGAGCACCGAGTGTCTCTTCTGTGGGAGGGAGGAAACGGTAGACCACCTGTTTTTAAAGTGCAAAAGATTGGGAAGGCTGTTCTCTCTGCTAAAAAGCTGGACAAATGAGCTAGGAGTGACATGGTCTAAAAACCTTTACATACACGGGCCAAAGTATAAACCAAAAGACAAAACTGTCATCCTAGTAAATTACATTATAGGCCAGGCAAAACTCTCCATCTGGCTGACAAGAAAAAACAAAATGCAGGGGGGTGGGGGGCACACACAATGCTGAGAGAATGCTGACAGCACTGGTCAGAGCGAGACCAGTGAGTTGAGTTCGCCTTCCTAAAGATGACCCACAGACTACCAGAGTTTGACCAGATGTGGGCACATGGGGACGTTTTATGCTCCAGAGACAGGGAGGTTTTAATTCTCAATTTTTAAAGACAAGTGTGTAATCCCTTTCATCTCTTTTCTTTTTTACCTGTGTTTTATCTCTTTTTAGGTGCTGGTTTTATATAGTATGTGTATTACTGTACTTATTCATATTTTTTAAATATTGCTTTAGTACACCAGATCAGCACCGTACACACTCGACCTTTTTTTCTTTTCTTTTAGTTTTAACTTTTCTCATTGATCTGTTTTACTGAATTCATTTCAAAGTCACATTGGTAAGCTTGCATTATTATTATTATTATTATTTTGACGTTTATCTACCTATTTACTTATTATTATTATTTTTTTTCTCTTCCATTTACAAAAAAACTAGTCAACCTCTCCATTCTTAAATAGATAAATAAATAATCTAATTAGTTTTTTAAATTGATTAACTTATTTATTTATTTATTTTATTTGCATTTTTTCACGCTACCTCTTACCTTATCTATTTTTTATCTTATTGACAGATCTTTTTGTCTTTGGGAAAAAAAAGTGTGGATACAAATATTTTTGTAAAATAAAGGAACGTTAAAAGTCAAGTCTCTCTCTCTCTCTCTCTCTCTCTTTGTGTGTTTGTGTGTAATTGCAGTTTGAAAACGCAAAGTTTTGTTTACATCTTTACCTCTGTTTCCTCTATAACATGCAAAACAGACCCAGTCGCCCGTCTAATGACCCCCCGCTGCGTGTCTTGCAGCTAGATGGCCGTTCTGTCCTTTCCCGTCTGTCGTACTGTATTCAGCAAAGAGCAAAACCGAGTCTCCTGTATCAGTAGGGTAGCACAGAGCGGCTCGGTTTGCCTTTAATGTTTGTCCACACATTGTAACCAAGCCGCTGAACGCTGAAGATAGTATTCACTCTTTGATTTCTGTTTTTATCTGTCCTTATGTGGATTAAAGTTAAGCACTTCCCGTCTAGAGCAGAAGGTCGTACAGCGGCCAATGCCTTTTAGGCTTATCTTTTATTACCAACACAATCTACCGATTTCAGCTTTCCTTATTCGGAACTGCAGTTTTAGTCCTTTTCCATTTGAAGGGATTGCACATTGTGGAAGCACCCATGATTTTTGATTGCATCTATAAATTGCATATACACACTAATAGGTTTTGGACACCAGAACGTCACACCCATACGCACTGCTTGTACATCCCATTCCAGATTTAGCCACAAACATGTATACACACTTCATGCATAATAGTGTCTGAATGAATGTTCTCTCTGGTTTATTCACAGAAAAAAAGTATTAGTATTAGTATTAGTACTAAGGCACTTCCTGAGTCTACTATGTCAAATAAGAATCAAGTGAAACAAAAAGCCATATGAAGTATTATTACATACGGAATAAGGAGGAAGAGGGGTGGAACACAGAGAGAGGGAGAGGCCTGGGAAATTTAACACCGTCTAAGGGAAATGTAAAAAGGCAAAAACCTTTTTGTGTCTGAATTCAGGGGCTACAACTATTAATGGACACACTTGAAGGCTGATAGTGTCATCATAGGAGCGCTACTAAGGCCGTCACATTTTGAAGGCTACTTCAAATGTGGCCTTCTTGGAAATAAAGGGTGTAACGGTGTATGATTCACAGCCCATTCTTTTGAGCCAGGGGAGAGACCAGAAGAGATCAAGGAAATACAACTAATGAGTTTTACAGTTCACAATTTTTTTTTCCCAGCTCTATATTTTTTTTGGTAACTTTAATAAAAATATCCATTATATGTTTATAATTTTTAAAAAATGGACTACAGGACTTTCTTCAGGTTACTGGTCAGAGCTTATATTTGTACAAATAAAATCCAACCGAAAAGAAAAATGGATCAGTGCATTTCTTAAAAATTATAATTATTATTATTAATAATAATACAAATTATATTTAATAAGAAAATACAGTTACATTGGCTGTGGCTCACCAAATGGCCAAATAAGTTCAATAATAGGTTAAATAAGCGCAGATACACATGTATAAGCTCCAGCAATGTTTTCAGCATGTTTGGAAGTAGGTTTAATGTGTAGGCGGCTGCACAATGGGAGTGGGACAAGTGCATTCTAGAGAGTTTTACAAGTACGTGGTAAGTCACCTACATCATTTATAAAACAAAGTTCTGTCAGCTCTCTGTATGTGGGGCAGCAGAAAGCTTTTACTGTACTGCAAATTATATATAATTATATATAATTTCCATCGAATGCTTATTCCCCGTTCCATTTACGATAACTAATTGAAATCCAAATGAAATAGTCAGAAAGATTTAAGTGTTCAACTTCATGTTGTTGAATTTGTACAACTAATTGCTGCAGCCCTGCACAACATGTTCAACTAAGGAAGAATTGAGGGAGTAAGTTAAGAGGAATTAGCAGGAAATTGCATTCAGATGGCATTTATTGGTAGACATGGGTTTAACGGAGGATTACAGCTTATTTGTGCAGCGGCTTTTCTTTCCTTTGAACTGCCGCTAAATGAAAACTGGCAGCTGTAATCACAAGCCGTCCGTGCTTGCTTAATCGCCTTGTATATTATTAATGTTGCATGCACTTTGACGGAGATCCCTGGAAGAAGGAAGAGCAGTTCTAAGAAAAGGAGCGTTATCTGGGGAATTTCTGAAAACCCAAGTGTGTTGGTCACACATGTTTTCGAATAGAGGTGTGCAATTTAATTGATTATGCAACTTCATTAATTTTCTGCATAGGCCAGGTTAGTTTTCACTAGCTTTTATTTATTTTTTTATTTTTGGTAAACTACAAGGGTTAAATTGTTAGAATTCCTTGAAAAATGTGACATAGCTTTTGCAGAAAATAGGGAACGCACCCAGCTTCTGCAAATACTCATATTTTTCAAGAGTATCACTACTTCTTTAAGATTAAGTGCAGTTTGTGCAATTCCTTCATTTACTGGACTGGATTGTGGAGCAAACGTTTGGCTGGAAAAAAGATGATCGCTTTGTATGAGACATGACACAGTGTTTCAATGTTTATTTAGCTACTTTAGCAGGTTCCTAATAATTCAAAACCTTTTGGAAATAACGTCTGCTTTCAGAGAAATCAGTAATAAATCAAACTGGAAATCTTAGAAATAAAATTTAATTGAATCCGCAGTCCACCGAGGATTCGTAGCTTGATTTTATAAAAAAAAAAAAAAAAAAAACTGTTTGCAGCAAAGCTAGTCTAAGTAACCACAAGTGTCATGCAGTTTCAGTAACCATTATGTAGTATATATTAAGTCTGTATTCTCAGACCAGTTTGACACATCTGCATGCCAACTCTGATTCACCCTTTAGGCACTTTTTTCTGGGAACTAATCAGAATATTTCAAAGAGCCTAAGGGTATTCTTTTCAAACACCTAGCAAGTCTCTCCCAAAAATGTGGAATCTCTCTTTCTCTTTCTCTCTCTCTCTCTTTCACCCTCTGTTGGTATTTCCCGTGATAAACGTTTGCACACATTTTTTCGAAATCTTTCTCAGCATGCGTTCCTAGACACATTTGTATTCATTTGAGTGATAGAGTTGAGGCAGGTTGTTCACAGTTAGGTTTGCATCCCATTTGCCTGCAGCGAAATCGTTCAGACATCCGGAATCATAGCAGAATTAGCAGGAAAAACTAAAGTGTGTCCAAGAAAAACATTGTGCAGAGTAAATTTTTATTGCCAACAAGACAAAACTAGCATGAATGATGAACAGCACGTTCATCTCTGCACGTTCACCTAGATTAAATACTGTGCAAAGTGAAGCATGAAAGTAACCACAACCGGGAGCAACTGTATGTTTCACTTCCATTATTCCTTTAGTAAAGTTTACCTTCATGCGTTTTGAATTTTGTTTGTGTTTGGTCTAGTGAGGTTACATGAAAATGTATATAACCACTGCTAAGGCCACTCCTGCAAAATGATGTTGAATTTTACGTGTTTTAGAGCACAGAGATTAGCGATATTACAGAATCAACTTTTATAACCAGTGCGCAAGTGACATTATTTCATTCTCATTGTATTACGGCTTGTTATGGCTCCTTGGTTTCGAGAATCATTATTGGTTTTGGTGCTTCAGATCATATATAGATTTATTTATTTTTATTCATATCTGCATCTGTAGAAGGTCATCAAGTACGGTGCAATAGTCTTGATCTGCTCCTCATTTCTTTATATTTTGCTTTCAAAGAGCCAGATAAGGTTGAATAAGGTTGTATTTTTTATTTATTTTTTTATGTTTTTATTTTTTACGTAGTCTTCAGGAATTGTTCTCCAGGCTTTCTGAAGGACTTTCATTTTCAGTCTAGTCTCTGTAACAGAGATCTTTCAGAGGCATGTTTTGAAAAAAACATGACTTTAGGCATGAAGCAGTGAGAAACAGGTGCAGATGATGACAGATGATCAGGACAATGATCAGTATACTGGTGATGCTGAATGCTAAGTGGTTGGAACAGACGAGAGGGGAAACGAGGCTGCTGCTGAAGTTGTTACGTAAACAACCAATTTTTTAATTGTACGTTAAGGCACTTTGTGACCTGTCAGATTCAAACTTTTGTTCCTGTTACTTTGTTTTAATCGACACCATTTAGTTTAATATGAATAAATGAGTGTACACGTGCTGTACATGTTGGTCGTATATGGTTATACAGCTTTCAAGGGAACATGTGGACTAATTAGTGCGATAGGCGCCGAATAAAGCAGATGTAGCGATTGTGGCTGTGATGTAAGCTTGCCTGTAGTCTGTTCTGGGTGAATATACGTAGGAGTTTCATTGTCTTCTTTTTCGACTTTCTTCCCCTCCCTCCATCATGGCAGTGCACTTAAGTATGCCGGGGCTGGAATTGCAGCTGCGCTAAGTGTTTGTGGGCAGTGGAAGATAAGTGTCTGTGTTTTTTGTATTTATTTATTTATTTTTATCTCTTTCTCATCTCACCCAGGACATTGATCCAGGGTGTCTGCATGGCTCTATCCTAACCACAAAGGAGAGTCTTTCTGGGTGAAAGCATTGTATGTGATTTTAGAGTGGTACCATCTATTCCGCTGCATTTCACTCCTCTCTCTCTCTCTCTCTCTCTCTCTCTCTCTCTCCTTGTCTCTACCGAGATCGAGTGGGTGGCAGGGTAAAAGTGCTGCTCTCTGGCTTAGCAGTGCCAGACCGATACTGTCTCACTCTCAGCAGCCCCGGGGGCTCGGAGCAGTTTGTACCACCTCAGCACATTCAGTGACACCGCAGAGATGCTGCGCACAGCTATATTCACCCAGAACAGACCACAGGCAAGCTTACATCACAACCACAATCACTACATCTGCTTCATTCGGCTCCTATCGCACTAATTAGTCCATATGTTCCCCTGAAAGCTGATTCTCATGCAGATAAACGGTCACGTCCAGATCAGTTAGAGCGATCGATCGTGTCTAACGTGCCGAAAATACTAACGCTTGCGAGGGAGATATAGTGAGAGACGCACGTCGGATAATCTCAAAGGTTACGTCTCTGCTCATGAGCCTCTGCAGAAAATCATTACTGACAACTCAACTCTGTGCTGGAATTCTGTAGGAAATGATGCTGCAGTCTCGCCGTCTTTTTTTTTTTTTTTTTTTCAGATTATGAAATGATTGTTGCGCCTATCGATATTGCTCCTCATTTATCTGTCTTTTAGTAAATTTGTTTGTACGTTAAACAGAATGAGGAACTCTAACCAGACTCACAAGAGCGCCCCCTAAAGGCAGAGACTGCTAAATCTTCCAGTAATGCACCACAGTTATTACAGCGTGTGAGCTCCCACAGATGCACACTAAAGCCCATTTCCTGCTTTCATGATCGCTGTGGCTTAAAAGTTGAGGCTTTGCTATGGCTCCAGCGCACTCTGACATGACTAGGTATGGAGAACCAATAAAGTGATAAAGGAAGCGCTAAGGCACAGCATGTTGGCACTGTGTAAAGGCACAGAAAAACATCCTGGTAGAGGAAGTCCACAGATAATGCAACGCAGATTATTTATAAATAACTCTATGATGCGCTACGAGGGTCAACTTGCGGTAACCACCAAGAGATCTGTGATAACAAAGTGGTAGGTGTTAAAAGTGGTGGATGGTTCTGATTTTAACGCAGATTTACTGATTTTTAAGCACAACGTAGTACAGTTACCAACACATCAAATTTTTTTTAATATCATCATGTAAATTAAAACTCCTCGCCGTCATGTGGCATGGCAGATTTTCATATCATAAAAAGTTGTACCACTGGCGCAAATGTTTTGAGCATGTTCACACTGAAAACTATAACATCTTAGCAAGGGACCATGCCTTGAACCTAGTCCCATATACAGTACACTGATCAGTCATAACATTAACACCACTACCCAGTGAATTGAATAACATTGATTATTGATGATGTACCAGGAGACGGCAAACCAAGGTTCATCTACGATCCCATAGAAAAACCGCTGTACCCGATGTAGTTAATGTTGACTATGACGGAATGGTATTACAGGCCCCTGCACATGCCACCCAGCAGGTAAAGAGTTCAAGGGTGTTGACGCGGCCTCCAAATTCCCAAGATCTTAATCAGATCAAACATCCATGGAATGCTCCAGACAAACAAGTCCGATCTGTGGAGGCCCCACCTCGCAACCACAGCAGCCAAAGGAATCGCTGCCAATGTCCTGGTGCCAGACACCGCAGCACAACCCTGAGTTCCTACAGAGCCACGCCCTGAGGAGCCAGAGCTGCCAAAGTGGGCATGTTAATGGTTATGAAGTTATGGCTGATCTGTGTAATATTTTTTATAGCAGGATTACAATAGACTAAGATTATTCATTGTATTTTTAGGCATTTTTTAAATAATCCTTTTAGGGTTTCCATTTTCTCATTTTATTTTTAGATAGGTTTTTAGAACGAAGCATATTTATCTGTCAATAGAAAAGAAAATGTGAAGATTAAAAATAAAGTCTAGAAATAGGCTTAATGATTTAATATTTGGTGCATTGTCATCTTATAATAAGAAATAGTACATCATATTTTACTAGAGTCTAGATATTTTCTTCTTGCTGAGATATAATTTTTTGCAGCATCCGATACACCCCGTAAACCACGATCTGACCGCACGCCAACCCAGATTCAAGATTTAAATAGAGGAGTCTTCTTATGCATAGGTTTCTGCAAACACCATGAAAACTGCAGCAACAAAAGTTATAAAGTTAAGTCACTTGGTGAATACACTATGTTAAAACTACTGTACATTGCTGTGAACCTAAAAAGACTGATGTGGTTTTCTTTTAACTTCTTAGTGATGCCCTCTATACCCAAGAAAATCACAACTTTAGTGTTCTGAATCCTTTTTAATGGGGTCAAAAATCCTTGATGATTCTTTAAAAACTGTTTTCAGTCTTATTTTCTGACTTGAATATTTTTTTACCAATGTGTTTTGTCTGATGAACTCCTTGTTACATGCAGTAAATGTGATGCCTTATGACTCATGTTTAAGTGGAGATGTTATCTATTGACCCGTATGTCTGACGGTAATGTCAGCATAAGGGTGGGAACGTCCTTTATAATTCTTTTTTCTTTCTGACATTTACCCTCATATCTCAGTTTTCATTAAGTGCCCCATTTGTATTCTTGTGTATTCATGCATAAATTTATTTGTGTAAGGTTTGATTTAGAATATTCTTTTTTATTATATAATTATTTACATACAGTTTTAAACTTTACCTTTCTAAAAACTCCATCTATTGCTGAACATCATACAAAGAATTTCCATGTTTTAAAAAATATTCTTGTTTTGCAAGATTAGTAGCGCTGCTTCTTTTGAAATTATGGGCAGCAGCAACCAATAGTACCACCTAGTGGATTGGAGTGTGGAGCTGAATCTTGGCCAGAAAAAAGAGCATCTCTTTGTATGAGACATAACATTTAAACAATTAAACAGCAGTTCAGTGTTCACTGGAGATATATATATATATATATATATATATATATATATATATATATATATATATATTTATATATATATTTATATATATATACATACATATATATATATATATATATATATATATAAAAAATATATATATATATATATATATTTTATATATATATATATATATATTTTTTATATATATATTTTATATATATATATATATATATATATATATTTATATATATATATATATATATATATATATTTATTTATATAAGATTTTTAAACCAGTAAATAAATAAATAAATCTGCTTGACACAAATCATGCCATTAACATTAGTTATTCAAGTAAAAAAATAAATACATTTGAAAAGCCAATAATTCAATAGGCTTTAGAGGCTACTTGGGATTCATAGCTGTACTATTTAGTCTGATGTATGAAGCATGTTGAAAGTAATACCAGTCTGCTCGTATAAACTGTAATATTTACTTTGAATATGCACATATGGTGAACTCGCACACACACACTGTTGGCACAAGGCAGGGCCCTGGTACAGTCTCTCCCTTTCAAAACAACAGATGATACTTTAAAGTAAAGATTCTCTGTAAACATCCTGGGAGTTTATGTTCTGACCGAAAGTTTATGGATACCCGATTATCACACCAATATCCGGTTCTTCCCCAAACTGCTGCTACAAAGCCGGAACGCACAATGGTCTTAAACGGACTCTTTGGATCACCAGTGGCCAGTCCTCCTTATCCAACATCACCGCCTGACCACATTAATGTTCTTGTGGCTTAATGGACGCATTCCCACAGCCACGCTCCAAAATTTGGTAAAGGACAGTCCCGGAAGAGTGGAAGTAAGTTATTCTTGGGGCTGTCATGGATAATCTACAGGGTGGGTCATTTATATGGATACACCTTAATAAAATGGGAATGGTTGGTGATATTAACGTCCTGTTTGTGGCACCTTAGTATATGTGAGGGGGCAAACTTTTCAAGATGGATGGTGACCATGGTGGCCATTTGGAAGTCGGCCATCTTGGATCCAACTTTTGTTAAATAGGAAGAGGGTCATGTGACACATCAAACTTATTGGGAATGTCACAAGAAAAACAATGGTGTGCTTGGTTTTAACGTAACTTTATTCTTTCATAGGTTATTTACAAGTTTCTCTTTGTTCACAGCCATTGACATGTCGAAGAGGTTAACACGTGATGAGCGGATCGAAATTGTGTTGATACCTGGTGAACGTAGTAACCGGGTCATTGCAGCAGATTTCAGTTCAAGACACCCTACGAGACCACCCATCTCCCATGCTACAGTTAGCAAACTGCTTGCTAAGTTTCGTGAAACTGGTTCAGTGTTGGATTTGCCAAAATGTGGACGCATGAAAACTGTCACTAATGAACAAACATCAGTGGCTGTCCTAGCTTCATTCAGCAAGAGCCCACAGCGTAGCACTTGCCGCATGTCACTGGAGAGTGGCATTAGTCGAACATCTCTTCGGCGGATATTAGCTACTCACAAATGGCACCCTTACAAACTCCAGCTACTGCAGCATCTCAACGAGGATGACCCAGATCGGCGCACACAATTTGCTGAATGGGCAAAACAAAAATTGGAACAGGACCCTCAGTTCACGCAGAATATTTTGTTCAGTGATGAGGCAAACTTTTATGTGAATGGTGAAGTTAACAAACAAAACCACCGTTATTGGTCTGACACTAACCCACATTGGATAGATCCCTCCAAGACTGTTGGAACAAAAAAAGTGATGGTATGGTACAAAGATAGTGGGGCCATTCTTCATCAATGGAAACCTCAAGGCCACTGGATATTTGAAATTGCTACATGATGATGTTTCCCTCTTTATGCACTGAAGCTGGCACGTTCCCTGAGTTTTTCCAGCAAGATGGTGCACCACCACATTATGGGTGTCGGGTCCGAGCATTCCTAGATGAACAGTTTCCTGAAAAGTGGATTGGTCGTCGTGGGCCAGTTGAATGGCCCCCAAGGTCTCCCGATCTGACCCCCTTAGACTTTTATCTTTGGGGTCATCTGAAGGCAATTGTCTATGGTGATACGATACGAGATACGAGATGTGTAGCACTTGAATTTACGGATACTGGAAGCCTGTGCTGACATTTCTCCTGCGGTGTTGCTATCAGTGTGTGAAGAGTGGGAGAAGAGGGTTGCATTGACAATCCATCACAATGGGCAGCACATTGAACACATTTTATAAGTGGTCAGAAACTTGTAAATAACTCATGAAAGAATAAAGTTACGTTAAAACCAAGCACACCATTGTTTTTCTTGTGACATTCCCAATAAGTTTGATGTGTCACATGACCCTCTTCCTATTGAAAAAACAAAAGGTGGATCCAAGATGGCCGACTTCTAAATGGCCACCATGGTCACCACCCATCTTGAAAAGTTTGCCCCCTCACATATACTAATGTGCCACAAACAGGACGTTAATATAACGAATCATTCCCATTTTATTAAGGTGTATCCATATAAATGGCCCACCCTGTATTATAATCGACTACTTGTCAAAATCAGCAAATATTGTTATCAGATATTTAGCAAATATTGGTCTAGAAGGTGGTGCAGAATGTTTACAGAAACCTAGTAAAAGTCAGGTCTTTAAGTAAATACACAATGCACTCATGCTGTATTAGAGCTGCTTTGGGCTTCAAGCTGCTTTTTCAGCACAGCCTCTTTTATAATATTGTTAAACAAGACTTCACATGCCGAACCTGGTACGAGCCTTGTCGAGAAAACGGCGCTAACGGGTCCGTGACTCTTAAACCATGCGCACACACAGCCATCAGGCCCGTTTACAGAGCGCACTCATGCCAGTTAATGGATCTTTCAGATGAGGAAGGCATCTCGGGGGAAACATAACCTCTTCAGAAACATTAAAGGAAGGTTGTGCAGTAATTGAGTTCCAAGAAGCACTGTAAAGTGAGCGTCTCAGACCCTGATCCTGACATGTCCCGTCTTCTTTCCAATTTCAAGGAAGAAGTTGAGGTCTGGGTTAAAGAACACTTTGATACCGATCCAAATGTTACTGTCAAAATAGCGCTGCCAAAAGTTAGCCCTTTTGGCATGAGATCAGGAAACATAGTAGTTGTTAGTTGAAGAAAAGTAAATTACTCAAGGTCCAAATGCATATGTGCGAATGAGATGAGATAATGAGTTCATGTTTATAAATTTGCTCTGAAAATGTGTTTCAGCAACATGATCACCATTGAAACCCAGCATGCTTCCTGTGCCTGATGGAAAAATGATTAATTCCACATCTCCATTGAAACTGCTGACCTGAGCCATGACTGATATTGTTTGGCATAACCAGAGCATCATATCCAATTCCTGATGGGCTGAAGAAATAAGTTGTGGTCCCGGGGGTGCATGGAATAATGCATGAGACTCTAATTGTCCTGCTGAGCTCGGAACAACACGAGCTTGCATTATGCATGGTAATTGGCTGATATGGGACGGAGGCGGGACTGCGCTTTCCCCTTAAATGTCTCTCATTATGCAGATTTTTCATCTGCGCTCCTGCTGCTCCAGCTCTGCTCGAGCTGCCTCATTGACTTTTCTATATATGCCACTGGAAAAGCTTCTTCAAATGTCAAAACACTTTGTGTCCCATCACCGAAGACAAATTGCAGAGTGTATTATTGCCCGCTGCGTTCTCACAAAACGCGTTTCCCGGCTTTATTTCTTTTTGGATAAACACTCTGACGCTACAGAGCGTTTAGTGTTTATAGGCATGTCTCAAAGGCCGTTTGGTCACTGCAGCTGGGAGTGGTCAGCAAACGCTTTACAAACTTCTTTCTTTTTTTTAATTAATTAATTTATTTACAGGCGAGCAGGCGCTTTGAACTGGCTTCTTTAGCAGGCAACGAAGAAAAACGAGACAGAGTTGTCTGCATGTGAGAGGGTCAGAGAAGCAGAGGAGTTCAGTTTAATGTGATAAACGGTTCACACTGCACATTTACATCAAGTCATTTGACTAACGCTTTTAACCAAAGCAAGAGACGCCGTCGAGTCCAAGCATGTAGCATCTGTTTAGAGGAAATCAGTCTTGCTAATTTGAAATACAAATGCTTTTTTGTTCATACTGTGCTTTTATAATTTTTAGTATTTTTATTTATTTATTTATTTATTTATTTTTTTTGGGGGGGGGGGGGGGGGGTTGCTGTTTAACTGGCATGATACCCTGCACATTGAGTAATTTATTTATTTATTTGTTTGTTTGTTCATTCGTTTATTTCTTTTGGTTGTATTATTCTTGATTACTATTTTTCGGCTGTAAGGTAGCTAAGCGGTTTCCTATTCATCAGAGCTTCTTGGGAAAACCCCACCTGTGACTAGTGACAAACAGCAGCTGAGTTTGGGTTGAGATCTGGTTAATATTTGCTCATTTATAGAAACTGTTTTCATTTACATAAGAGCAAAACAAGTGCACAGGACATTGATCTAAACTGCTTCCTTGTGCATTTTAGACAGCATATCTACAATATGCGCATCACAAAAAAACAAGCGTCCTTATTAGTGCTTCTTAAATGCACAGGCATCAATGATGCCATCACGTAGATAAACATCCAATCCACTGGAAAAAATTAATAACAATTTAGCATTCCTTTTTTTTTTCTTTCTTTCTTGTTTTGTTTTGTTTTTTTTTCCTTAAGAGCACTTCCTGTTCCAATAGTAATACACTGTCTGGTCAAAAACAAATACTTAAGAGTTTTGATTGCATAATTACTGCAGAGATTAATGCTTCAGCAAGTAGTAATTCTTTTAATCCCACCTGATGCAGTGAGTAGCTTTTCATTTCTTAAACAGCCACGGTAGAAGACGTATCCTGTGGTAATGGAAAATACGTTGCTATGTTTCAGAAGGGGCAAATTATTGGGCCCATCTAACCAAACAACTGAATGACCGTATGAGATTACATTGTTAAAATAAATTACAGGAGAACTCAGAGATGTGTTTAATAGTGAGACCATTTCCACATGCACAGTATGAGGAAAAGGACTGAGACTAAACAGCTGTATGGCCATAATAAAACCACTTGTTACTGAGACTGATCAGATAAAAGGCTTCAGTTTGCTATAGAGCATAAAGACTTTGGCACAAGGAAAATTGGTCATGTGGGCCATTGAATCCAGATCATTGCTATCTATTCCAGAGCGATGGGTGCATCAGGGTAAAAAGGGAAATGCATGAAGCAAAGTCACTGAAAGACTTTGAAATGTGCTGGAGATGACTTTCCTGAGTGGTTTGACTCAGAACACCTCAGTCAAAAATTAATGCAACTTTGGACGAAAGTATGTCGTGACATTGCATAATTTTGTTGTAACAATGTCACGGCGATTGCGCGACATAATCAAAGCTAGCGGTGCTCCAATGAAATATTTGTGGGGTTTTTTTTTTTTGGTTTGTTTGTTTTTTTCTCTGGCAGTAAATAAAGTAAGAGTAAGTAAGTATCTTTCCAACGGAGTTATTGTAAATAGCAAATAGAGGTACAGACCTTTTTATGTCTTCAGTTTGAAGACTTTGGCAAGATTTTAGCAACTTTACATCATTTCAGCGCATGAAGCTACCTGAATTTCCACGTGAATTGTTCAGCACAAATATTCATGTCAAAAGAGTGTACAGTAAATCTCAAGGTTGCTCAGAAGTGCTAATGAGGCAGACGCTTTTCAAACCGCACAAGACCTGCATGACCTTTATGAAGGGGGGAAAAAAAGAAGGTGTGATGTAAACCAGCTTCGCGATACAGTTACACGTGTGTATCATCTGTAAGCATGTACTGTAGTGTTGAAGTTTTTAGCTTGTCTGTATGAAAAACTTAAATCTTAACTCAATGTCCTGTTCCTCGTCTGGCTTCCATGCAAGCCGTAAAGTTTTTCACAATAACAATGCCCTGTGATTATGAAGAGTGTTCTTACACTGAAATAATTTCCCTTTATTCTGAACCTACCTTATAGGAAAGACTGTTCACATTTTCCACATCCTTTTTTTTTCTTTTTTTCCTGGAAGTGTTAAGAAGTGCAAACAGTGTGAGAACTGGGCAGGAAAGGTCACTTATTCAAGCCAGCACTGGTTTGGAACACTTGGTGAAGTTTGGTTTCATGAAAACACAATGTTTATACAGTCTTTTCCAGAATTATTGGCATCCTTGGTACTGCAGTTTTTTAAAAATGGATGGAAAAATGCAACAAAACAATTTTATTATGAAGGAAATGTCTTTGTGATTAATTCACATAATCATTTACTTGGAAAATGATTCTTGATTTTGAAATAAATTCTCATTAATTATTTTTTATTTATTTATTATTATTATCTTTTTTTTTTTATTCAGGGACTGCTGAGCTTTATCAGTGCTTTCCTGTTTTACTAGGGGGATAAAATATGAGGCGACCCAAAGGTCCAATTCAAACGTATGGGAATTTTACTTGCAGAATCTACAGATGAAAGCGTGTTCAAGCTGACTGGAGGAGAACAGCAGTGTATTTTGACACCCAGTATGCAATGAGGACAGTGGTTAATGGAATGCTGAAGATAGCACCATGTTGGCGTCACCAATTCGACGCCGTCTGAACTGAACTAACACATTTTTTGGAATGCATTCCAAATGTTCTTTCATCTAACCACAAACGTGAGCATTTGGAGTTTTCTAGATGCTCCCGGAACATTCAGTAGAGCTGAATCCAACAGCTTAAACTCCCTGTTATGTCAATTATGCTGGACAAACATGTAAGATAGGTAGGTAGGTGATGCATGTCAAAAATAACATCCACATAAATGGCTGGACCCAACATTTCCCAAAATATTATCCTGGTTCTATTCTAATTCCCATAATGCATTGTGCACCATGATGACGTATACACACCCATCCTTCACATGATGTAAAAGAAAATTCTTCTGACCAGGTCACAATGTTCCATCATGCACTAGAGCGAAGGTCAGCCTTCGCTCCCTTCATTCATGGGTGAGGGTTGGGCACCCGTGGCCCATGTTCACCAGTTGTCCTTCCTAGCACCACTGCTTACCGGAAATGCCTCACATGGCCTACCTTTTTGAAGATGCACTGAACCAGTCGTCTAGCTGTCACGCTCAGATTCACGCTTACCTTTTTTTCCCTTTTTTTTCCCTGTTTCCAACACATCGACTTGTGCACTTGCTGCCTAATATATTCCATGCTTAATATATTCCCATATACTTGTAACAGTATCATTCCTGTTATTAATATTGTCTGTCAGGAGCTGTTGTATGTTGCTCTGGTTCATGTGACTTCATTTTTGCTGCATATACATTTTAAAATGTTTAAATCTCAGGTCTGCTGTGTCAGGATCCCTTCTCATTGTCTATTCTTAGACAGGTGTTCCCATCAAATTTCAGTTTTTTTCAGAGGAGGGGATGTGCAGCAGGTCACGCAGCAGAGTGCGTTTTGTGTGCATTGTGCTTCAGAATTATACATGTTTAAGCATTTTTTTCTAACTCGCATTATTCTAATCAGCAGATCATTAATCACAAGGTAGAATGACCGTAGTAATAGTAGTAGTATGCATGATGTGACCCAGGATACATGTATTATAGTGTCCAGTCCCTGGACAATGAAGCATTACGTGATCTTATTAAACACCAGTGCACTCACAGTGCACGTTAATAACGGAGAATGCTTGGAAGGCATACTAACGAATAATAGCGTCCAACATGCATGATTTTAATTGTGGCTCACTCATTATTAAAGCTGTATGGTGGAAATTGGATGCATTTCATTAGGCAGGATCGAGATGGTTCAAATATTCCATACAGCAAACAACCATCCACAGATAGCGATCACAAAGCCGCGGTAGATAATTAAGCCCAAATTTAGATGTTGCAGTAAATATTCAACTGCAAGTGATGTGCAATAACGTGTTAATATGCCTCCAACTCCCCCTTTGGTATTTCATCGCAGTTTTAAATGGTTGCAATTCCAATATCCATGCTGTCATTAGAAAAACCGAACAAGTCGTGAGCAGAGAGACAATTATGGTTAGGTTTTGCTAATTCCTCCAATTTCAAGCTTTAATTAGTCTCCACTGCGGTAAAAAGTCTTTACCTCTTTAGTAAGTAAACGATGTCTCTATGTACAGTGTCTCTGAATACCTTTCACTCTTTTAATTTTTTTTAATAACAAGTCATAAAATACCTTCCTGCCTTTTTAATGAGTGACAATTCATTTAGATTTCTTAATAGCATTACACAATATCGTGTTTAGTGCTTTGTAATTAAGCGTAGCGTATAACCGCTATTGTCAGGTGTCGGTTCTTGTGTTACACAATATAAATCTAATTTACTGGATATTAAAATTTTAATTAGACATATTGTTTTTTTTTACAGATGACCAGCTAGTGCTACACTATTTGAGACATGTGGAGGCATTTATTTATTTTTTTAACTGCTGCTCATGTTGCATCATAGTGCAGTATAACTATAGTCATCTTAGAGAGCAGACAGGACACAGGAACCACAGCATATTGCATTAGTGCTGGAGGGGAAACATCGTGGCCATATTGGATGCTTCTACTTTCTCTGCAAGTCAAGCAATCGCTTATGCATCTGTATGAAAATCAAAAGGATTCAAGTTTTATTCTATAAACCACTGGCATTATAACATCCAGTGGCTCTGTCTGTGTGTCTTTCCTTTCTACTTTTCTTTTGGTTTCAATTGCTTGTTTTCCCCCCATCATTTCAAAGTTTTTAATAGTCTTTCATAATTTCTGGAATTTACTTCGGGATCAATAACTGTCGGTCTGTCTGTCTGAAAAAGTTCTCTGCAGCTGTCATTTGGTTCCTTTTGTTTTCAGTATTTAGGTATTGCTTTTTCCTCTTTAAATAATCAATTTTCTTTTCTCAATATCAGCGTGATATTTGTAGCTTAAAGAAGTTCAGCCCGATTCAGATTGTCTTGAGATTCTGTAAGCATCACGATTTTATACATATCCAGATATTATGTTTTTTTTCCCCTCAGATTTTAACAAACTTGAAAAATAATTCACTCCTACCGCAGAGGATGCTATGCCACCTGCCCATGTGTGAATCGATTAGTGTGTATAATTCAGTGTGATGATACAGGAATTGTCACACCAACGAATCGCAATACATCACTGAATCACATTGAATTTATTTTCCCCCTAATCTCTAGAGATGTATATGATGCGATGCTTAACCTCTGTAAACGCATGCTAAGTTCAAGTCATGCTCGAGAATTGATTGCCAGCGAGGATCTCACCAATCATTGACAATTTTCTTTGAGCCCAGGTTTGTCAATTATACCCAACAACACTTAAATAATTGTAATCTGGTTAAAGATGTAAAAAAAAAAAAAAAAATGGTTTGCACTGCTGATCAGTTTCAATCTCAGCTGATCTTTTGATTGGTTATTGTTTCACTATGGAGTCAGTTTCTGCAGGAGTTAGCTGTACTATGATGCCCATGAGTATCCATAAGTATAAGAGGCAAATTTTACTCTCTTGGATAGTTTAGATGTAGAATTCAGAATTAGATGGATTCAGTCTCTGCACAATATGGTGAATGCTTTCTTTTTTTTTTAATCTGGTGTTCACTATAAAAAGTGTTTAAGGTTTTCAATCCAGCCAAACGGGAGCCACTTAATAGTTTGAGATCAGTCGTTTAAATGAGTGGAATAAGGTGTCTCTCCTTCCTGGTTGCAATAAAATGACATGGTGAATAAGACTTGATATCTTTTCTTTTTCTCGATTTATTTCTCCAGCTGTCCCGTTCCCCCCCAGCCACAGGCTGACCGTCAAAGAGGTGTTTGACAACGAAGGAAAGCCCAAAGTCGATGTCCTTAAGGCTCATCTGACCAAAGAGGGCCGCGTGGACGAGAGCGTGGCCCTGCGCCTCATCGGCGAGGGAGCGGCTATCCTGCGTGCCGAGAAGAACCTGCTGGACATCGAGGCCCCGGTCACAGGTCAGTGTTTCCCCTCTCAGTTCCCACACCATTGCAGGAAACCAGGAAATGCGTCTAAGCAGAAATCTCCCACTCCGAGTCCTCTCTGCACCTCTCTAACAGCGCGAGGTTCTGCTGCATTAACAGGAAAAGTGTTGACAGAAAGGGCTGCGTGTGACACTCCGCTTTTTACAGCTTTCTCCTCATCACGTTGGTTCGACAGCTCTGACACTGCCCTGGCTTTGCCCTTAGCTTTAGTGGAAATGACCGCCGTTGCTGAGAAATGACACAAGATTCCTGTTGAGGGAAAAGACCAAGTGTGAACTGGTCTCTCACATTCGATACATGTCTACATGCAGGCTCAGCTGTTTCTGCTTTTTTTTTTTTTAATACAATAAACCAGAAATCTGTTTTTTTTTTTTTTTTTACATTATTTTTCCCCAGTAGGTTTTTTTTTTTTTTTTTTTTTTTTAATAAGGCGAATTAACAGAGCCTAGCCACTCTCTTTCCGTTTCTTCCTCTCTGCCTTCTTTAGCATTAGGCGACTTTATTAGACTTTGGTTTGAGGCTCTTTGATGACTCCATTAACACAGAGCAGGAGGACGAGCTCTCTGCAGCGCCGCTTGTTATTATATTTGGGCGTGTGTTCTATTGGCCGCCTGTAACATAAACACCTTGTCTGTTTCTCATTACACTCAGCCTCGGGCTTTGAGCTTTAATCTGCAGCATGGCTCCCTTTATTCTGTTCATTCTCCATTTGCACTTTTAACAGTTTTTTTTTTTTTTTTTTAATTATTATTGGGTTTTTTATGCCCAGAGTGTTGTTAGGTTTATTTTCTTAAATGAGTTATCTTTGCAATCTTTTTTCTTTCTCCTCTAAATGTTCTCGGCTGAATTTCAACCCACAGCGTCGTCGTTCCTCCCACTCACATCCAAGAGCCAATGAAACTCCACTTCAGCTTGTTTACAGAAATAAGGACGGCGTTACTCTGATTTTTTACACATAAATGGTCCAGACAAATGTGTTTAAGATGTCTTCGTGCCTTTTGGGGTGTGTGTTTTGGTATTCCTACTAAGTACAGGCGGTTTTCTGAGAGGCTGTGTGCCTTGAATATCATTGTGTGTGTGTGTGTGATGTGAAGAGACTTTGCGCTTGACCTGAAAGCTTAGTGAGTCAGGGTTATCATGTTATCTTTAAACAAAAATACAGTATGTACTGTGTGTTTTGGTTGTTTGTCTTGCTTGCTTATCCCTATAAGGATATGAGTATCTGATAGTTTTGACCTTGTGAGGACTTTTTGCTGGTCCCCATATTTAAAAAAAAAAAAAAAAAAAATGCTTTTGTTTTATTAAAAATTTTTTTGAAAGACCCAAAAGTTTTTCTTTTGGTTAAGAAGGTTACCTTTAGGTGTAGTGTTGATGTAAAAAAAAAAAAAAAAAAAAAAAAAAAAATTTTTTTTGAATAAAAAAAAAATAGTTTTTAAAAATATTTTTGTACATTCACTTGAGTCTCCATATATTAGGGATGGGAATTACCAGGGATCACCCGATACGATGTTATCATGATACGTAGGTGCTGATTTGATTTGTATTGCAATTCTGTTAGTATTGCAATTTTATAAATATCCAGATTCAATATTATTATTATTATTTTTTCAATTTTGTTACAATTCTAAACAATCTTACCAAATAATCAACTCCTACCACACGGGATGTTCTTCTGCCTCTCAGTGTAGGAATAGTTTCGAGCACCACCTATAGGATCATAAAGGAACTACAACATTTTACCATCTTCACTGCAAACATGTACATGTAATTTATTTTTTCATGTCAGTGGTGTTCCCCAAAAAAGAATTGTGACACATCACTAAATCTGTTTTCCCTCATCACTTAAAAAAAATCCAATATTGTTCTAGAATGTAGAAAATAAATCTAAACTATTGTCTAGTTCAGTGTGTGAAACATCCCCACTTTTTTCCCCATTTTTTGGCGGTGTGGCCGTTTAAATGTCCTGCCTGGTATGACATCATTCCAGAAAAAAATGTGTGAGGGCAATTTGCTTAATACGATATGTATTAGCCTGTTTGCTTAGCCTGTATATGTTTAGCCTGTTTCCTCAAGTCCTGCTTCCTGCGTTCTGATTGGCTAAACTTATAAACTTCCACACAGGTGCATGGTGCAGCGGTAGCTCATGCGCTTTAAAGCTGAAACAAAGCATTTGAAACGTTAACATAGGAGCCAAACTTAACAGCCAGTTGGAGGTGACATGAGCACCATTTTGTAAAGTTGAAGGCAGAGTTTTATTCATCAGCGAGCAAATAGAACGAGCAACATGTATTCGCAAGCGCCAAGTTTGTAAATTTTGCAGAGATAGCTAAATGAGCACAACCAACCAACCTAAGGCATTCTTTAAATGTTTTTTTTAACCTTCAGTAGCGATTCGAACCTCCTTATTTGCAGCCATTTTATACCTTTAATCTACAATTTAATATTACTAGACATGTTTTTTTGCACTATGTTTAAACTATGCTGATGGTTTTTCGTTGCATATAAAATCCGAGCAAAGATTCCATCCACGGTTCACTTCATAAATTTTAAAGACCCATTTAAACAAATGGTTTTTCATCACTTCAGTCTGAAACGAAGCTGTGATCGGCCACCGTGGTCATATCTGTGTACGCCCTGTGTAGGGTTCATGCTACACAATGGACCGCAGCATCACTCAGCCCACGTGTGTTTGCTCATGTGCTTGTGTGCATCAGGGTTCATCGTTACACATGTGCTGCATCAAACCCGCAGGTCCTTAAGCACACACAAAGACTAGGAGCATGGGGTTGTGTGGGTGTTTGTGTAATCGTAGACGGTATAACAGCTAGCCTCTGTGCAAATCACTCCAGTCATACACTGCACTATACACACTGATATTAAAATCCAGGCACCACACCCAATCCTTCCGTGTTGTATGGCTGTGGTTTTTCTACTTGCTTTATATGTTTATGGTTGCTTCGAAGCTTGCTGCTCAGGGTCAACGATGCTGTGAGAAACTGCAAGCTGACCGTTTTTTGATACTGAAAGAAACGATAATATTTCTTCTTTTTCTTGTACTAGTGTCACTGTTTTTAAAAGCGCTGCTCTGAGACCATGAGAGGGCATGTTTACAGTGTATGCTGCATCGTGTTTGTGTGTTAAGCCCTGGTCTGCTGGTGTTTTTGGAAACACTATGGTGCCCTGAGGGGGGTGTGTGTGTGTGTGTGTGTGTGTGTGTGTGTGTGTGTGTGTGTGTGTGTGTGTGTTAGAGAGAGAAAGAGAGAGAGAGAGCAAGCATGTGAGCATGGGGTGAGAACAACCATCATCTACACACACACCTTCATCAGGACATGCAGAGGTACACAGTGTAGCTGAAACAGAGCCAGTAATCACTCCCACCCAGCTAATCCCCATCCTGTTGGTGCACACACGCATACACACACACACACACACACACACACACACACACTCTCTCTCTCTCTCTCTCTCTCCCTTTCAGTGTGTGTGTCTCTCTCTCTCTCTCTCACAACCCCTATCCATCCCCGTATCTCATACACTTGTGTAGACGTACCTTTCTTCTCACATAATGCTTGCCAAGGGGTTCAGTGTGCCAGTAAGTGGGAAGTGGGTTGATATCATCGAAGTGTTTGGTACGCACACACACAGACAGACAGACATACACAGAGCATTAGCAGGTGGTGATCGCGCTAATATATATTCACAACATACATATAGACGTGTGTGTGTAAAGCCTAAATACCTAAAGTTTCATTTCATTCATTTTTCCTCCAAATGATTCTCTGGCTTTTCACTTTTTTCTTCACTTTTTACTGTTACGTAGTATGGAAAAAATAAAACCGAAGTTCTTACTCCGGCCAAAATAAAGTCACCACCCAGATTTAACTAAGCTAAGAGTTAACAGCCTTCCATAACTACTGCAGTGATTTAATGTTTCAGTTAGTTAACCCTAACTGTTGCAGAGAGTAGCTCCTCATTTCTTAAACGTCCATATCAGAAGACATATCCTGTGGTCATGGCAAAGATGTTCCACTAATAACTCTGGTCGAATTATTATCCTGCACAAGCAAACTCCACAACTAAGGAGATTCCTGAAACTACTAAAATCTGGCTAAGAACTAAAGAACGCTCTATTGTAATCTGGAAGGATGGTTGTGAATTATCTGTGAGAAATGTGGTTGGAAAAAAACAACCTGCATGAGTGTGATAGATTACTTATTACTTATTTTGTATAAAATAAAAAAGAAAGAAAAACAGAAGAATTTCCACGTACAAAATGTAAAGGGAGGATAAGGGATTGGGACTAAACAGCTGTGTAGCTGTAAGAAAACCACTTATCAGTGAGGCTAATCAGGAAAAGGGCTTCAGTTTCTAGGGAGCATAAAGGATGGACTGTGGATCACCGAAAAAAGGTCATAGTCCAGATATACCTTTTCCAGAGTGATGGTTAAGAAGAGAGACAGATGAAGTGATAGAGCCATCACGTCTAGTGTTTACCGTACAAGCCTGTGTGATTGGAGGAAGCAGATTATGAGTCAATAACAGTCACTTATGTTACTTACTTCTGATTTTGAATGATTTAGGAAGCTAATTAGCATGTGACTGTGACAATCAGCTCCAATGTTTTACACAGTAACAGATGTAGGTTACATATTAGAGGAAAAACCTGTCAGAAAGTGTCTTAGTAAGCCTACACAAGCTGCCAGAACAGCTCATACACACCTGGGAATAGCTTGTGCACATCTCTGGAACTGTACTGGAATAAAAAACACCAAAGATATTCCCTCAGTCGGTGTTCTGATGATGGTGTCCGAGAGCGCTGTCTACCACGTCGAGTCAAAATCTCCCATAGGTGTTCGACTACGATGTGTGAAGCTGTCTTCTAAAGAAAACAAGTGGACTCAGTATGTCAAAGGAATGTCCAACATCAGTCTATATGCTGTTATAGACTTGAGGGGGAAAAAGAGATGATTATGATCTTAGAATTTAGCTTGAATAAACCATATATTCGATAAAATATTTAAATGTTTTATAATAAGCAAGCATTGCTTGATGGGACATGATGGAAAATGTGTGTTCAAGATGCGAATACAGTTTAGAGTGTGCAATTAGAGCAAATGTATTCAGACTAGTGAAAAGTCTTCAAGTAAACATATCGATTACAGCATCACTGTGAGGCCACTTTATTAAAGACTCCTGCCGTGTCCCTACAAACACCAGCATTTTTATAATGTTGCTTACTGTGTAGAAAAAAAAAGTTATTCAGTGTGGTGCAACTGTTTCTTTGTGAAGTTCCTTTCTTGCTCTCTACCCTGTCTGCCGGTCTTTATAGGGACCCTAGCACCAGCTAAATACTGCTTACTTGGTTTAAAGAACATGCTGTCTCACTTTTTTCCTAATCCTAATTAGAATTTGTGGCAAATGTATTATTTAAATCGGTTGCATGGTGATGTAGTGATGAGCACTGTGACCTCACACCTCAAGGGTCCAGGGTTCGATTCCTGCCTTGGGCTCTGTGTGCATGGAGCTTGCATGTTCTCTCTGTGTTTGGTGGGCTTCCTTCAGGTGCTCCGGTTTCCTCCCACAGTCCAAAGACATGCAGATTAGGTTATTTGGGAATCCCAAATTTTGTGCAGTTTGTTATTAGTGCGTGCGCACTGTGATGGATTGACGGCCTAGTCAGGGTGTACCCCACCTCCTGCCTAAAGTCTGGAATTGACAGGAAATGCAGGATAGAGAATGAGTGAATAAATTAATCATTTAAATCACTGTGATTTTGATCAGAATAAAACAGTTACTAATGATGAATTAAGAAAGCAGTAGCTAAAGTTTCACCCCTCGGACAGCCTGCAAAAAATAAACGCCTACTTCAGGAAATAATTTTTTGTCAAGTTGCGAAGCCCATTTCTATTTATAGTCGCCAAACCTCCTCACACCTGGTCAGCACTGGTCCCTTCTCAGTACTTACAGTAATATACAGTATACCAACAAAATGTTTGTTGAAATATTAGTTTTTCTTTTGGGTCATTTTAAAAATAAAATGCAGTGGAACCTCAGCGAATTCGTGTTGCGATACAAATTTTCCCATAAGAAATAATGTAAATGCAGATAATCCGTTCCAGCCACCCAGAAGGTTTTACCAATTTCCAACATTATAATCATATATATGCATATAAAAACCTTACTTAATTTTAATTTATGATTCCGGCAGCTTTTTTAGAGACAAATTTTTTTCCCTAGAATTTCCACTGAAAGTGGTTCCCTTTTCTTGTTGCTACTATCCTTGCTAATTTTCTTGGTACCCATGATGCTATGTCTTCATAGCATCAAAAAAATCGTAAATCGCTTTGCTTGGGTTTCCACTGACAAGTTTTGAACGGCCCCCAGATGTATGCACCGATGTTCAATCCGTCCATTCATTTGCTGTAAATTCTTCCAATGGCAATTAAAATTTCTTGAAAAATTAAAAATCTTAAGACGAAAATTTGTGATGGAGGGCATTCATATGCCGAGATTTTTTTATTGTTATTTTTTGTGAGAGATCAGGATGAGAGCCGCTCTAAACGGCATGCAGCTCCAAATACAGACAGTCTGTATGGTTTCTAACCTGTTACACACGTGGACAAAATTGTTGGTACCCTTCGGTCAATGAAAGAAAAACTCACAATGGTCACAGAAATAACTTTAAGCTGACAAAAGTAATAATAAATAAGAATTCTATGAATGTTAACCAGTGAAAGTCAGACATTGCTTTTCTACCATGCTTCAATGGAATTATAAAAAAAAATGAACTCATGGAACAGGCCTGGACAAAAATGATGGTACCCCTAACTTAATAGTTTATTGTACAACCTTTTGAGGCAATCACTGCAATCAAACGATTCCTGTAACCGTCAATGAGACTTCTGCACCTCTCTGCAGGTATTTTGGCCCACTCCTCATGAGCAAGCTGCTCCAGTTGTTTCCGGTTTGAAGGGTGCCTTTTCCAGACAGCATGTTTCAGCTCCTTCCAAAGATGCTCAATAGGATTGAGGTCAGGCCTCATAGAAGGCCACTTTAGAATAGTCCAATGTTTTCCTCTTAGCCATTCTTGGGTGTTTTTAGCTGTGTTTTGGGTCATTGTCCTGTTGCAAGACCCATGACCTGTGACTGAGACCCAGCTTTCTGACACTGGCCAGCACATTTCTCTCTAGAATCCCTTGATAGTCTTGAGATTTCATTGTACCCTGCACAGATTCAAGACACCCTGTGCCAGATGCAGCAAAGCAGCCCCAGAACATAACAGAGCCTCCTCCATGTTTCACAGTAGGGACAGTGTTCTTTTCTTGATATGCTTCATTTTTCCGTCTGTGAACATAGAGCTGATTTGCCTTGGCAAAAAGTTCCATTTTTGTCTCATCTGTCCATAGGACATTCTCCTAGAAGCTTTGTAGCTTGTCAACATGTAGTTTGGCATATTCCAGTCTGGCTTTTTTATGATTTGTTTTCAACAATGATGTCCTCCTTGGTCGTCTTCCATGTAGTCCACTTTGGCTTAAACAACGACGGATGGTGCGATCTGACACTGATGTTCCTTGAGCATGAAGTTCACCTTGGATCTCTTTAGAATTCTTTCTGGGCTCTTTTGTTACCATTCGGATTATTCGTCTCTTTGATTTGTCATCAATTTTCCTCCTGCGGCCACGTCCAGGGAGGTTGGCTACAGTCCCATGGATCTTAAATTTCTGAATAATATGTGCAACTGTAGTCACAGGAACATCTAGCTGCTTGGAAATGGTCTTATAGCCTTTACCTTTAACATGCTTGTCTATAATTTTCTTTCGAATCTCCTGAGACAACTCTTTCCTTCGCTTCCTCTGGTCCATGTTGAGTGTGGTACATACCATGTCACCAAACAACACAGTGACTACCTGGAGCCCTATATATAGGCCCACTGACTGATTACAAGATTGTAGACACCTGTGATGCTAATTAGTGGACACACCTTGAATTAACATGTCCCTTTGGACACATTATTTTCAGTATTTTCTAGGGGTACCATCATTTTTGTCCAGGCCTGTTCCATGAGTTTATTTTTTTAAATAATTCTGTTGAAGCATGGTTGAAAAGCAATATCTGACTTTCATTGGTTAACATTCATAGAATTTTTTTAAATTATTACTTTTGTCAGATTAAAGTTATTTATGTGACCATTGTGAGTTTTTCTTTCATTGACCGAAGGGTACCAACAATTTTGTCCACGTGTGTATAAACAATAAAATAGTCACTTTACCTATAAAGAAGTTTTCTACTACACTAGCACATTTCTTTAGTAGCACATACGCAGTGAAGCACACTAGGCAGTCAGCTTTTGCTCATATCCAGGACTTTGTAGCAGTCCTGTGGTTAGAACAGAAGGCTTAGCATCCACTAAGTGACTCAGCAGTAATCAGTGCCAAGCTTCTCCTCCATCTTTCGCTAATTGCCTGAATAGACAGTTCAACTCGGAGGCTGTGGCTGTTCTTCCAAGCACGACTCAATTGCCTTAATTGTTTTATCTGGAAAGTCCAGGTTCCTGTAATGTCATTAAATAGAAAGGCAGTCTAATCAGACGGGCTTTCTATAGTGGGGACACTAAACTGCACTGTTAAATGATGTCTGTGATAATTAATGACGTGTCTCCAGTGGAAATGACTTGAGTGGGAGTTTGTGCTCATTTAATAGTGGCTACAAGGAAGACCCAAAGGAACTTCCTGTCTGTTAGGACTGTAAGTGCAGTTAAAGTTGTATGCTCAGGGCTGATGAGGCAGCAGCGGTGGGGCGGGGTAGATGTGTGCACTCGTGGGTTAGTAGACATGGGAGAATCATGATGTGGCATTGATGGAAATGTGATCGTGTCGTACGTAATAACATTTACTAGATGTTATGGTTGCTAAATTTCATTCAAGCTTATGTTCCAGTTTTAATACATTAGACACATAATGCCGCTCTTGTGCTAAACCGTTTTTATGAGTAGTTTTAAAATCGATTCCTAAATCCAGTATGTTATAGTAAAGTATGACTTAAATGGCAGGTGTTTACTTGGAAATCTTTTTATACGAGGACTGTTCACGTCAAACCGTTGCTGAAATTTTCTTGAGTGAAGGTATAAAACTGATTGGCATTTACAGAAGACTTCAAGCACAGTAATGAGAACGTTTTAATGCAGGCACCACGTCCATAAATAACATTTCCGGCTGAGGTGGCTTGAAGCCCACTGCAGTCATGGAACGCCTGATCCTTGAAAATCCTACAGGTAGCTTGTCGCCAACTTGCAAGAGAAAGACTCGTCTCTCTGTAGAATCTTTCACGAACACCACTTGTACATTACAGGAACTCATCTGGAGGTTATTGCCACATCTGTCGTACAGTCCTGATCTCACTCCAAGCCCTTCGAGCCATTTAAGGAGTCCCTCTGAGGCCAGGGTGTCGGACATGTAGCAGGCAGTCAGAACATGGCTGCGGCGTACTGAGAACTGTTTCCTGTTATTCTGTATTTTAAAAAGTCCCAGTTTGACTTCTTATGTTAAGTGACATGTGACATTTAGAAAAAAAGAGAAAGGTAGAACAAACTAAACTGAAAACAGTGCATGTGATGCCTAAGAGGATATACATCATAATTTTTTGTTTTGTTTAATTTTTGTACATGGTGAAACAATATCACTGAACAAGAATGCAGCTATACTAGGGATGTGACGGTATGCGCATTTGAAGCTGTAGCTTAATCTAGTGCTGGGTGATTTTCTACATTAATTTGGTTAATTCCAATAAAAGAAACAGCGAGAATGTCAGTGAGGAATATTTAAATGTCACGTAAGAAGTTTGGAATTTGTACAGGTTTGAAAAGTCAGATGACTAAGTTTATATAAAGTATAATTGAGTGTTCCATCCTTGGTAACTTTATAAATAATTCTGCCAATTCAGACTTCGCCCAATAAACTTAGTTGACTCTTGTTGCTGTGGCTTTTTATGTCACAAGAGACATGCTCACCATTTACTCTGTCGGAAAAGAAGGGTTCAGAGAGTTTAGCAAAAATAGAAACAGTGCCATCACCTGTAGCAAATAGTGCAAGGAATGTTTAAAAATACTCTTTAAATATTCCTATATTTTATATTTCCAAGAAGCATTGATTTTAGCCCTAGTAGTAAGTTTCAAATGGAGAAGAGAAATTTTACTTTGTGAACAGATACAAGAGGCACTCTTGGATCACCCCTCGTGCAACCGAATGAGAACGAACTGTTGGATAACCCAGAAATTCTATGCAAACATTTGAATGAAATTTGTTGTGATCATCATAATGAATATACATTAAGCATAATGTTCTCCAGATAGAGGAAAAATATCATGCCCCCCCCCCCCCCCCCCAAAAAAAAAACATATGCTAAAGATAAAATAGATTTAAAAAAATCTAAAATGAGGATGTATTAAAAAAAAAAAAAAATGCTTTCTAATCACATTGAGTTGCCCTGTTTGTGCATGGAAATGGGCAATCCCTCAAGATTCCCTCCTCTATAGTCTAGGCATGTATGTGTTTGTGCGTGTGTGTGTGTGTGCGCTTCTGCGTCGGCACTGCGTAGGCCAGTGAGTGGAGTTGTGTAATGCGCATCGCCTACGCAGTGGCCTGCTGATGGAGGTGCAGTCGCAGAGATCACTCCACCACTCACTCAACACTGTGTGCTCCTACTCACTCAGCTAATCGAGAACCTGATCGTGACTGCTTCTCTCGCTCTCTCTCTCTCTCTCGCTCGCTCGCTCGCTCTCTCTCTCGCTCTTTTTTTCCCCCTCCCCTCTCTCCCTCTGTTCTAGTGTCTGCATCTGTGCGTGTGTGAGCGGGAGTGAATGTTGTCCTTGAAAGTGGCTTTTCTGTATGATTGCATCCTATTTTTGTCATGTGCGCTTCCGCTCTGTGAGAAATAAAATGTATCTACTAATTTCTTTGGCTCTGTGATGGTGTGGAGTTGGATTTGGAGTTGGAGCTTTTTCATGCAACATCATTATTCGAAATTTGAATCGTCAAAGTGCCTTAGACTGACACTTACACGGAGGACGATCTAGACGGCAACACATTATAGTCGACCCCGCAAAGACACGGTTCAGAGTTCACCACCTCAGTCGTTGGCAGATTTTTTCGAAGAACCTAACTAATAATTGTTTGCGGAAGCCTCTACAGTTTCGCAGAATCGCAAATATCCTCTGCATATTTTTATGCTTTTTTTATGATAGCATATAATTATTCATGCAATTTAACTCTAAACTATTAAGAACAATGTAATTTACTAATTTTGTAACATAAATATTAACATAAATTCTGCTAAATCTCCATATAAAATATAATACTGTGTACATTTTTTCATACTGTCAAACACCAAGCAATGCAGCTTGGGATAGTGAATTATTACTGTATTTACCCTATTTATACCAAAGAAAACGCACTTGCATGAATTACAGTACATATACAGGAAACATCTGCACTACAGTCTCGGCATTCCACATTTACGTTTCATTTTGCATCCTTGTGACGTGGCGACTGACCCATGGCGTGCCGAACTGCTAAGTGTTTTTGACTAAACAGCGCCATATACTGTGGTTCAGCTTATTACAATGATGTGATGAATACTGGCAATGTAAGAGAAAAACAATTATAGAATTTGTTTCAGTTTTTCATGTTTGCAATAACATGCAATCACCTCATGTGTCGTTGATTATTATATTGAAGCCCTTGTATTTTATCATACCCTGAACATTTGAAACATTGACATCTGTGTTCAACATCTGATTCACAGTCATGGCATTTTGTTGAGCCAGTTATCTGGTTTATCTTATTATTTTTGTGGTCATTTTTAAGTTTTTACCTGTGTACAGTATGAAATATGAAAAGGGACAAACCGCATGTTATTTTGAAATGCACGTGACTTCACATTCACTTGACTGACGTCTTTCAATCTGCGCTTCAACGTGACTTCTACTTCGATTAAAATGTGTTTTTCATCGCATTATGTCTTTTCTCTTCTTTGTGGAATCTGTTAGTATATGCATCTCTTTCGTTTCATCTCGCCAAATGTTATGATGATCCTGAGTCGTGTGAATTTGCATATTTAAAAGGCTTCCAGGTTTTTATTATTATTATTATTATTATATTACATTTATTTATTTATTTATTTATTAAAAGGCAGCACAGTGGCGTAGTGGTTAGTAGATGTGCTCCCATCACCTGATCAGATATGTGTGTGTGGGAGTTATTGGGATTTTCCATTTAAAGTGTTCTATTTATTGTGTAGTAATGTTTATTATTTATAGCAGTAAAAAATATGTATATATTTTTTGGAAGGCAGCATATTCTATTTTCTTATCATTTCATGTAGATTCTAAAGAGAGAATGAAACCAATAGAATATAGTCTATGAAACCAATATAATAGTCTATGCTCAGCTAAAGTACTATAAAGGGGCTCTCACACGCCAAAATGCTCTAAAATGCGACTGTCCTACTATTCTCACTCGGTATTACGTGCAGCACATGGAACAAGCCTGTGTCAGTGAAAAACAAATCAAAATTCTTCACCGAACGTTTTTAAGAAACACACTCATCAGTCACTTTGTATCTGGCGAGCTAGTCATGGCTTGTCATTAGTAAACAAAAAAAGAGGGCAGGCATTTCTATATAAATATCAGAATTTCTGCATTTTTAAGAGTTGTCATCCAGTATGTGTATAACCGTGCTGAATAGCTTCTCACATAGTCGCAAGCATGGAGCGGTAAGGTAATCTCGGGCTGCCTCGGGAATCGCTCTTTATTTCTGTCTTCATTATTATTTTTGCAATAATATGTTTTAGTTTTTTTACTCTCTGCAGAGTAATGCTTGAGCTTTTTGCTTTTTGAGGGCTTTGGCTATAGGTGCTTGTGTGAGGATTGACTTACAACATTTAGCTGATGCCTTTGCGGGTAACTTTTCATATTCAAATTATTCACACTGCGACGTTCTGCTTAAGGAGAAAAATTTTTGCATATTGCAAATTTGATGTCTTTTAAAGAGACTTGATAATATTCCCAGACTGGTATTTTGATGTGGCTGTCGACTTGTGTATTTTTAATTTATTTTTAATAATTTGATCGGCCAGTTAAGGGACAACCGATCAGTCAGCGCACCCTTAGCGGTTGGCAGTGTGGCTTCATACCTCCAGGGTCCGGGTTTAATTCCCACCTCGAGTCTGTGTGTGTCCCCCTGCTTGGTGGGTTTCCGGTTTTCTCTGAGTCCAAAGACAGGCAGGTTAGGCCAATTTCATTACCAAATTGCCCGATGTGTGTAAATGGGTGAGTTTCCTGCGAAGGATTGGCACCCTGTCCAGGGTGTAGCCTGACTTGTGCCTGAAGTTTCCTGGGATAGGCTCAAGGCTTACTGCAACGCTGTACAGGATAAGAAGCATAGAAGATGAATTTATTTATTAATATTTATATATATTTTTCATTATTATATAAACAAGTTGGTTTTAGAGGTATTTGTCCTTGTACAGATTGTTTTGACTAAATAAAGAAAGCATTGAATCATTGTTTAAAAATTTAGCTATCACAATGATTATATAAAGTTCTTGTGATTCTTTAAGCGAAACTATTAGCGCGGTACATCTTTAACCCATCCTTAACGTAAAATGTTGATCGTGCAGGCTTCATTCTGTCAAAAACAAAAGAGAATTCATCTCCGTTGCCTCCAGACCCGACGTCGCTCCTCACAAATCATCTTCATGAGAATACACTAGAAGGCAAGAAACATGCTTCAAAATGGGCTTCACCGACTGTGCGCACAGAACACCGCGGAGAACTACATACGTAAATGCCATATGGTACAGCACACCCATTAAACATTTTTGGCAACTCGTCACCCGTCAATTATCCCTCCTGCTGAAGCAGCCCGTCCCTCTGTCCCCATCATTCTGTTTGCTCCGAGACACATTAGAAGTGAATAACAGTAGAAAAAAGCCGCAGAGAACATCTCACAGCACTAACATTCATAGAGAATTAGAAATAAAGAATCCCACCAGTTTCACTCTGAAATGAAATGTATATCATTCACGGGAAGGCAATCCGTCTTGATCAAAAAGTATGTAATAGAGACTGGAATCACGATGCCTAGGTGGCGATTCAATTTGTTTTGCAATTCTGTAAGTTTCACAACCTTGAGCTTTTAATTAAAAGTAAAGAACTAATATTTCCACAGTGCCAAACTGTTTTGGAGCATTTATGTATGTATATTATTGTGAAACTTATTGTTAGTGTTTTTTTGTCTCATGTCTTGCACCGTAGTACATAATGTAAAGTCTCAAGTTGCCTCTGAAGGGGGGGGCTTCTGCTACTTCCTGAACAAAGCTCTGTTGAAGAGCTTTCTGCTAATTCATCTTGGTGACGCCGCTCATAACACTCGTCAGCCACACACTTCCTCTCCGATGGGCCGCTTTCCCATAACACTCGGCTCTTGTAATTACGACTCAGAAATTGCAAATCCAAAACCATCCGCAATTCAAATCATGAATCCACAGCACCACTCGGTCCAGTTCAGTCCTGTGTTACTTCCATTTTCTTTCACCCCCTCATAGTGTATCTTTACAAAGCTTTGCTATTACATTTCTTGCTGGGGTTTCAAACCATCCCCCCCCCCCCCCCCCCCCTTTTTGATTTTTATGCATTTTTCTATTTGCCTGATTTTGGAGTCTCTTTGGAGTTCATTTGCTGATTCAGATTTGCTGAAATGGATATTCAAAAAAGCACTGGACGGGGTGCCCCACACCACTGATCATGAGCAAAGGAATCTGCATTGTGTTGCTTGTGAAAAACAACGCACAACAATGACAGGTTCAGTGCGTTCTTGTATGTCAGGAGTGACCTGAACTTCTGCAGTTCTATTACAGTAGATTCATCTCAGTGTTTAACATGCTGTGCAGTGTTCTACGCACCCTTCTGCGATTCTCCTCAGGTTATTTATATTACCGCAACCTTCCTGTCAACTTGAACCAGTCTGCCCATTTTAGTCTGCTCCCAGTTGGAACAGTTGCTCACTGGTTTCGCCATTAACGCCATTCTGAGACGTCAACGTTCTAGAGACAGATGTTGATTAGCAGTTTCTATAATTGTCATACAAGGCCATCTGGCACTAACAACCACTCCATGGGCAACGTCACTGAAAATACAGTATGTCCTTATTCTGATGTTTAGCATGAAAATGTACTACTACATTGATTGGCTGACTGGACAATGAACAGGATTTTTAATGAGCAAACATTGGAGTACTGATTGGAAGGTCACAGGTTCGAACCCCGGCACCGCCAAGATGCCACTGTTGAACAAGCCTGCAACCCTCAACGGCCAAATGCTGTGAATGTAATGTAAATGCATTACAGGTGTTTCTGTGGCCAATTAGTGCATTTTATGCCATGAACACATGCCATTATCTGTATTGTCAGAGTAGGACATTAAGATTTAACATGTCCAAGTGTCTGATGTTTTGGACTGGAACCATTTAAGTAAAGAGAACTTAAACAGGGGTAAAGAGAAAAAAAAAACAACCTGTGACAAACCTCTGTATGCTCTCTCTCTCTCTCTCTCTCTCTCTCTCTCTCTCTCTCTCTCTCTCTCTCTTCCATGCTCACCAGGGAATGTAAAGTACAATATGATTTAATTGTTTTCTAATCCTCTATTTATTAAATATGCTTGAACAAAGCATTAAAGCCCCCATGGGAATGGTCTTACAGTGCAGCGAATGAGGAGTTCATCGCAGGACTGTTTCCATGCCAATAAGTGAGGTTGCCATGGTCACGGGAGCCGCTAGTGTAATTGCAGGTGACCACAGTCGGGTTGAACTTTTTTGAATTCATCCAACAAGCTCCGAAATTTTACTTGATGGTCAGCTTTTCGTGTTGTGAAAGATGTCTGAAGCTTAGGCATGTGTGGAACAAAATGCACTAGTGTGTAGCGCAGGTTTGCGTGTGCGTGCATGTACGTGTACAGTACACTTGTGTGTTTTTCCTAAGATTTGGAGCTCAGCTTAATTGCTTCCCACTGCAGCACGTCTAACAGATGCTAATTGGTCATTTCCAGAAGACATTTTGACTCCGCTGTTCTGCATGTCGTACAACACGTGACAATACATACGTTTACAAGTTTGTAAAGCATTTCCAAAAAAGTCCTGCCCAATTAATAAATTATTCTCTTTCTATTAATTATAGCTTCTTCTATACTGTTTCCTGTGCGATTTAATTATTTATTTGTTTATGTATATATATATTTTTTAATTTGTGTAACGTTAACTGCTATTCGAGCTACAATGCTTTTTTTTTTTTTTTTTTTTTTTTACAAACAGATGAATGTGCATGTGGAAAAGATGCTTAATCAGTAAGAACATTCAAAGGTCTAGACACTTGGAGCATATCAACTGGAACTAATCAGTTGATAATGCGCTCCTGGGATGAATCTGGTGTGGTCGAGTAGGACAGGTTTTTAGACCTTTTCTGATTTCTCTATTAAAAGCGGGTTTAACATAAACTTCCAGAATGCTTAAAAGTTCCTTTTAGTTTGTGTTTGTAGGAGACTCGCACACATCTCACGACCTCCTTCTGTCTTTTTCTTCGCTTAATAAAAACAAACGCTACAGCAGCATTCATGTCATTCTTCTTTATCTTGTGGCTGGGTTGCCAGGTATGTAGCATAATTCATCTAACTCCTCTGCTCTGCACCATGTTTTCCTTCAAGGCACCATGTTTTCCTTCAAGATACAAGGAAAGTGTACATCTTTATAAGCATATCTCTATATGAGCACCAGGGTAGTGATGGGAACCTCCCCATCAGCTTGGTGCTGTTGATTTAATAACCTCTTGTACTAACTTCTTAATCGTCATGGCATTCTTGTGAATGTAAATGGACATTATTAGGATTTTATAACCAAAGCTTTCTAGACATCTGATCAAAATGCTGCAACACTGTTGGAAGCACCCATTTATGTAAAAAAAAAATGTCTTTGTAAGCTGTAGCTTTATGATTTTTCTTTACTGTTCTCAAGAGGCTCAAACCTGCTCCAACATGACAATGCCACTGTGCACAAAGCAAACTCCATGAAGACGTGCTCTGCCAAGATTAGTGAGGGAAAAAAATCCATGTCCTCAACCCCACTGAACAGATTTTGGAAGTCTCAGTTGTCCCCTCTCTTTTGTTTTCTTTATGGTTTAAAGTTAATAAGACAAAAATATGTCTCTTTTTATTAAAAAATAATAATTTTACTTTGTCTCAAACTATACATTTGTTAAAATGGGAACCATCGCTAGGTTATCCTTCTGATTCACACTGTTTATTAAATTTCAATCCTTATCTGGCAATGGAATGTATACTTATCTTATGGTATCTGATGTACCAAACCTGAAGATGTGTTCCTGCCAGATCTGAAGATCTTCTGCCTTTGGAAAAACTTACACGTGACTTACAGAACAAATCTGAATTATTCTGGCGGATATGGGCTTCTTTCTGTGATTTACTCCCCCCAATATATTGCTTAATTTGTTTAAATGTCTGCTGTGCGGGTCAAATGTGTATTGATCCAGCTTTGTTGGTCTTAATAAGAAATCAGTAAAAATATCATTCAAAATAATGATGATGATGAGAAATAGTTAGAGATGGGAATCGATTAAGTGACATCACAATTTTTTGATGTGGCAACTTGGGCATCGTTGCACTCCAAACATGATCAGTTTCTCTATAATCATACAGGTAGTGCTCTAAATATTTACACCCCAAGTGGTCAGAACAAATTGTTTAAAAAATTTTTGCTTAAAATTTAGAAATTGTTTGTTTATAAACATAAAAAATCACATATATGTATATGTGTGTGTATGTATGTATATATATATTTTGGTTATACAGTATGTTTATGTTGATATTTCTAAAATTGAGATATCAGATGAATCCTAATACAGATCGAATCGGCACCTGAGTATGGTGATATCATCATATCAGGGCATCCCTAATAATAATTATCATAATAAGTTGCAAATATTAAGTTGTTAGTTATAAAAAAGTTTTTACTGTACAAACATGTTCCACAGGTTTCCAACCTTTTTCCTGGAGTACCCTCGGCTCTACAGAATAGGAAAGACATGAAACTTTGGAATGCCAGTTGTTCTTCAGGACCCAGATTGGTTCCTTTTAAGTATTAGAATGACAACTTTAATTTAAAGTTGCGTCAGAGCTGTCTGAACGGTGCTATTATGGAAACTTGTTCACTAACTTCTGACCAATCAGAATGAGGATTCAGCGTCACTATTGTACAATATCTTACAGTTGTCACTAGAGGCCTGTTGGCCATCAGTGCATCGCTGTTGTGTCACGCGATTACATTGTTACAGGATGGAGAATGAATTGTGACTTAATAAGTTGAACAGAGGAAGCTCTATTTATAGAGCTCATTCTGCCTCCATGAATAAGAAATGACTGGCAAATAACTAATATGGTGTCCAGATTGACACAAACAAAACAGCATAAACATTACCAGCAATGGAATCAGTAGAGACAGTGCTGTTATTAGCGTTCCTGTACCCCCGAATTGAGCCCCAGCTAATTTATTGCATGCACGGTTGACAGGAAAACTAAAAATATTGATAGGCTGCTATGGGAGTGGAAAGACCATTTGTTAAATAGCATTTGCATTTCAAATGGACAGTGTAACCGAGCTCGCGGAGCACAGTAACCATGGAAATGTGCATCTTATGAGAACCGTGCCGTTCAAAGTGTTGTGCTGCATCGTAGGATGCGCTCAATTTTTTTAGGCATGTGTTCTTTGTTAACAATTTTATAGTCCGTAGTGATAAAGTAACGCTTGAAAGTGGCATGGAACTGATTCGCAGCATTTGTTTTTAAAGGAAGTCAGACTAGGATTTAATAGAAGAAGAGGCGGATGATGTAACAGAACTCTCAGCACAATTCCTATACAAGTCCTAATGCTTTCTGCAATAGTGTGCTTCTATTACAGTGGTCTGCCTCCATTTTTATTTCTTTTAACATTGTAAACCAATGCTGAAGGCATCTAAGATATGCAGTATTCTCATTTAAACTGTTGTTATTGAGATGTCTGCTACTTATCTTATCTACATAACGTTCACCCAAATGAGGATGGGTTCCCTGTTGAGTCTGGTTCCTCTCAAGGTTTCTTCCTATTGCCATCTCGGGGAGTTTTTCCTTGCCAAATCATTTAGATTCAAACACAGTCACATTTCGTACAAATTTCTTTTGATTGTGTAAAGCTGCTTTGCGACAATGACAGTTGTTAAAAGCGCTATACAAATTGAATTGAATTGGATTGAACTTATACTCTGTAAAACCTTCATAACGGTTCTTGCAAGAACTGCTGACCTTCATTGGTCAAAAGTTCCATGCGTTTGATTTTATTTCATTATTTTGTTTTGGAAAATAATTTAACATTGTTCTAGAATGCAGACAATAAACCAAAAAACATTAGAGGGTGAGTCCGAACTTTTTACTGGTCCTGTATGTGTATACAATATTATTCAACAGTTTTTCCGCATGAGGTCATGTCAACATTTTACCCATTCACATACAGGTGCATCTCAGTAAGTTAGAATATCATTGAAAAGTTGATTAATTCTGTAATTCAATTCAAATATATTATATAGATTCATTATATACAGACTGATAATTTTTAAGTGTTTATTTCTTTAAAATTTGATGAGTATGGCTTACAGCTAATGAAAACACAAAATTCAATATCTCAGAAAATTAGAATATTGTGAAAAAGTTCCATATTGGAGACTAATGGTATGTCACACTCTAATCAGCTAAATAACTCAAAACACTTGCAAAGATTTTCTGAGCCTGTAAATGGTCTCTAAGTCTGGTTCATTGGGCCACAAAAGGTCATTGCTAAAGAAGCTGGCTGTTTACAGAGCACTGTATCCAAGCACATTAATGGAAAGTTAAATGGAAAAGTAAAAAATGTGGTAGAAAAAGTTGCACAAGCAACAGAGATAACCGCAGCCTTAAATGGATTGTGAAACGAAGCCCATTCAAGAATTTGGGGGAGATTCAAAAGGAGTGGACTGCAGCTGGAGTCAGTGCTTCAAGAGCCACCACGCACAGATGTATTCAGGACATGGGCTACAACTGTTGCATTCCTTGTGTCAAGCCACTCTTGAACCAAAGATAACATCAGAGGTGTCTTACCTGGGCTAAGGACAAAAAGGACTGGACTGTTGCTCAGTGGGCCAAAGTCCTCTTTCAGATTAAAGTAAAATTTCCATTTCATTTGGAAATCAAGGTTCATATGGGCTAAAGGCAAAACAACCTGGGTTTCCATAACATGTCAACAGTTTCACAGACTGATCGCCTCCATGACATGCCGCATTGTTGCAGTAATTCATGCAAAGTGAGCCCCGACCAAGTATTGAGAGCTGTATATGTTCATACTTTTCAGTACTTTAAGTTCATACATTTAAGTAATGTTCTAATCTTCTGAGATACTGAATTTTGGGTTTTCATTAGCTGTAAGCCATAATCATCAAAATGAAAGGAAATGAACACTTGAAATATATCAGTCTGTGTGTAATGAATCTATATAATATGAGTTTCACTTTTAGAAATGAATAAACTTTTTGATGATATTCTAATTTCTATTTCTAATGCATATAAACAATCTGCTTACACAATCATTTGTTTCTTTTTTTTTTTTTTTTTAAGGTTTTACTAATAATATTTAATTTTATTTTCCAGGATCTCTCTTTCGATTTCCTTTTTTTTTTTTTTTTTTTTTAGATGGATGACTAAGCAAATAAATATTCAAAATGTCCCTTTCATTTTTCCTTATTTATACACTGAGTAGAAGTTCTGGTAAGATGAAAATGGAAGATGCATGATACGTGATATAGAAAAGGTCACCCAGCATCCCAGTCTAGGTTTTATAACCGTGTAGAGAAAGATGATTGTATACTTAGCCGACTTGACTGCTCTTAAATGCCATTGTGTTGCCCCTTCTGCCCTTAAACACAGACTTTAACTAGGAATACTCAAGTATGAGCAATCCACATTAAGGACGTCTCCTTCTGCTCATTGCATGCTTGCTGTTATAATTGTGCACCTTTTTAAGCGTTTCGTAACGCACTGTTCCAATGCAAAGTAAATGCCTAGGAGTCGAACACCATACGCAGAGTATTTGCTCAGTTTATTACAGGACAAAACATCTGAATGCGTATTTAAACTGTCACTATATAAGGGCATGGCAGTAGCCATCACTCAGCAGGATGCTGGATGAAAGTGAGTCTTTGCTCAGTGCGCATTGTTTAATGCACAAAGGCGCATTTCAACCAGCAGCCCTGATGCATACATTATTCATTTAACAAGAGGCCAGGTGACACTCTTTATATGAAAAGCCTCAGGCACCATTGTTTGGTAATAAGATGGAGGAAAAGCTTTCAGTCACTGTGCTACTTCAAAGCCCTGATGTCAGTCCTGCATGAAAATTTGTACATTAGTGCGAATTAGTATGTCATTCGTAGATAAAGAGGGTTACCTGTGTACATCTGCTTAGACTTACGGAAGATGTTTCTGGGGTTGAAAAGTTTACTAAAGTCATAATATAAATTAAGAATGTGCAGTCAGGTCTGTAAGTTTTTGGACACTTGGGCAGTGTTAATTTCATCCATCCATCCATATGAGAACCGCTGGAGTCTGGATCTTCTAGGGGTTCTAGAGGAACTAGCGCCAGTGATGACTATCTTATTTTACGTCCGTGGGAGGACCTCTGGTCAACACTCACTCACACATTCACACACTATGGGCAATTTGGGAAGAAAATTTAGCTTAATCTGCATGTCTTTGGACCGTGGGAGGAAACCTAGAGAACTCTGAGGAAACCCACCTAGCACAGGGAGAACATGCAAACTTCATGCACACAGGCCTGACGCGGAAATTGAGTGCAAGGCGACAGTGCCAGCCAATAAGCCACTGTCCCGCTCTATATGTTTTTGCATGTGTTCAGATCCGCAATAATGGATTTGAAATAAAGCACAGAGTTAAAAATAAATAAATAAATAAAAAGGTCTGAAGTTGATTTCAAGTTTTGCATTTCCTAGCTGTTCACCGGAGCACTCAATATGCAGTCCAGAGAGATATTGATGCAAGTGAAGCAGGCTGTCATTAGGCTGAAGCGATCCTTCTGTGTATAATTATATTAGTTTGTCCAATTACTTTTAAATGAAGCACTCAAGATGTGATTAAAGTGGAGACATTCAGTTTCAAGTTTATTGCATTAACTGGTATTTCTGAATAGCCATTTTTACCCAGGTCCTCAGTTTTTCCCCGGCTCGAAAGTAAGTGGACAACTTACTGATCAGCAGTTTACTGGATTGGTTGTGGCCCGTTTTCTGCATTTGGTAGCTGTTCAATATACAGTCAAAAAGATACCAATGTGTGGCGGAAAAGAGGCCAGCTAGTTAGATTTGAGCCTGTGAAATATAGTTATAATTAGTTATAATAGTTATAATTAATAGTAACAGTAAATACAATATTTTTGTTAATTCCCTTGAATTAAAATTAAAAGTCTATACTTCAGTTACATTTTGTTTCCTTCATTTCAAATCCATTGTTTTGATGTACAGTGAAGGGCAGCCTCACAAAAACTGCGTCACTGTCCAAATACTTATGGACCTGACTACATTGTGTGTTGGTGCAGTACTATTGTTTTTCTGAATGTTTTTTTTTTTCTTTTGTCTTGGATTTTTTTCCAGTATGTGGAGACATCCATGGGCAGTTCTTTGACCTGATGAAGCTGTTTGAGGTGGGAGGATCTCCAGCCAACACGCGCTACCTTTTCCTTGGAGATTACGTGGACAGAGGATATTTCAGTATTGAAGTATGATTCACCTTTCTTTCTATAACCAATTTCAAGACATAAGATCAATACTGTGTAATTAATTAATCATGTGTAAGTAAATGCCTTGCCTGACCAGAAAAAGTCAATGTGGTGACCGGTTCATGTGCGAAAATGATTCCACGTGATCCCAGAAACACGTTTATAGTTTAAGTCGTGGAATATGCCTGTGCCATCAGATAAGAAAATTGCATTGATGTGATAGTCGGCTCATTCAGTATATATAGATCAGCTGAGTGCATTTTATTGCCACATAACATTACTGAGCCTAGACCTGACTAACAGAAGCAACTCCAGATCATCACACTGCCTCCAGAGGCTTGTACAGTGCATTATGGGTGCATTGCTTCATGCATGTCCCTTCTTATCCATTACTCTGGAATAGGGTCAGTCTGGACTCATCAGACCACAGGACCTTTTTTCCATTACCTCAAAGTCCAATCGTTATGCTCTTTAGCAAATTGAAGACTTTTTTTCTAGTTAGTCTAACTAACAAGTTGTTTTCTTATGGCCACAGACATGTTTAGTCCTGAACCTGCAAGTTCTTATCACATTATGTGTGTGTGTGTGTGTGTGTGTGTGTGTGTGTGTGTGTGTGTGTGTGTGTGTAGGGAAACAATATGACTTTTACTGTTAACATAGCAATTTTTATTTATTTATTTATTTTTTTAACCATGCCGCTTCAAGTGTTTAAGTGATCTGCATTTTATATTTTTTCTGACACATTTCTTCCACAAGGTGACCACATAGTTCCAGTATTTTTAAAATTATCCTCTCCTTAGTTGTTTTCTTTGCTTCATGCATCAGGATGATTTCACTCTTCTCAAATGGTGACTTTTTTTGGCCAGGCATTGCAACTAAATTCATTCGTTAAATCATCTGCACACGATTTTCCCAAAATCAGAACAAAGGGGAAAAAGATTTCTAAGGATTCTGTCAAATCACTGAAATAAACAGTTTTCAGTGCATCTGAAGGTGTTTTATTAATACCCTCACATCATAATCATGCTTGTCTTTGTGTTTGTTTTTTCTCCTTTTCAGTGTGTGCTGTACTTGTGGGCCTTAAAAATTCTTTATCCCAAAACACTGTTTTTGCTGCGTGGGAACCACGAATGTAGACATTTAACAGAGTATTTCACCTTTAAGCAGGAATGTAAGTATAGCTACCGGCCACATTACCACTTTACCCCAAACACATCAAAGACTTACGTTTTGCTTCGCCAGCTATTGAGCTTGGTGTTAACCGTGCTGTGTGGAAACATAAAAACAAGCAGGCACGAGTATGCACACATCGCAGTCGTTTTTCTTTCTTTCAAGTCTATAGTGAGAAATTAAAGTGTTTCCTTCTCAGCCCATGGAGTCATATTCTCTGCTTGCTGTCTTTGATGGTTAGACTTCAGATACATTGCTTTTGGATTGAACATCTATAAACAACAAAAAAAAAACTCATTTTATTTCCCAGTTTTTTTTTTTTTTTTTTTGAGGTGATTGGCTCTTTAAGACTTCCCACTTTGCTCAGCGCACTAGTGCAGCGTGTTCGTGCATATTCATGTCAGCTTTGTGTTTCCTTCCCACCATCTCCACCCAACCCTGTTTTCCGTCCCTCACAGGTAAAATTAAGTATTCGGAGCGAGTTTATGACGCATGTATGGATGCCTTTGACTGCCTGCCGCTGGCCGCGCTCATGAATCAGCAGTTCCTGTGTGTGCACGGAGGCCTGTCCCCTGAAATAACAAACCTTGATGACATTAGAAAAGTATGTATGCCAAAATTGAAGCAATCACCTTCAGACTCATTCAGGAGCTTTAAAGAATATTGCTCAGATGTGGTTATTCTAGTGTTTCATGCAGTACTTTTGTAAAGAAAATAAAAAATTGCCAGCAATTTAAAGGTAAGAAAACATAACGTAAGCAGCACTGAACACAACTTTGAAGTTAGAAGTGAATATTTAAAGGATGTCATGTTATGTTCAGGATGTTATGTTTCATATATTTAAACGATATTTTATGATGAAGGCTTCGTCTGTTATGTGATTGAGACACGGGTATTCAAGCTATAACTGAAAACACAGACATGCATCACCTAATTTCAGTGATCGCCACCCCTTTTATTTAAAAGCAGGTTTTTAGTCCTTTTGCATTCACTAGCTGGATCAGTCTAATAGATGACAGCGCTAACCTGGGATAAGTCCCGTCATCAAATCGCTGCTCAGAAAATGTCACTGAATAGCTTGGAGAGTGTGTGTGACCTGTCCATGATTAACTAGCTTTGCTATGATCAACATCTTTGCCATTGAAGTTAATTTCAACCCGCATCACTCCAAAAAAAAATAGAGATGGATCAATACGGATACTGGTATTAAGGGTCAGTCCAGTCCTGTGCTCATTTAGTTGTATTTATCAGACCACATGAAAGGCCTGCAACTACAGCATCAGCAACAGTACGACTTCCAAACACCAGCTTAAATAAATAGCATGAAGACCTGATGAGTATCTGTGAGTGTGTGTGTCTACACATTTGCTCCCCTGCGATTAGAACATCACAGCGTCACATAAACAAACCTGAATAAAATGTTGTGACATCCCTGTTTGTTGATTTCATAGTACGCAGGTTACACATTTTCGTTCCCGAAAACATTATTAAATGAAAACATTATTACATTAAAACATGTACTCAAATTGAAAAAGGGGGGGAAATGGTATTAATGCGTCCCGGCTTGATTATTGCCAGGGTTAGTAGATGTAGATGTAAATCTTTCAGCATAGCTTTCATCAGGCAGAACTGAGAACATATCCATGCGATGACAGTTACACCGGGTTTATCTGGAAAGTCTTATCATGCATTATTCATTTTTATGTCTTTCACCGCTGAATAAATCAAAGATTTTTTTTTTCTCTTTCAGTTAAACAATGCCAATACTGTAATATTACAGCTTAGAGTGACATTTTGCTCCTCTCATGTCTGTAATATGACGCACGGAGAGCGAGTGGCAGATTAATGACACTTAATAATCCTGCAGTTTCTTCAACTTTCATCAAAGTGCCTGGATTCGCCAACTGTACTTGCCTCCACTCTAATTGAATGCAGCCATTTATAAAGGCTGCGGTCACATGACTTACTAACAGATGGCTTCTGGCTCGTATTTGAGCAGGCAAGCAGTTTGTACCTCCCTTTTTATTAGATCAGTTCAAGATTGAATCGATTATGTGAATGCGTTATTGACTCAAAAACACAGGAGTGCGATAGTCTTCTTATAATCAATCAATTAACGAACCTTGCGGAGTGACACATGCCGTTTCTTTCCGTGGATGTGGTTAGAAAAAATCCTTCATTATCAGCGTCTATCCGGACACCCTGAAATCCAGTTCATGCTTAAACTGAGCATGTTTTTCCCCATCTCCAGTTAGACAGATTCAAGGAGCCTCCTGCTTACGGACCGATGTGTGACCTGCTCTGGTCTGACCCGCTGGAGGACTTCGGCAACGAGAAGACCCAAGAACACTTCACACACAACACGGTCCGCGGCTGCTCTTACTTCTACAGGTAGTTATAAATCCAAAACCACAAACACCATCCGTGCACCCTTTCACATTCACCTTCACCTTTTCACATGACCTACAAATTCCTACCTCACAATATCGCAGCCAGTTTCATTTTTCTGTTCTCAACAGTATACAATAATATACCATCCTACCCCCCCAAAGATACCTCTAGATAACATTAGAACACCAGGAGCTTATAACAGCAATAAAAACAGTGGCAGAAATGTTGAAAAAATGGGAGGTATTACACACTGCATGAGTCAGGCAGCTGCAGTCGGATCCCACAGCTGGTTTTATGAAAAGTCTGTTTAGGATAGAACTCTGTGCTTGGGAATGTTTTTCTAGTGCGCGCATGTTAAAGTTTCTTTCTGATCCATGTTCTTAATTTTTCACAGAGTGAACTAGTATAGTATGAATGCTGTCCTTTTTTTTCTGACCAGTAGGCCATATGATTGCTGGCAGCTTTGACATGATGTACCATTTATATTGTTTTAGCATTTTTTTTTTAGAAAATACTATGTGCGTGCTTGGTGGAAATTGGATCAGACTGGCATAGTAAATTTTGTTATGAGAAATCCTGCCTGAAAGAAACACATACAGTCCCCCTCCAATGAACTCAACCATTTGATGAGGTATGTAAAGTGTAAAATGTGGCACTAAGGCACAAACTTGTAAGATGTGTTAAATTGAATCCCCATGAAAATCCATCAATACAGAAGAATCCTCGTACATGCGGAGGATAACAGAAATGTACTGCATCTACATTTGTAGTTCTAACCAGCTGCTGCATTTGCATCTCTCTCTCTCTCTTTCTCTCTCTCTCTCTCTCACACACACACACACAGTCTACTTCTTACTCTACCGCATGTTGCAGACTCTCTCACACACTCCCTGCCTGTCTACCTTTTTCTGAGGCTGTAAGGTGTAATTGAAAGCATACTGCTTAGTTGTGTGTCTTTATGAGTCCGGACCAGAGCAGCAGGCCCGTTTGCTTCTCCTCAACACTCCCAGGGACAAACATCCTGTCTCATCCCACCACGAGTCCTCGTAACTTTTACACACACAACCAGCTGTGTAATTGCTCACTCCATAAATTTACACCTGACATGTATAGCACAGAGAGGGTCGGGTGTCGGTGTGGTCGGTTGTCATTTTTCTCCAGGTATAAAAATGCATTTCCAGAAGAAGACAGATTATCATATACTAGTTAAAAGACCATGTGATGATGTAAGGCTGAACAGCGTGACATATTCACACTGATTGTATTAGATATTAAACAGCACAGTATATTTTAGCACCTGACAGCTCTTATCTTGTCTGTTTTTATAATTCTACTTTTCTATTTTCACCTTCCTTATGATCAGATTCCTTGGATGAATTGGGACAGAGGCGAATACATCATCAAAATGTATTTGTGTTAATGTGGAAAGCTAATGACTGTAGCCCATCCTATGTGGTCGCCCTGAGGGCTACCATCGAAAAGATCATTAGCTTAAATATGTAAGGAATAAAACACAAGAGGGCGTGCTGTTATTGGAAAATGATCAGTGACAGGATGGTGTGACTTTTCCTGATTTAAAGCGGATGTACTGAAATATAACAGCATATACTGAGATGTTTTATTGCACTTATAACAAACCGACATTGATTGCATTTTTCTTGATTAAGGTCTCTCGTACTTGTTTTCCTAGTTAAATTGAATGTTGAAAGTTTGCAACCCAATTTTTAATCATTCCACCTACTGTAGTTCTACACAATTAATTGAAAGAAGAAAAAAAATCTAAATCGCAATATGGACCTGTGCTGCAGTTTATTGCAGGATATATACGCATAGTCAGGAATTATGGTACTGTAGAGTTTGTCGATAATCTAAGCTAAAAATAATAAAAAATATTTATTTTTTTTTGCTTTTTTTTTTTGAGGCATTAAATCAATATTGGCGGACATCCTCTTAATGAGATCATCTGTTAATTTATTTGGTGTAAACCTAGATAAATTCATTTTATACTAAATGGTACATTTCATAGTTTAATAAATGCAATTTAAGTTTAAAATATCTGTCAAAAAAAAAGATTTTTTTTTTTATCTAATCGTACATCTCTCACCAAAATGTTTGTGTTTCTCTCTTGAAGTTAAAAATAAGAATAAAACAATGCTGGTTTTCATTTTACTATGAGCGAGACTATTGATTTGCTTTTACGTTTAAACTACTACAGTCAGAAGTAGTTATGGAAGATTCATCACCACTATTGTTCCAATTTTCCTTAACCAGTATTTGAACAAATTCACAATCAATAATCAAATATTAATCAGTATTGATAACCAGGTGCACATTTCTCCCTCAGCTTAAATTTCATTTAAACATTTCTAGAGGCCACAATCCAGCGTTCATCATACATTGATGTATATATTTTTTGTTATTTAAAATGCGTAAAATCATACTTATTTGCCCACAGAGCATTGATTCGCTCAGCTTGTCTCTCTCTCTCTCACACACCCGTCTCTTTCACTCCCCCTCCCCGTCATGCACACATCAGCTATGTACGTGAAATGCTTGCAAACATGACAGCTCATGCTGTTGATTGTCTGGTTTACTGCAAGTGTTTTAAAACAACAGCGATCAGTTTTGTGACGCAGCCCTCTATGAAAATAAAGCTGGTGGAACTAGAAGTGGATTGTAATCAGGTCGATTCAAGGTGTTAAGGAAAGGAGTCGCAGACACCGGATTCTTCAAATAAGTTATTAACAAATATGTAAGCAGCCTGATTAGTGGAGTTGGGTAAGATAATGTTAGATTACAGCTGGAATGTCAAGGTTACCACTACATGCAAAACATAGATTATTGGTTAAATTCTTAATATGAATCTCATTATTAGTTCAGTCCCTGTACCTGAGCAGTTTCAGAGGATTCTTTTAGCCTATTAAGCCACACACTGACCTACTGTATGAATATAGTTAAATAGTAATAAATTGTTTGCCTGTAGTATGTGTGACCATCACAAACCGTGCAAAATGTAATGTTTACAAAACCGACGCTAGCTATTTATCCTTATAACCAGTAATGCGACAGTGTTCATTTAATTGTAACCTTCTAAAGAGCAAATCTACATTTCCCGTATCTGCGGTAAATTGATTTATTAAAGGGCAATATGAATATTTGGTTTTCTTTGCTTTGTTCTCCAACAGGCAACCCAAAAAAAAGTTGGTGAATATGATTCACATTTTTAAGATAAACATATACACAGTACATCTTTGGCCATTACCGATGATGCAATGTTTTCAAAAGCTCTGTGATGAGTGGTGGAAACATGGTTAAGCAAATATTCCTAACATTTATTATAGACAATAAAGCACGTGCTCACTGGATTGGCTTTGTAAAAATTTACACACACACACAGAATGGTTTCAGGTTTGTAGCTGACAGCAGATAGGTCACGGATGCGGATCACCTGCTTACCTTATCCTGTTTTTCCCTGCAACCGTGAGAGAAAGAATATAAGCCTCGTATCTTCTTCTTATTTTTATTTTTTTTTTTGTACTTTTAATTTTTCATTGCCAAATAAATGCAGTGAACCCTAATTAGATGACGGGGAGCTATTCAAGTGTAAAGAGATGCCCAACAGCACATATTTTAAACAAGTTGGCCAGTTGGTGTTTGTTTTCCTTTCAGCATTATTCTTTAACGAGTTTAGATTCGACCAAGGCAGCATTAAACCTTTTTCACAGCTTCCAGCGTTTCGCCTTGTATAGCCAGACGACTCATTCCCTCAAGAGCGAGTTCTCCGAGTGCATTCGCGCAGGCACCGAGCTCCATTTGTGTTTGTCTAAGATGTTGTTTTAGTTCTGTCAGCTCATTCAGCGGTTGCAGGGACCCACAGGGTAGATTCATCATTAAAGCCGGTTGTAAACACGGGAAAGTTCCAGCGTTGCCCTTTTCTAGTTGGGTGATGGCTGCGGTATGGAAAAGTCCAGAAACTCACAGCTAGCCTTTCAGGATGGATGACAGCGTTTGCTTTGGCTTCTAGTCTCCAGCAATGTTGAGGTTTCCCACTGTTGCTCTGAAAAACAAACACATACTGTTTAAATGCAACATTTCCTTCCTTGATGGTCACTGTGAGAGACTTGAGTGTGTTCATTGCTGTATTGTTGTGAAGCAAATTCACTGAATTGCTTGATATTTTTCTTCAACAGTTATCCTGCCGTGTGTGATTTCCTACAACACAACAACTTATTATCTGTCATCCGGGCTCACGAAGCACAAGACGCTGGGTAATACATCATCTCACACATTCCCCAGTTTCAGTGCATTTCGCACTACAGCTAACTGTGAAGTAATTAACAATTTATGTGCTGTATGTTGGTTGTTCATGATATTGTAGCACTATAGATTTTTTAAGGAAAACGAGGAACTGACTAGCAATTTAAATGCTTGTTTTGTGATATACTTTGAAGTACCACCAAAAAAATATATAGTCTGTTGCGTAAGTTAAGCTCATCTCCTAAATCTCCTAAGTGCACGCAGTTTGCTCCTAGTCAATTTTCAACTAAGCTCAAGCACTGTCTGAAATTTTGCTTACTCACTCCGGCAAATTAAATTGCCCTGCTTGTGCTGTAGTCAGTTCATTTGAGCTCTTTGCACAGCAGGGGTTTTATTGATTATTGCAGAGTTATTGTCTGAGTAGTTTGGAATCCCCTTAGTCTCACAGTCTAATAGATTATAGCAGCGGGGATGTGAGCAGTAAACAAAAACCACACTGACTAAATCCAGCCGGACCTGTTGAGAACGTAGAAGAAACCATAATACACGATTGAACCGATTTGGACAAATGATAATAACACATCAAGGGTTTTTGTTTTCATCAGGTATCGCATGTACAGAAAGAGCCAGACTACAGGCTTCCCCTCGCTCATCACCATCTTCTCAGCTCCCAACTACTTAGATGTCTACAATAATAAAGGTAAGTGACAGCAGTGAGTGTGTGTGTGTTGGCGCTAGTGTACGGTTGGCATGCTGTGGTCCTGCTGAGCTGCAAGATGGACAGACCCAAGCTCAGTTAGTCAGCACTTTTACATTAAAGAGAAAGGAAATTGAGTGGGTGTTTGGTCATTTTACCCATGCTGCACTTTTTCTTTTCTTCTGGCAAATGAAAGCGTGAAGATGGATCAATCATTGCTGAGTTCACACAACCCCTCCCCTCTCCCCCTCTCTCACCCACAGCTAATGTAGCTACTGTAATTGTGTTGAGAGTTTGCAGGGCTATATGTGTGTCTCAGCTATTCATCACCGACGTCCAGGGGTGTATGTTCAGGTTTTCCCTCTATAATTGAAGGAAATCTTTTAAATTAGAGTAACAGTTTCTTTCTAATGAACGAGCTACGCAGTAATTGTGCGCACAGAACTTGCTTTTCTCGCTGAAAACTTTTAAACCCTCCCGGTTATCCTTAGCTCTTGTAGTTATTTGCTTTGCTGCACGCTAATCTTTCCCCAGCTTTAATATTTCATCCGAGCTTTGCCATGGCAAAAGTAATAAGCTTAAAATATTTGTGTTGTGCATTACAGAGAGGACAGAAAAGAAGCTATTACCTCCAGGTTTAGTAGTTGGATGCGAATAATTAAATTTCCTCATGAACTGAAGGTGACGAGTGAAATGAAGTGTTTGAGAGGCTTTTTTTTATGCCAAAAAGCAAGAGAATCGCTTAATGCAGTGCAAACTAAGCAAATCTCAGAGGAAGAGATTTGTACTGTTATTATTATATGCGTCTCTGGTGTCTTGAAGAGCTAAGGCTACAATACATTATCTGACCAAAGGTTTATGGACACCTGATCAATCGGTCTCATTTGTGATTGTCAGATCGGATCTTGCTCACAGTGCCCCCCCCCCCCATATTCCAGAGAAGAAGCCGGGGTTAGGGAATATGGTCAGCACCCCTAGAGCAGATGGGGTTAAGGGCTCAAGGGCTTAACAGTGGGCTTGGCACCCAGACCTTTCTATCAGTAACCCAGAGCCTTAACCGTTTAACACCGCCATCACTGCCCCAATATTATAATTACAATATAATAACCTCCAGTCTTATAGACTTGTTCAGTCTTTTAGTCAACATTCCCTTTATTCCAAAGGTCCTCAGTGGGGTTGATTTACAGGCAACTCCAGTTCTTTCTCACTATGCTCGACAAACTACGTCTTTACAGAGCTTTTTTCTTTTTTCTTTTTTTTTACTCTGGGGAGTTGTCGAGCTGGAACAGATTTCGGGTTTCTTAGTTTCAGTGAATGGAAATACAAACACATTGTAGAAAATGGTGTGCCAAACATTTTGTGGTAACAGTTCGGAGAACCACCACATATGTTTGTCAAATTTCCATAAACGAGGGCTGTAATGAAAGTAATGCAAAAGTCGGCATAACTTTTTAACAGCTGACTCTGGTCGTTCAAATCGCACGTTGTTATACCGCTATACAAAGGTACTACTCAACATTGTCTCCAACGCAAGCAACGCCGTTCAATACTCAAATCCTGTTTAAAAATCATTTTTGTCTTCCTTGATCTGGTAGTCTGTTGTACTTCTAGAGATGACCTCATTGAGTGCACGGATGGATAAATAAGTTTAAAGAAGGGGATACCAGCACGTGACAAACCATTCACTGGGAGACGATCTACTGCAACAAAGGGGGATTTTTAAAGAGGATTCGAGAGTTCGGCTCAACGATAGCACAAATGCATCAATTGCGATGGAGAAATTGTATAACGTACAATTTGAACGATCTATGTCATTTGATAAAAGGTTATAGGTTAAAAACCGTCATACTTTTGGTCTTCAAAAATATAGTCTCTGACCAACTGGAAACAATTGTAGGAATAGTGTTATCTGTTATGATTCTAATTCAGTAAAGGGTGATATTAACTCAACTAAACCTCACCAGTGTTTTTGCTGCAATAAAACTGCAGGCTACGGCGGCAGGAAGCAGATCATCATATTTGCACATACGATGATTTGTACACGTCCGGTTTTCTTCCATTACCATTTTCTATCCGTCCCTGACTTTGCATCAGTCTGGGACTCAATAATAGCTTGTTGCTGCAATGCATTTACTTCGTTCTAGTAAACTAGAATAACACAATGTTGCACTGAGGTGTTTTTTTTTGTTTTTTTTTGTTTTGGTCAACAGTCCCAGAGACTCAGAAATGAGCTGGCATGAAGCAGATGAGGCCAGAGGTGTGTCATGTGCCAGCGCTGCAGCTGTGATTTCACCGAACTGTTCTCCCTTCACGCAAAACCCCGTGCATGACCTCCGCACATTCATTTAAAGCTGGATCAGGCAGACAGTGGGCAGGGGGAGGGTGGTGGATGGATGCATGCGAGATTGATCCTCTCTCTTCAAAGTGAAGTCAGAGTCATGGCCTGTGCCAAGACTTATAGCCTCAGAGCGCTGCTGTAAATCCAGCAAGAAGAGTGGGAGGGTGCGCCCACACTATCCATCACTCTCCCGCTTTGCCAGACGGACTCCCCAGCTCTCCGTTCGGATGTAGCTCTGTCTGCACGAAAACGAGTCAATAAGGCAACCTATGACAAAGCACAGGAAAGAATATGGCAAAGAGCGGCGAAGTTGCGGTAGTGCTGGTTAGCCTGATGTAACTAATGATGCCAAACCAGTGTTTTCGTCTACGAGCGGAGGATAGTGTGGCAGGACGCAGCAGGGGTAATGGCCACAGTCTCTGCCAGCACGCTGAGCTCATTCCAAGCATTGATTAAAGCACTGAGGGTTCCTCCATCTGTCAGTGGCACAGTTGGGGATTCCAGATAAGACATGCCTCGAATAATGATCCACAGTCAGGTTTTGCCTCGAGCAGCACAAATTCACAGGAGAGATGAGATGATTCAGGAACAGTGGCTCGTTGTCATCTTAGGAATCTGTTTAGAGACGAATAACGGAGGGCTTCTTAATACGTTTTTCTGTGATGGTTGTTAATCGGTTCATTTCTGATTCCCTGATTTCTTCCCACATTCCAGCATGAAGCATGTTCGTTTCTGAAGCGCAGTATGTTTACCTGTAGGATAGCATGTCGTGGGGGTCATCTTATGCTTCCTGTTCAGACTGACGTTCTCAGGTGGAAGGTTTCGAAACGGCCAGAGTGTCGCGCAGAGTGACGTTGTGTCCTGCAATGAGCGGGAAACTAAGAGACAGAGAGAACAACAGATCCTCTCCATGGTCACAGTGCTCTGTTTCTCCTTTACACTTTACACTCCCATGCTGTTTAGCTCCGACTCCCAAGTTTACTGCTTTGATTTGACGAATGACAATGGAATGTAATAACTTGGCTGATTGAGAGTTTACTTCTGTGACTTATGATTACATTTATTTTTTTTGTTTTGTTTTTTGTTAAAGGTACAATTCCTAAAACAGTTTAATTTTGTAATTAGCTTTTCAAAATGTATTTGCATGTTTTTCATCTTTAATAATTTATTCATTCCATTTATTATTCATGGTGTTTAATTAAAGTAGATTACTGTTAAATTTTTATTCTCATGAGTCACCGTATTGTTTGTCTGTGTGTAAATAATATATATGCAAATCTTAATACTACCCAACAAATAGTCTCTATTACTATATAATTGTCTACTATTACATTGTCTTTTAATTTATGTGCTGTAGTGGGCACAAGAGCCACCTTGTGTTTGTGCTCAGAAATGCATTTTTTTTTTTATTCTTAATCTGCAAAATGATACAAGTCATATTGAAAATTATTGCAAAATATAAATTAGTTTGTGAATAAGACGATGTAGCAGATATAACATAATGTTTTATGTACTGCCCAACCCAACTGAGTTAGACGTTAAGTAGAGACATGCTCTTTAAGTCTTTAAGTCTGGCTTGCAGTTGACAGCTGGCCTGCTCATCGCACCACATGACAGCCTGCTATTCTCAATCGAGAGCGAGACTCCGGGCCGGGAAAGTCCCTCCGTGCGAGCTCAAGCACAGTGTCGGCTTTCGGTATGTGAGGCACACAAGCAGGAGTCACCGTGCTCACGATGATCCTCATACCACCCAGAGAGTGACCTTGAGCCACACAGATAAGATTTCAGCAAGATTTGTATGTTGACCACTCAGTTAAAGGCTAGATTGCCCAAAGCCGATATCATACTGGCTGTGAATTAGTCTGAAGGTTAACACTTTACACCAAGGTTGCCTTAACTTATATTCACTCCATTTTTGAACATTTACTATGAGCTAAATAACATTAAACAATTTATTAAAGGATATTAGGACGTAATAGTAATTAAACAGCTAATGTCAGAGCTTTTTGGCTCCTATCATTACATTTATCATGGTAATGATAGGGAAAGGGTTATTAAAGACATATTTTCTTGTTAGATAGCTTAATGCAACCCTGAAATCCCTACCTTTAATTTAAGTACTGGTGGGGAGGTAATTCCTTTAGACTGATGTATCCATCCATCCATCCATTGTCTGTTCCGCTTATTCTGTGTAGGCTGACAGGGAGCTGGAATCTCTCAGGTAACTTAGGGCACAGTGCACACACTCTCAATAAAACAATAGTGTAAGACTAATTTGTAAACACCGGTTAGCCTATAATGCACCGGTGAGCCACCTGGGCTAACCTGTAAACCATTGTGCCACTTAAACAAATAACAAGGATTTCAGTAGTTCTGAAGCGGGCTTTTATTCATGTTAGTTCACTGTTAATCTCGACAAAGAAAGCTGTTACCCCTAACACAGTTGCGGGAATCGGTTTGAGAGCTCAACTGTAGACATAACAATACCTCTATGCGCATGTTTCTCTGTAAGAGAGAGTGAGCTGAAAGTCTGAACCCCTAAATGTTGCCCTCACTCTTCTTTCTCTCCCTGTATTTAGCTGCTGTGCTGAAATATGAGAATAACGTCATGAACATTCGGCAGTTCAACTGTTCTCCTCACCCCTACTGGCTGCCCAACTTCATGGATGTCTTCACCTGGTCCTTGCCCTTCGTTGGGGAGAAAGGTACGTTTTAAAGCCTCCAGAACATATATACACACACATTCATGAGAAGTGTTCATTGTGTTTTGGATAAATTATGTCATTAGTGATAATGTCAGTGTTTGTCTTTATTTTTCTGAATAATTAGATCTGATCTGATTTTATATAATCAAAACTGTGGAACATTTTCATGTATCATCATGTACACTTTTTAATCAGGTCATGTAGAACATTCCAGAAAACAGCAGTGGCCCAATGTCTTTCTCTGTGTGTTCTTATCCCTAGTCACTGAGATGTTGGTAAATGTACTGAGCATCTGCTCCAATGATGAACTGACTACAGATGAGGAAATTGATGGTAAGACATTTACAGCTAACATATGCGAACGCACACACGTCCACTTACACAGAAGGGCCTCGTGTTGAGTTTCTCCGATTCCCAACAGGAGATGCCACTAGAGCAGATTAAGCAGTCTTGAGTACTCAGTATGTCTGGCCGCTTTTAGGTCTCTAACACAACAGGTCTGAGTTGGACATGGGGCCAGGCCGGGGTTTCGGCCTAAATGTGGTTAAAGAGCATCTCGGCTTGTAGGTCATACACGTAGTCTGTGATGAGCACGGATGCTGTGTTGGAGTGGGGCAAAGCTCTCAGGATTATATAAAGCATTGGAAGGCTAATTTGATTTCTCTACAGCTATGCAATCGGGAGCTGCTCGGAGTTAGTTTAAACCAGAAAATATAGCTGTTGTGTGAAAGCTTTTCCATTCCCATGTTTATAGTGCACCTTTGAATCCTGCGTGTAGCACAGGCACAACCGTTAAAGCCCATTTTCTCAAAACAGCAACAATAAATCTGGGTTTACAATCTACAGAAAATATCTGAAGGCTGATAAACCCGTTAAGATTTTCAGATTCAAGGATTTACAAGCAGAACATGATATAAATGTGGAAGATGTATATATGATTTCTCCCTAGCTCATACTAGCTTGGCTTCATCATTGTGATTTACTGCAAGATATAAACATTCATGCTGATGACTGATGCGATATATGTGCACGGTGGAGTCATAACCTCTCTACATCTAAAGCACCAGCTGCTACTGCTTTCCCCTCAAAACAGGAAACGATAAACAAACGCATCATGTCTATGCTAGGGGATGTCTAGCAGCCGAGACATGTTATTACTCTGCGCTAAAATCCTCCGCGTCTCACAAGCAGCATCACACTCGTGTTCGTCGAACTGCTTGAGTCACTTCTCATGTTGAGGAAGGAAAAAGTAAGGAAAACCAAGAAATATGCCAGGGCTTCATCTGCATAACTGAGAATATATGGCTAAAGATTTTATTGAATAACTTGGCTTTCAGGCTAGCAGGCTAATGTCTCTCACGTTCACACCTTTAATACTAACTTATTGTCTTTCACACACTTTTACTCATTCTATCAGACTTGGGTTGATCTTAATTAATCTACTTTGGGAATTCGTTCTTGTTTCAGACTTTTCCTCATGTTGTTTATTCCTTGTTTTTCTTTCTTAAAAGTGGACCTATTATGCTTCTCTTTTTTTCATAGCAGGTTTTCAGGTAAACGTTTCAGGTTTCAGGGGCAAATGATCTACTGTATGCAGATGTAAGAGTGTTAATTCATGCTAACATCCTCACTGTCAATCTGTTGAGCGTTATACCAGTTACAGTGTTACTAAAAGCTAAAGTAGCTGCTATTGCTAACCTAGCCTTCTTTAGCCCATGAAATGGGACAGCGCTATATCAGGGGAATTAGCACCACGCAAGTCATATTTGATCTTTATATCACTCAACAGGTTAATATTGAGGATGTCATCGCGAATTGACACTTGTATCCTCACAAAAGAAGGCTAGATTAGCTATTAGCAGTTACATGCTAACAGCTAAACTGGCATTCATTATTTTTTAAGAAACACAATTTAAAGTTGAACTTTTAAATCACTGAACAGGTTAATTGATAAAGACGGAGAATTAATATTCTTACATCCACACACAATAGAGCAGTTCCTCACACATTTTCTGGCACATCCTGGCTATTGCTAGCTAATGATTACTGTTACAAAGATTTACCCTGCTTCTGCATGCAGCACACAATACTGTCATGTTCAACATTATATAGCTAATTGAACAGGCGAATTTGATGGACGACTTGAAAATCCTGCTTAGGGTTCTGCAGTTGAGTCGCAGGAAATCAGAAACCACATTTGAGCTTCAGTTTTGAAGCAAATCCGGCATTGAACTGTCCTTTGATAATAAAGCAGTCTGATGTGAGCTGCATAAAACTTTAGAGATAGCTGTCAGAAGTTTTCCATCGTAAACAAAAGAATTTCACTTTCTGAGAGGATGGGAGTAAAAATATTCCTTTATACAGCCAAAATGGGGCGTTTGATGTGATTTGCCTTTAGTGCCTGTCTGTTCATAGACCCCGAATAAAAATGACACGAAGAGAATAGCAGAGCTGGACAGAGCTGAGCAGCAAGCCAACTACAGTAGGGAGGGTCTATGTAGCTTTTTTAAAATATATTTTTAATCATCAATCTGAGGTTATATTAGGAGGGGAAAAAATATTTGCTTGTTTAAATAAATAAAAATGAGGGGAAAGGAAGGCAATGTTTTCCTTGATTTGTATTTTATTTATTTATTTATTTATTTATTTTTTGGTATGTGTGTTTTCACACACTGGAGACTCATCCAAATGTTAAAAAATGACAAAAAAGTGAAGCTTGCATAATAGGTACTCTTTAATATCTTCTTTTTCATTTTCTTCTCTCACCTACCTATTTGCACGGTCTTGTTTTCATAGGTGATATCACTTCCCCTGCAGTTTTATCTAATCAGTTTCTTTTCTGCTAAATGTGTCGTCGTCCCCGCATTTCCTTTCTTTTTCTCCATACTTGTGGCTTTCTTCCTCCCTCTTTCTCTCTCTCAAATCTTTCTTCTTCCCTTGCAGTCTCCTTCACTCACCCTGTCCTTATCCATCTTTTTTTATAGTCTCTTTGCTCCTTTCTTCCTCTCTCTTTCTCTCCCTCTCCCATTCCTCCGCCATCCACTGATCATACTTCTGTTCTTTTTCTGTTTTCTTCTGGGGTATTCTTGAGAAGGACAGCTAATATATGCCCCAAAGAAAGGTACAGCCTCCCACGTGCCTTGCCGTGTGCACAGTGCGGCCTTGCTTATTGTTTGTATTGTTTGCTAACAGGTTGCATAACTCCAGGTTTAAGCTGTTTTTTATTTTATTATTATTTGTAGTGGTATTTTAATTATTATATGGATTCATACTAATATTTTCCTGAATGCCCACCTGAAGTAGCGTATTACTCAATTTAGATTATTTGACGATGAAAATGTTTGGTGTGTGGATTGCCTCTTATGATTGCTCACATTGTTCTTGTCGATGGTCTTGTGGAGTTGTAATAATGCTACTGACTTTTAAAGCAATATTCATCTAAGATTTTCAGGTAAGGAGCCTGTATAAGCAGTGAATATGGCCGCAGCTTATCTGTTCCCTATTTATTGTTGCCATATTCTTACTTTATATTGTAGGCGTTGCCCGATTCTTCTTACACTGTAAAATAGAAAATTTGATCAAGTAAAATATTCTTGTATCTAGCCATATTATCTTAACTAATAAGTTCATAACAAAACAATTATGAGATTATTAAGCTTAGTTCTAGTTAACTGTCACTAAAATTATAAGCACAAATGCTATAATGGTGGTGTAGTGGTTAGCACTGTCGCCTTGCACCTCCAGTGTCTGGGTTCAGTTCTCTTCCATGTTCGATTCCTGTCTCTGTGTGCATGGAGTTTGCATGTTCTCCCTGTGCTTGGTGGGTTTCCTCCGGGTACTCCGATTTCCTCCCACAGGTCAAAGACATGTAGGTTAGGTTAATTGGTATTCCCAAATTGACCGTAGTGTGTAAGTGAGTGTGTGTATGTGTGTGTGCCCTGCGATGGATTGGCACTCTGTCAGGGTGTACCCCACCTTGTGCCCTGGGGTAGGCTCCAGGCCCCCTGTGACCCTGAATACAGGATTAAGCGGTATAGAAGATGAGTGAGTGAGCTTTCAATAGAAAATAACTTTTTTTGCCCGTAATTTTATTGTGAATATTTTAGTAATCTCATATTTGGTTTGTTTTAATCTTAGTTTAAAAAATTTGAGAGAGGTTTTGCTAGATTCAAGAATATTTCACTTGAGATGTTGTTTGGCAGTGTAAAAAATGACTTTCTGAATAATGCAGGACAAAGAAATAAAGTGGAACCTTGGATTACGTGCATAATTCATTCCGGAAGTGGGCTCGTGTTCCAAAACACTCGTAAACCAAATCATCATTTCCCATAAGAAATAATGAAAACTCAAATTATTCATTCCACAGCTCCAAAAAATAAATACATAAAAATAATTAATACAATCTATAAAATGAAAATAAAACAAATTAATCCGCACTTTACCTTTAAAAAAAAGTTCAAATAAATCCCGACAGATAAGTGTTTCCGTTGGTGCGCGCAGGCGCTATGTGTGTGTGTGTGTGTGTGTGTGTGTGTGTGTGTGTGTGGAATTAGCCTCTTCCCTCGCCTCATTTTACACAGTAACACTCCTCCTCCCTCTCCCCACCTCACAACAAACACACACACACAATGGAAACACCGTTTTAACAGGGAAAAAAAAAAAAAAAAGAAAGAGACTGGCATGAGCGTATGACTGGCATGAGCGTATATATTAACGGAATCACTTTTTAAGTTTCACAACAAACGCATAAACACAGTGGAAACACCGTTTTAACAGGGAAAAAATAAATCTCTCTGAGACTAGCGTGAGCGCATACTAAGGGAATCACTTTTTTAAGTTTCACAACAAACACACACACACAACGGAAACATCATTTTAACAGGGAAAAAAGAAATCTCTCTGACCTGGCGTGAGCGCATACTACCGGAATCACTGCTGTAAAGTAAAAAAGAAAAAAAAAAAATGAACCAGGACCTTACCTTTGAAAAGAATGGCGACAGAGCAGAGTTTCTGTGTGTTTGTAAAGCCGGGGAGCGGGTGAAACTGCGAAAGAGCGTCTGTGTGTGTGTGAGACGAGCAGAGTTTCTGTGTGTTTGCGAAGCCGTGGGGGTGAAAAGGTGAGAGAGTGATGCTCGGTGTCAAAATAAGAGTCGCATGCGTGATACATGATACTCGGCGCTCGTAAACTAATACTTACTCGGTTTCCGATTAAAAATTTATAAAAAATCTTTGCTCGGTTTGCGGAATACTCATAAACCACGTTACTCGCAATCCGAGGTTTGACTGTATGTAATTCCTACTCAGAATGCCAGGAAGCTCTCCTTAGCAATTAGTGTGAAGCAAGTGATGTCAAGTCAGCATGGCTGCTCACAGTTTCAGTAGTTGTTAAATCTATAATATTGACAGTACAGTACACTGTTTTGGGGAAATAACTATGGATCACATGTCTGATTCAATCAGCTTCATTGGTAATAACAAAGACGCGTACGGAGACATCCCTGTTTTTTCCTTACAGCATGGTTGAGTTAGGTCAAATGTAGCATAAATAGTGTAGTGAATCCACATATCAATTTTTTTATGTAAAATTTATAGAACCCACATGAGGGGCAATCACTTTCAGTAACTTAAACACAGAATCAAACTTAGGACCCTGAAACTATGAGGAGGCCATGTAATGTTCCCCATTAGTAATGAACTGCTGTGTTCATTACTTAGCTAATATGTCTAATACGTGACCAAATTGTCCTGCCGTGTTAGCAAATAATTCTAATATTGTACATCTTGTATTCCTCCCAAACCTCAGTCCTGTTATGACGTCAACAGTTTTACGCTTACAGTATATGCCCAAAATTATTTGGACACCTGATCATTACACCCATCTATGGTTCTTCCCCAAACTCTTGTCACAAGCTTGGAAGCAAACATTTAATAGAATGTCTTCTATATGTATTCTGTAGTTTCAGTTTACTGAAATAAAGAGAAAACCATGCTCCAGCATGATTACAACACACAGCAAGCTCAATGAGGACATGGTTAGCCAAGGTCGGAGTGGAAGAACTTCACTAGACTCCTCAAAGTCCTGACTTCAACCCCACTCCAACCTTTGGGATGAACTGGAACATTGATTGTACCCCAGTCTTAATCACTCAACAACCCCAGAGCCTGAAATTACCAATGCGCATATAGAGGAATGACCACAGATCCCCGCAGCCACGCCCCAAACTCCTGTGGAAATGCTTCCCAGAAGAGTGGCCATTATTACAAGAGCCAAGAGGGGACTGGGATGTTTAACCACATCCATATGTGCTGGGTGTCAGGTGTCTACAAATGTCTGGCCATATAGTGCACATAATAACTGTTTCATTTCACTGCTGGGTTTAATGAAAAATCCGGTTAAGCAACACTTGTAGAAATCGTTTTTCACGAAAAAACAGTTTTTCAGTGTTGCAACGCCTTTCCACAGCTCCCTAAAGTTAGCATGTTGATTAAAACAGTGTGAGTAATAATGTGTGTGAAGATGCGAGTATCCTCACCGTAACCCTGATTGCGGGAATCAGACGCAAGCTAACCGAATGCTTAGCATGTTATTCACTTTCTGAAGGCTGCTGTAGGGGGCTCGTTTATTATCCGACACACCTTTGCCAGGACAGCAAATTAGCCGAACTGCCACAAAGGGAGCTTTTTATTGGTTTGGGAAGTTGCACCTTAGGGCTCGATTTAGTTAACGCAGCTGTTTGTCTTTTTGGGCACATTAAATATATGAATGTTTTTTGATATTTGAGGCTGCGCCATAGTAGCAGAAAAATCGTCTCTTTTTTTTTTTTCCCCGAAAGAAACGGCCTGCTGAAGATGCAGCTTGCCGTTTCTGTGTCCTCATTGTGACCCTGTGTTTTTGTTCCTCTGTGTAGGTGCTACAGCCTCTGCACGCAAAGAAGTGATCCGAAATAAGATTCGTGCCATTGGGAAGATGGCTAGAGTGTTCTCAGTGCTGCGGTAAGATACGATGTTTGTGTGTGCATGTTTATATTGATGAGTTGGTGTGTGTGCATGAGAACATTTATGAGTACATGTATGTAATGGTGTGTCTGTCTTCCAGAGAGGAGAGTGAGAGTGTTCTGACTCTGAAGGGTCTCACCCCGACTGGCATGTTACCCAGCGGCGTTCTCTCAGGAGGCAGAGAGAAACTCCAGAACGGTAAGACATGCACACACTCACACAAACCTCAAGATGAGAGCAACTCCACTGTAACTCTTTATAGCATTTTGTAAAATGTGGACAATTCTAACTAGCTCTTAAATTAATTATATGTGAATCTTGTTGGTGTTTTTTTTCCTGGTTTATTAGATAAATAGCTATTGTAGCATTGTTTGTAGTATTTGGGAATTTTGCTAAGATTGACTCATGCAAAGAGCAATAGTGTCAGGATTTTTTTTAAATGTAAAGTTAATGAACGTAAATGAACATAATTGCTATTCATTGTTGAGGTCTGTACCGATATAGTAACTGACGAGCGCATGACATTAGGTACACGGAGTAAATACACTTGTGAATGCATGATGTAAAGACTGAAGTGCACAAACTAGACAAAGAAAACCTTAAATACGTGGGCTAATGTAGATGTGTTTACATTTTAAGGAGTATAGCCATTTAATATAGAATGTTATTTATAGAAACTGTTCAGTGAAAATTTATTGAAATTAATACCAATACACATGTTTGTGATTACCATGTCAGCCATCATTCTGTAATATATATTATTTCAACACTGAAATAGCTGAATCTCCCATAGTATTTTTTTCAGTGGGAGAACCTGGGAACAAATAAAGCACTGCCTAATAGCTAAAATATGAATTATTCCAAAATCTTAATACCTTTTCCTCAAACCTATTTTCCGTTGGCTACCGAGTGGCACAACAGAAAAGTGTGGCAGGAAATTGCAACTTTGCTTCCCATTGATTTCATAGCCACCCATGGCCAGGAGTCCTAGAGAGCAAAATTGGCCATGCTCTCAGTGGAGGAGGGCATACTGGCACACCCACATCCATCACAGAGACACTAGCCAATCATGGGAATCTGTGAGCTCACACAGGTTGGTGGGATATTGCGCTCCTCCAGCCGTTATGGTGTGTAAGTTTGCACTAAACTGGTGTTACATGAGAGCATGTAATAGTTTCACTCTTCCTGGTTAGACAGAATTAAAATTGGCTACGACTAAATCATGGAGAAAGCTCTGTCTGTTTTTTTGAACAAAAGGAATTTGTATTTTTTAAAATCCATATGATAGCCCTATGATAATATCCACAGTAGAGATAATATCTAAGAACATTATTGTTTAGATTCCACATATTTGTGATTTCCAAAGTTGCTAATATGATGAGCAAATCATCTCCTATGTGTTAATTCAGTTACGTTGTTGACATGGTCTCACATTCTGCCCCACTTTATTTGTAATTATATCCTGTTTACACACTGATGCTCCCTCTGCTGGTGGTTTTTGGAAGAAAGGTTTTCTCTGAATTTCTTGCACTCACTGTCTTATCTACTGATATCTCAAACCATGTCTCTTCTTCTCTTTTTTTTTCTTCCTGGAATCTACAGGTATAAAGCGTTGTGCAAGTGTCACTCACACACTTTTTTTTTTTTTACATGAAACAAATGCAGTATTCACTCAAGTAGTTTTCTACACAGTTAACCCTTTTTCATTATGGCAATTAACACATGCTGTGTTAAAGCATCAATCTCTATTTCTCTGCATCACAATGTCACAGCACTTGTGTGGAAATTGCATCTTTTTGAAGTTTGTGGTTCAAAGGCTTTTAGCAGGTCTTATAAAGCATTAATAGCAGTGTCGCTCTGGAGCGTTGGAAGTTTCTGAACCACAGATTGCACATATTTGTGATTTCCAGAGTTGCTGATATTATGATGCTCAAAACATATTAGCATAGATGATTAAATGCAGGCATATATCATATTGGCCAAAAGCTTGTGGACACCTGACCATCAAATACACCCACCTGTGCTTGGTAAATATTCTAATCGAGTCTGAATCCAATCTTTTAAGTCTTTCCACATAGTTTTGGAGTGTGGCTGTATAGATTTTCTCATTCAGTCAATGAAGCATTGGTGAGGTCAGGCCCTGATGTTGGGGAAAAAACTGGACACAGTTGGCATTTAAACCAAATATTTTTACTGGGATTAAGGTCAGACCTGCATGCCGTCTTGTCAAATTATATCCTTATGAAACTCAATTTGTGCACAGGGGCCTTGTTATGCTGCAACAGGTTTATTCCATGGAAATTGAAATTGTAATGTTACAGCGCACATACAAGGCAATCTGTACAATTGTATGCGTCACCACCATTGTGGCTAAAGTTTGGGGAAGAATCTCATACATAGAGTATTTGTCAGGTGTCCATTTACTTTTGGCTGTATTATGTACATAATAAATGCACACAAGATTTAGGTGTCTGTTTTACATTGCAATATAATAAAAACGTATTGATTCCTAACTAAGCTTTTTATAAATATACCACCTTGTGTTGCCTTCTGCCATTACATTTATAGATTTTAACCATATTATTGTTGCAATAAAACTGCATAACTGATCTCTTCACAAACCACAGGCAGGAATTGGAACAACTTTACTCTCTCACTCGCATGATCTCACCTCAGCACTAAATGGGAGACTTGGTTGTATCTAATCTAGTGAAGGATGATAGTGTTGTTTTATTTCATTCTGGGGTTTTTGAGGGTTTTTTTCCCCCAAAGTTTTGACTTCCAATCTTTTCCAGTTTTGAGTGTGCAGTGAACATCAGGAGCCATAAACAAAACAATCTTATCTAAGTTCTTCAGAAGTAGCTGAGAGAGTTATCTGTGAAACTGTTGAGAGCAATAAATTTTCCTGAAGTTTATACAGGGTTGTTATTTAGATGTTCATTGTTTGTTCTGCAGGAAATAAAGAACAGTCTCGCTCTAAGGGATGAGGTAGCATGTAGTATCCTGAATTTCTGGTTCTAACCAGAAACTGTTATATCTCATGACCTCAGTGCAGACAGTTTTTTATTGTATTGTATATTGTTGTCCAGTTGAGGTTAGTAATTTGCGCATCGTGTGCATGTACAGTATTGTGCAGAACTCTTGAGGCCCCAGGCCATTATTTATACTTAGACTTTTTACTTTAGACTTTTATATATTTTTATCTTATTAGTGTTTTTGTAAGGAATATTTCTCCAAGCTTCCTGAAAGACTTATTCTAAGGGGTTTCCACAGTACTGTACACTAGCTTCTCCAAAGCCACCAGAAACACCAATCCTCGCAGAACCTCATTTGAATGTTGTATACACTCGTATATACAGGGAAAGTATATAAAAAAGATAGCGTCCTATAATCAAGAGGCATTACCCCAGTGCCCCATGTAAATCTAAATCCAGGGAAAAGTAGGCCAGTTGGAAGCTACACTCAGCCTTAAGACCTTTTGTAAATATGGTTCAAGTAGTTTAACTTGAAAAAGGAGACATGCCAGAGACGGAGTAAAGGGTAATTCCTGCCTCAGCATTAGTAGAAACACAGCTAAGTGTGTGCTGTCTGTCCTGAGATAGTAGACTGTTTCTACTTCAATGCTGTCTCTTCCCTCAGTACCTCGGTCATCTTGGCAGATTTGTGTGTGTGTGTGTCTGTGTGTGTGTCTGTGTGTGTGTCTGTGTGTGTGTGTTCTCTTGATCCGTTTTCTCTTGAACAAATTCTCCCAGTTTTCCCTAGAGTTTTTACACAAATCTTCACATCTTGCCTTTCTTTCATTTGCCAAATTTCCATTCTCTTTTTTTTTTTTTTTTAACATGTACATGTTCCTGCACATGAACTTGTACATATTGTTCACTATCAAAGATAGTTACTCACAGGTAAGTGACAACTCCTACTCAGTGCCATCAAGGATGGAGATGTTCTTTGATGACACATGCTAACAAGTCTCTCGCAATAGAAATGAAATGTGTGTGTGGGCAGATGTAATCATTATAGTCCTTATTAAAACATTTCCTATTTTTATTGACCGTATCCAGGATGTGTTGGGACACAGTAGACCGCTGCACCTGTAACAGCCGTTCTGTATCTGCATCCAGTGGCTTGTCACCATTTCATGCTCGATTATTAAAATGCAGAGCAGTGAGAAACATTAGGACAGTCATCCCTTGAGCACACATCTCTGATTTCTGTGTGCCTCCGTTCTGTCCGTTATCTGTGGTGCAAAGATCCCATTTTAAATGTCCATCATTGCGCATTTCACTCCTCCTCCTCTAAGCCCCTCTTGTTCTGTCTGTCATTTCCCCCGTAGCATCTCTGTTCTGTCTGTTCTCACCTAAGAGTCGCCCGCTGTGTGTTAACACCGTTACGTGTACATGTGACTCTTTTTTCCTACTCGTTGACTTGTTACTGGACAAATTTAACCTGCTCTGCTCAACTCTCTCACTCGTTTTGTAACCCCCTCCCCTTCTTCTCTTCAGCTACTATTGAGGCTATAGAGGCCGATGAAGGTAAATAGGCCAAAGCCCCTTTTCCCCTTTCTGTTGCCTGCCTGCAACAGATAAAGGGGTTCTAATGGGTTCATCAATTGTTACTGTAGCTTTGTGTAGAGTGTGTTGGTTGTTTGGGCAAACAGAGTGCTTTAGTGTTCAGCGAAAATAGAAATAAGAAAAGAAAATACCGAAACAAGCCACGCTTGCTTTAAAGGGGAACCACGTCTCACATAGTTTGAAAAGCAGTTTTGAAAAGCATTGAAATATTTTAATGCCAAATCACACAGGGGTTCTCAAACTAACTGCAGTCAATCCAAACTATTCAGATATCAAGCTCAGTATTTAAAAGTCTACTATACAAAGTCTGGATCCATAGGCTGAAATCTATTTACAATTATACATTACTCTCCTGCAGAGGAGAAGTTCATTTAGAGTTACCAGCCTCAAAAATCACCAATTAAGAGCACCTCAGGTTAGAGCAAGGCTTTACAGAGCATAAGCAGCAGACCAGGGCATTAGACGTTTTATCCACATTTTTAACTGGTAGTTTATGTCCTTGTGTGATCCTTATTTTATTTTGCCAAACACTTTGCTGTTTGAAGACACTGATTAATGTAATATTTATCAGGTTCTAATACAGAGGAAAAGTGAGAATAATTTGTAATGTCCACAATAGTAGAGCGCAGGTCTCTGGAGCTTAATGTACCAGAATGGATTCTGTTACCTGCAGAGATGATTTCCTTCTTTAGTGCAGCAATTTCATGTAAGAGAAATGCCAGTGGATCCAGACTTTTATGAATCCTGAACATTCGACTTACAGAAACAAGTTGCCATTATTTATAACCCTGATTGTTAATAAGGTTTTGAGGTTTATGATTTTCCTTATTAAAAAAAAAGTGACCAGCCAAACCATCTAATAATAAGAACAACACAATAATAATGTAAAATATTAATGTTGATCGGTCTTGATTTCCTCCACTTTGACACAAAATGAAAGAAAATACCTCTAGCACGGCTATACTTTGAGGACCTCTGGGACTACAGTAAGAACCTCTGGTAAATACAATAGACTATTACACAGTAATTAGAAGAATACAGTTACCCAGTGTGTACAGTCTGTACATCCCCTTTAAAACAATGGTGCTGATGCAGTTGCGCTTTGTTTTTGCCTAAATTTTGAGTTTAACCAACAGTCTATACCGCAAGAACAATCTCAACTGCTCTCTAAATAGTGGCTTTGGCTGCTATTTATGTTATAACTGTTGATGCTTAAGTATTGTTCTTAGATATACTGTAAAGGTGCCCACTGTGCCAGTACTGGTTTTCTTTTATTATTCTTCTATTTTTGAACTACATTATTTATTTGGCTTCCCCCCCTGTGGATAGTCCGTGGCTGTGCTGTGTCTGTGTTTTTCTCCTTCACTGCTAATAACCTGTGTTTGCCCTGTGCTATGCAGCAACAGTGAAACGTATCCATTGTACAACACGGCCCAAAGCCCTGATCCTGATCTCAAAGGGAACAACTTAGATTGTTAATCATTAGCGTTTAATACGTCTCTTCAGTTTGCTGCATGCTTCAAACAGGCATAACGTGGTTAGCAAGCAACTTCCCTATATATCCATATACTTATCTAGCTTCACCTTTATTTTGTACACATATCTTTTCTCACATTTTTCCCCTCTTTTATGTTACGTTACCTTCCCCCTGAGCCTCTCTAGTGCCTTTATGGAGTGTGGTGGAAAGTTCAGTTCTTGGTGGCTTGGGTTTCTTTCTTTATTTGTTTGTTTGTTTGTTTATTTGTTTGTTCATTTTTTCATTTTGGGTTCCCACTGGACAGTGTAAAATAACCCCAACTTGTGATCAGCCTAAAGGGAAGTGGCCTTGTGGAAACCACTTGTGTTCATGGCCTTCCAGAACTGAGACAGCCTAGCACTGCTCCATTCTGTAAACCCAAAAGAACATGGTTATCTAGTGTGAATATCCTGGTATTTGCTTTTACACATTGCATTACACCTGTTTATTATTTTCCCTCCCACCATTAAGGGTATCATGAGGCATTGTGTATTTACAAATCTCATGATGTATCAAATTATTTAAAGTATGCGTGAATGTTACCCAATCTACAAAGCATTAAGTAAAGAGGGATTTCAATATTTTGGATCACCCGAAATATGGATGTGAAGGTTTTCCGTCATCCTGTAAGTCAAGGTCGCAGGAGTCATTATTGTGTTTCAGTATCCTACATGTTTTAGTCATGTCTGTTCATTAGATTTAGTAATTAAGATTTTATTACAAGTCCAGTCACCTTGACTTACTACAAGTAGACAAAAGCATTAGCAAAATTGAAACAATCCCAGAGTGTGTGTATTTGTGTGTGTGTGTGTGTGTGTGTGAGAGAGAGAGAGAGAGAGAGAGAGAGAGCGCTTTGCCATGTCCAGAAATGAGAAGCATCAGTTTCTAACATTTGTTTTTTCTTCTTCATCCTGCTCCCCAATTCAGCCATCAAAGGCTTTTCGCCACAGCACAAGATCACAAGCTTCGAAGAGGCCAAAGGCCTGGACCGCATTAACGAGCGCATGCCACCCCGGCGCGACGCGCTGCCCTGCGATGCCAGCCTCAACTCTCTCAACAAAGCACTGTGCTCCGAAAGCAACGGCACCGAGGCCAAGGCCAGCAGCGGCAGTGCCATCCAGTGATTGTCCCCGCCTACACCCCGCCCATGCCGTCATCAGGCTCCTCCCTCTCTCTTTCTCCATGCTACAGTCGGACAGACGAGTGCAGGGGGGCGGGCATCGCGAGTCAGAGGGTAAGAGCAGAGGAAGTGAGGATAGAGAGGGAGGTGAATGGGAGAGCAGAGTTTTCAAACATGATTCAGAGCGACACTCTCTTAGTCTTTCGATATGCCTTTACAAATATTTTGCTTGTAAAAACCATGAAAAGTTCTTGCGGGTTCACTCTTTTCTGAATGAGTAAGTGTGGTGAGGGTGCTCTCGGTTGTGGATTGAGAAGCGCAGAAGGCAGATATCTTATGTGAAAAGGCCTTTACTCATTTACTGGTTAACCGATTTATGATTTTTTTTTTTCCATGTGTGTAACTTCTTACTAATTATTGTATGTTTACAAAAAAAAAAACAGCACTAAAATGGACAGAGCATAAAGTTTTTAACATGGAAAGGGTGTACAAACTAAATGAGGACTATTTATTGATACCTTTTTTGCTACTCTTATGAACTAGCTCTAAAGTAAATTAGGCAGTCTTAAAAGAATGTTGCAACATTGAAATGCCAAAAATGGAACGTTTTATGGTTTTGTACAGATTATGCTTACCTCAGGTTTCTTTGGTGTGTGTGCTTTGATCCTATTTTCTGTATAATGGCTAATTTGCTTGATGGCAAGTTCCCACTTTCTTGGAGTTTAGAACTGGAATTCACACCTAGCATTTGAAAAATATGTTTTGTTTTATTCAAGATGGGAATAGATCTATTGTGGCTTGCTGGAACTTCTGTGAGTGTTCATTATTTTTCTTTTTAAGTATTGCGAACAAACAAAAAGTGTGTGTGCATATATGCATATATATATATATATATATATATATATATATATATATATATATATATATATATATATATATAAGCACCTATATTCTGAAAATAAGACACAAAATAGAAAGCATCTGCCTATGCATGTTTTATAAGATTTATCAAAGGAAATATGAATGAATTATGAATTATCTTGGCTGCAGAGGCCGGTTTTGATCTGTAGTGTGCTTAGTCGATATATACTGGAAATGTATACCGCCATTCTTTACTCTAACGCCAGGATAAAGCTTCAGGCCTTCGACTTTTGTTATGAAAGCATCAAACTATTTAACATTGGATGAGGAATCAAGGTTTTTACGCCTGTAAGTACACACGTAGTCCGAATTAGCATGTTTAACTGTTATCGTGACATAAGTTTGTGGTTACATGTGGAACTCAAAATGCATGACAGCTGTTAATGTCATACAAGACAGTTAGACTCTTTTTTTTTTTTCTTTTTTTGTAAACGTGCCACAGACAAAGTGTATTATTATTATTATTATTATTATTATTATTATTAGTAACTATGCTTTGTATATCAGTTACCAGTTTGTACTGCTCAATACTTTAAGAAAATAAAATACTCCATTGTTTTTTTTTGTTTTTTTTAACAAATGCTTAAGTGCCCAAGTAATTCACTACACAACATTAAGACTTGCTTTTGTAATTTAACTTCCAAACTGTTGGCTGATGCAGCATGCACTCACAACTATTAAAGAGTATTTTATATTACTGTTCAATAAAATGTGCATGAAAATAAAACAAAGTGTGTCTTCGTGTGTGCCTGTACTTGTCTGTGAATGTGCACTACGACACTAGCTCAGCAACAATCCATTTACATCGACACTGAATTAAAGTGAGTTTAAAGTAAGGAAAATGCATTACATATTACATATAGAACATTTTATACTTCAGTTTGGGCAAGATGAAAAACTGTATTTAAAAATTATGCAGGTGAGTGAGGTATTAGGACTAAACGTAACAAACTTGTATGCAGAACTTAACAATCAGTGTATATTAGAGTAGTGAGAGATTTCAGACCAGTTCTGTTTGAAGGGAGTAAACTGTAGTTTAACCCCCATCGTGAGGTTAATGATTTTAATGCCTGTGCTCCATGCTTCCTGTTTGGTTTAACTCCTATAACAATTCCTGCTTAGGTTGATAAGAGTTCATGTGACAATCGGGTATGGAGTCAAAATCAAGCCACCAGTATTGATCCCACTGTTACCATAAACATTTAGCAAGAGGAACATCTGACCCTTGAGAACTTGTTGCCAACTTGTGGAAGAGACACATCTGTCTGCACGCAATCATTCACCAACATGACTTGCACATTGCAGGAACTCTGCATGGAGTTATTGCCACATCCCCCATACAGTCCTGACCTCACTTCAAATTCAAGCCATTGCCACATGTTTGGGCCATTAAAATAGTTCCTGGGAGGCCAGCGTTTCTGGTGTGAAGCAGGCAGTCCAATCATTCAATTAAATTAAGGAAATTAATATGAAAAATATGCATGATTCAAAATGATCATCTGGTGTACTGAGAAAACCTTATACATAGATAGTATCCAAGCACTAGTGCATCACTGAGACAAGTGCATTCACATATCAGGGGATTATATACAGTCTTATGCAAAAGCTTAGGTACCCCTTAATAAACAACAGATTTAGGTGTTTTTTTTTTTTAATTGAAAAGATGTTAACACAGTCTCTCTTGGGAATGGAAGAAATGCACCATATTTTCAGCAAACACTGATGCATAGTTACTTCTTTTGCCATAAATTGAAAAAAGATAAATAAATTTTTAAAAAACATTATGTTCTGGTATTCTGCAGAACCAAAAGTCCCAGTTTGACATGAGTGCTTCTTGTATATCCGATTGAAATTAGCAAAAAAAAAAAAAAAAACCTACAACAGCATGCTTTTTCAAATTCAATGGAGTTCTAGACAGATACCACCTTTTATATAAGTGATGCAGTTTTCCTGTGTTAGGGCTAGAGATGATTATCCTCAGATTCCACACTGCCGTCCAGCATGAGAAACTGACAAACTAATTGATTGGTGATATTTTCTCGAGTCTTAATTCAATGCTAAGTTGAGTCTATTCTGTTAATGTATAGTACTGTACATAGCGATTGCCTGGATAAGAGAAGAAGCATGTACAGTATAAAGATTTGTGATCAGATAAAAGTAATACTCAAGTAAAGTATAAATCCATTGTAATAATCTTTAAGTTTAGGAATGAAGTGCAGCTACTCCTGTATTGTACACCCCCTGATAGACAGGATGACTAGAAATGAAATGTCTTGAAATGAGTGAGTAGGAGGTGAAGGCTGAGATGTCTGTAAGGTAAGATACGACGCTTGCTGGGTTTGAGGCATCCTCTGGTGGGAAGAACAGGTAGAGCCTGGTGTCATAAGCACAGCGTTAACTTGATACGCCGTGAGGCAGAATGACTTTTGCAAACAAGGCAGATGAACTCATGAAAAGCTTAATAATTCGCTAGGGGAAAAGAACTCTCAGAGAGGCGTCGTTGTGCAGTGGGTGGTTTTGCTTCTTCACAGCTCCAGGGTCCCAGGTTCGATCCTGAGCTCTTGCAAAGGTTGGCATGTTCTGCCGTGTCTCCGTGGGTGTTCTCTGGATTCTCTGGTAGGTGTATTGGCTATCAGATAAAGCGTTTACTGAAGATGATTCAATGGAAAGGTCTCCTCTGTAGTGGAGCTGGGAAACCCAAGCCTCCCTGGTGGCAGAAGGAATTTGAACAGTGACTGTAGAAAAGTTGCTTATAGTATTAATATTCAGATACCTTTGTTGTTATTACTTAATATATACTGAACAAAACTATAAATGCAACACTTTTGTTTTTGCTCCCATTTTTGATGAGATGAACTCAAAGATCTGAAACATTTTCTACATACACAAAATAACCATATCACTCAAATATTGTTCACAAATCTGTCAAAAATCTGTGATAGTGAGCACTTCTCCTTTGCCTAGATTATCCATCCCAACTGTCTAAGTGGCCTTAGACAGGCCACTCTGAAACGTGCAGTTTTGTTTTATTGGGGGGTCTGGGGACTCAGAAAACCAGTCAGTATCTGGTGTGACCACCATTTGCCTCATGCAGTGCAACACATCTCCTTCGCATAGAGTGTGGTTACACGTGGTCTGAGGTTGTGTGGCTGGTTGGATGTGCTGCCAAATTCTTTGAAACGCCTTCGGAGACGACTTATGAACATTCAATTCACGCAACAGCTCTGGTGGACATTCCTGCTGACAGCAAGCCAATTGCACGCTCCCTCAAATCTTGCGACCTCTGTGGCATTGTGCTGTGTGATACAACTGAACATTTCAAAGTGGCCTTTTATTGTTGCCAGTCTAAGGCACACCTGTGCAATAATCATGCTGTCTAATCAGCATCTTGATATGGAACACCTGTGAGGAGGGATGGATGATCTCGGCAAAGGAGAAGTGCTCACTGTCACAGATTTTGACAGATTTGTGAACAATATTTGAGAGATATGGTTATTTTGTGTATGTAGAAAATGTTTCAGATCTTTGAGTTCATCTCATCAAAAATGGGAGCAGAAACAAAAGTGTAGAAATTTTTTTACTTACCCTAGTATTTACTATGGTGTGTATATCCATTCCAAATTTACACGCAATATGTCTTCTGAATTTGTACTTCCAAATATGGAAGAACAAATATACGCATATGTGTACCATCATAAGAATGTTAATGATACGTATGTTTAAAACGAAATGAATAGAGGAAGAAGATGTCGGACATCGCAAACTACCAACATTAGAGCTTTGTTGTAGCTTTGAGATGTTTACAGTAAGAAGTCATTCTGATTTTGCCGCATTGTGGCTCATTTTATCCTCATTCGACTTGGCCAATCATGAACTATACAAGGTTATGCGAGTCCCTCTGATGGACTTGCAATTTCATGTTTCAGAATCCTCCATAAATATGAGTCAACTGATTGCTTCCTTCCCTTCACTGGTTCTGATCGTGGAGCAGTTGATTGCATTTCAACATGTGCTAAAGTCTTCCAATGAAATTGGTTCCAGATTTTCTAAAGAGAAATACAGATCCAGGTCCAATTATAAAATAGGAAATGACCATTTTGCAGCTTCAACAACGGTGTTTCCTTTGTCGGGACATAATGGATTTTGGTGGAGTGAGGTACGAGGAGGTGAGAAGGGTCCAGGTAACATGAGAGAACCTACTTGACTGCCATTGAAAACATCTCTGCTGAACTGCTGGAAAGGATGTTTCTGGACGATAACACCACAATGCCTGTACAAGCACACTGACCAAATAGGTAAACGATATAATCAGCTAGACAACAATATTAGAAGGCTGACGAGTTTAAATTTATCCCTGCTTAAGGGTGTTGACTGATAGATAAGAAGTACACAGGGGAGTGAGGGGACAGTTGTAATACTCACGTGGGGGAGGGAGTTTTTTTTTTTTTTTTTTTTTGCCTTATGTTGCTACCAGACGATTAACTGATCAGATGATTGCATGAATGTGGACATAATAAAGTGGACAATGTGTACAGATATATGCCTTTTTTCTTTTCTTTTTTTTTAGCATGCAAATAAAACCAAAATAAGTCACAGATTTAGTCTAGACCTACTTGATAACAACAACAAAAAAGAAATCTCCACAAATAAAGATATGTATATTAATATTAATAGATAGTGATAGATATTAAATATGTATTTTTTGTGTAGCATGCTGTGTTCACCTTTTTTTTCTTCTTTTTTTTTGCTCCTATTTAAAAATATGTTTAATATTCCCAATAGAGGTCGCTACAGTGGCTTATTAGGATCACACATTTCTGTTGGAAACAGCAACTGCAATTTCTCCACACACTGCATTTCTCCTTTTTTCCCCCCAAATATTTAGTAGAAGTAGAAATGGTTCTGCTTTGGAAAATATATATTATTATTATTATTATTATTATTATTATTATAAAACATTGAAAATATGCCTGCTTATATAATAATAATAATAATAATAATAATAATAATAATTGTTCTGATCACCATATCCACTGATTCACTTACACACCCATTCTCTAAACCACTTATCCTGTACAGGGGGGGTCACGGGGTGTCCGGAGCCTGCCCTAGGGGAGTCAGGCACCTTATTAAATAGCTGATTTACATAATTGTGCTCTGCTCCAACTACTGAGTCATATTTATTCATTATGAACAATTAACTGGAAAATATAGCTATAATTAATTCCTCTAATTCGTCTAAACCGGGTTGCGGGGGCCTGGAGCCTATCACAAGGTACTCCCAGTACCAGTACACTTTGCCAATCTGTCGTAGGGCACACATACAGTACTGTACACACACACGCACAATCTTATTCACACACACACTACAGGTGATTTCGCTACCCCAATCAGCCTAATCTGCATGTCTTTGGACTGTGGGAAGAAACCCACCAAGCACACAGACCTGAGGAGGGGATCAAACCCTCGACCCTGGAGGTGCGAAGCTACAGTGCTAAGCACTATGCCACCGTGTCACCATGTTTTCTTTGACAAGCTGTCATTTGTCTAAGAAAAATGTCACAACTAAATGTCTCATAGTGTGCGAATGAGTGTGTGTATATTTGTGCTCTGCGATGGATTGGCACCCTGTCCAGGGTGTACCCCTCCTCATGCCCTAAGTCTCCTGGGATATATAGGCTCTAGGCTCCCCATGACCCTGAATACAGGATAAAGCGGGATAGAAGATGAGTGAGTGAGTTATTTCATTATTATTAGCCTTATGACCCTTAAATTTAGTATTTGCCAAAACCTAGTGTGTGTATTAGCTGCTTTTTTTTCAGGTATCTGGGTTTGCTGTATGGGAACTAACTCTTAATGCAGGCAGATGAGTCTTTCCAGAGGAAAATCCTTGATCTGTTGGGAATCTACCAGCTCGCTGGGGTTCTTACTATTCCGTTCCTTTCCTTTCGATTCTAAAGACGTCTATTTCCCTGGGTGGCTTGTGTCTAATCTCTTGTATGGCTGTAAAATCTGATGTGAATTAATGAGAGGATACACGGCCACCCTGAAGCCGTTCCACATGGATAGTATCAGTTACTGAGGATTTTGTTTTGCCAAAGTATCATGATGGCATTTTATTTTTGTACCGACGTACCAGAGACAGTTTTTAAATGATACTCGAGCAGAATCACACTCTTTACTTTCCCTCAGTGAATCTTACATTTGGAGGATTTTGCACTTAAGACAAATAAGATTTGGGATTTCTGGATGATCATGTGATTGCTTTAAATGACAGGATTTCTGGTTCTTATCGAGTAAGTTGTTGTGGAGTGAATTAGACAAGAGTTTATTTACTCCCCAGGAAAGAATGTTTGAAAGGAACCGGATTGTCATCTTGTATTTTTCTGAAATGTCTTTGGAACCACATAATATTTGTATGTTTTCCTTGTCACTTAGGATCACTGAATTTCTCCTCATTGTTTTTAGCGTGCTTGCATGATATAGTAGATGCAGGAAGTAAGGAGTTTTTTTTTTTACATCCTGTTTTGGATGAAGAAACCGTTGGGAAAGCTTGAGTACATCCAGGTAGGTACTTTTTAAAAAACAAAGCTGTGGGAGACAAACTTGCTTCATCTACTATTCTGCAACTCTACAGAGCACAGCGTGGCGTCTGACCTGTGGTACTTCCTAAGGATAAGTGAGTGATTAGATAAAGGCAAGCTCTGAATTGCTTCAATTCACATTAACCACACCCAGGCAATCTCCCGGACATGGACACACAACACTGAACATTAGCATGAAATCAAACGTGATATTTCAGGTTATATATTTTAGGAGGGAAGAATCCACATTAAACATACTGCATGTCTAACAACGTGGACAACAATGTAACTTTTTTGTGCATCATTCCTTGCGATCAAGTCAGCATTTCTGCACAGACTTAATGAGAAAGACAACTGTGCGTAAGGTGGGGACGCACCCTGGATGACGCACAAGTTATTAGTCAGATGTAGCGCATCCCCCACATGGATTTGGCCCGAAAGTCAGAAAATTAGAGGAAACCAGTAAAGGGAACGTGAAATCACGCACATGCAATAAAGAGTACAGACGCTGCTCCAGAACCTTGGAGACAAGAGAACTTGTTTCCTGTTACACCACCATGTCGTTTGATTTTATAATAATCATTCTTAGACTATGTGATATAAACGTTCTGGCCAATGGATTGCAGTGTATGGTATAAATCCTTTTCATTCAAAATTTCTTTCAATTCTAGCTAGAAATTATAATACGTGTGTGTCTAAGATCCGGCTGTTCAGTCCGACACAAAGAACCAAGACTGAACACATCAAGTCATTCTATTGTGTTTTCTGGTCGAGCCTGGCGACCATGTTTTACTCCAAAACACTTGTAGAGGCTAGCCAGGAAGGAAACGCTAGCAGAAAGAAGTTTCTGCACAAGAGCACAAACACAAGCTCGGACATCGGGTTCCACGCCCCAACACAACCCCACCTCTCATTCCAGCCCGCTAGTCCTCCACCCAGGTGGAAGCTGGTGTATTTCCTCAATTTAACCAAAGGAAGTGACAGAATAAGCAGCAGAGAGGCTTTATATGAGACTGTCTCCCAGTGAGCACTGGTCTTGCTGCGCTTATTTGATGCTACAGTGTGACACCATCATATTTAGTGCATCGTACCAAAGAAAAGACATCATGGCTGCCAAAGTCACTCTTCTCATCTTCTGGTATTTTCTCCTCCTAAGTAAGTACCATTTATATTCATATGGTTCAAATTATTGAGGTTCTTTTTAAGACAAAATGTTTTTTTTATTAGGATGAAATAATTAAACAGTATAAGGTCTGTATATGCTGAAATGGTAGTGGCAATAAATGGAAGGCCTGTTGCCTGATGAATGCTTGCAAGGAAATGTAATTATTTTCATACATTTTTCATTAGAATGTAATCAATCAGGATCAGGCTTTAAACCCAGATGGGTAAAATGTGCATGTGCATTGTGTATGTGTATACCTCAACAAAGAAGGCTTTTAAGGAGCTGAGAGGATTAATGTGGAAAACATAGACTGGTCAAAAACTGTAGGTTTGTTTATCTTATATCAGTTTAGGGTGGGAACTGGGTTTCTCTTGGAGATAATCAGTGGGAACCAGACAGCCCTGATTCTCACAGGGGAGTGCAGCATGTAAAAGCCACTCTTGGAAAAATGTACACAACCAGGAAATTGGTCAACACCCAGATGTTGGAGAATGTCCAGGAGGTCATTCTGATGTGTGCGTATAAAAATATATATTATAAATAAAAAATATATTAATAAATACAATTAAAAAATTATATATATAATATGAGAAAAAAAAAATATATATATATATATATTATATATATATATATATATAAAAGATGATCTAGCACCAAAAACAATTAACAATTGAGGAGATTTGAAATTACTGAAATTGAGTTAAGAACCATCCAACACAGTAATAAAACCTGTAGGGACAGTGCTGAACCTTCAACTTTGTGGAAGAAATGTGGCTATGTTTAATACCAACCGTAACAGTATTTCCATGTGCACAATGTGAAAACACCTGACAGGACTGGAACTAAACAGATGTGTGGCCATAAGCAAACCACTTGTTAGTGAGACTAATCATGAAAAAAAAAATGATTTAAATTTGCTAGGGAGCATAAAGGTTGGATTGAAAAATGTCATTCAGATTTACAATATTCCAGAATAATGGGTGCATCAGTGTAAAAGTGTTGGTCAGGTCTAGACAACATCATGTGGCAATAAAATGAAGTCAGCTGATGACCTGAATGTACTGAATGACCAGTTTCACTTTATGTACTGACTTTTTGTCTTCCATGATGGCACAGGCATATTCCAGGTTTTGTGAAAGTATGGTTCCTGGAGTATGACAAATCAATTTCACACATGAATTCACCACCATACTGTGCACCATCATGGAGTTTGCATGCTAGTTTCCATGCTTGGTGGGTTTCGTCCAGGGACTCTAGCCTAATCTGCATGTCTTTGGACTGTGAGATTAAACCAATTAGAGTTCCCAAAATTTGGAGTGAGTGTGTGTGTCCTGTGATGGATTAGCACCCTGTCCAGTGTGTACCCTGCTTCATGCCCTAAGTTTCCTGGGATCGGATCCAGGCCCCCGCGACCGTGTATACAGGATTAAACGGTATAGACGATGACCTTCATAATCTAAATCGTGAAGCTAAAGGAGGTCAATAGAAACATGCGAAAGTCACTTTAGGTTTCATTAATTGATAAAGAAGTATTTTATTCTTAAATTGGTATAATTGGTTTAGCCGTTATGGTTATGGCCATTTATGGGTAAATGTAACCGTTTCAAGATTTTGACACTGACATCATTGTTTCTCCTTATAATCTACTTATTTATGTACTACTTATTTTTTTAACTTAGATTACTTAGTTAATTCTGATCTTTTCTGACTCTCTCAGACAGACAGATTTAGGAATTAACTTTCAGACTGGAGAGTATAAATCAAGCAGTTAGAAATCACTTTGGCCCAGACAATAAGTGCACAGAAGAAGAATTCATCATGGCCAGGAAGTACAAACAGGAACCTCCTAGGGGACTCTTGGGAGTGAAGCAGGGTTACACAGGATGCAGCTTTTCACAGGTCTGCTTATATATAAAGAGGATGTCTGCACTAGAGAATGAGGGAATGCTGCTGTTTCAGGCATCCTATGTCATCCAGTCTGCCAGGTCAAAGCACTCATATATCAAAGCAAATTTCCCCGAAAGAAATAATGAAAAATCAGATGATTCATTCCACAACCCAAAAATATTCATATAAAAATAATTAATACAAAATATAAAGTAAAAATAAAACTAATTAACCTACACTTTACCTTTGAAAAGAATCCCGACAGAGCTGTGTTTCCGTTAGTGTGTTTGTGTGTGTGTTTGTATACGCACATGTGCGCGTGTGTATGTGTGAAGACAAGAGGACAAGAAAGGAGAAAGCTACTGTGTAGCACACACACACACACACACACACACAAACACACATACACACATTAACAGAAACACTGCTCTGTCGTGAAATTTCTTTAACAAGGAACCTTTCTACTGACACTTGCTTTTACTTTATGCACGAACACACACACCTGGTCACAATGTTATAATAAACAGTACACGCGCGCACAGAGAACATGGGAGATGATTACCCACAATCCCACAGCACGAGAGAGAGAATAAACATTGGCTCAGTTGTGATCACGCAGACCAAGTTACTTGCAATCTAAGGCTCCACTGTACCTTTAAAAATCCAGCGGTTATTTAAAAGCAAATGATGGATTAATTTCCTAGTGTGCTATATAGGTCCAATGGTTTTGGAGGAATCTTTGGTATCATCACATTCCTTTCCCTGCATGACTTTCTTTGCATGACTTTATGCAAATAAATTTTCTGTCAAGTAACATCAATTTTCTTTTTCACTGTTTAGTAAATGTACTACATGCCGAAACGGATGGGACTGAATCAAATCCACAACCTGGTGAGACTTACGCTTATTGACTTGGGTCCAGTCTCTAATCTTACATCGTACATTGTGATGCTTTCTCTATTCATTCAAAGGGTTTTGAAACCTAAATCCTAAAATGCTTTTGGGAAATCTCCATTTCGGTGGTACTGCTTCTACTTCTACTGGAGTATTGTGTCTTTTTTTAGTTTATTCCTTCTTTGTTGACTTCTCACACAGATCAGGGAGGTGCATCATCCGGAGGACCTACAAATGGTATGTATTTGTGTCAGTACAGAAGGTGTGTGCACTAGGATAAGGTAAATTGTTACTCAGTGAAGAAAAAAATCTTTTAATGCCAGATAAACCACAATCACAAGCCATGTTTATTTTGTGTTCATAATTTACAAAGTGATTTACTATAATGAATGACGTTTGAATGAAGCATCCAGCAGAGCTCAAAGAACATAAAGAATGTATTGCAGTGTTGTAGTTTCTGGTAGTAAGTTTTGGAACAAACTGGATGGGACACAGAGCTTTTAATTTAGTTCTTAAACCAGTGCCACTCTAACAACTATATTCTTTCTAAATGTAAGACCAGTAAGACCAGATGCCACTTAAATACCTGTACATGATGGATTGACCAATGTCAAACTTCTTTCTCTGACTGACTTTAGCATCATTAACAGCAACAACAATTACACAAGGTAAGTGTCACTATAACTGACCGATACAGTTTCACCACTGCGTTCAACTCTACCTTTACAACATGATTCAAGGTGTTCAAGTAAATGAGAAATGTGCTACTTATTTTTCTTTCACTGCTGTTAGTTGAATGCTTGGAAATACAATTAACAATAGTGTCATGTAATATTCATGTATAAAGAAACGATGTGGATTATGTTCATGTCGGGTGCCCGAAGAATAGAGCAAAGAAAGCAGGCACTCACATGACCTGAGCATTCTATTAGCAATAAATAAATAAAAATCAATCAATCACTAAAGCAAGCCTTCAATCAAGCCTTCAATCAATCAATTAATCAGCTGACATTGTTATTTGATTGCCTAAATGTTATTATCAGCAAAGCTTCAGTTTATATAACTTATGAAACAGTTTCGGAAAAAAAAGAAGAAAATAAATAAATAAATAATTGAAAAAGCCTGTGAAAAGATTTTATATTTATCAGTTTGATTCCTTTGACTGAAGAACTTCAGTGCATACTAATCTATAGTGAATCATGAAATATAAAATATATTTTATATACCAAATACTTAATAACAGTGCAGTGACATACTTTGATCTAAGGCTCCTAGCTAGACGCGTTTACAATAAATTAGGAGCTCTCTCAGAGGATTCTTAAAAGCTTTATGCGTATGGCCCATAACACCATGAATCAAAAGGTTTTTAAGTAATGCAATAACTAAAGAGCAAATATTATGAAAATATTATATATGTTTCTTTTTTTTTTTTCTTTTTTAAATATATATCATGTACCTGTATTATAAAAGGTGAATCAACATACACCTATAATTTGCATTGTGGCTAGCCGGAGTTATAAAATGTAAATGTGCAACCAGAAACTGTATAAATTCTTGATGCTCTCTATAATAAGGACATTCTGTTTCATTCAGCAGCAACAACATCTGCACAAAATACTACAGCAGCATCGACTCCCAAGGATAATCCTAACTCCACTGCAACAACGACACCTGATAACACGAATGCAGGATCAACAAGTGAGTCTCATTATAACTGAGCTGTGCAGTTTCAACATGCATTCAATTAACAGTTTTCCCCTAGGTCACAAATATACAGAGAACAATGTTTATTATGTTTCTTTTATGGTCACTTAGGTGCGGCATCTCAAAGCACTAAGCAACAGGACCAAACGAGCCCTCCCCAAGCCACCAACAGCACTAAGGGTATTTCACACTCTTTTCATATTTTCATCAAGTTTTTTTTTCTTCGTTTATATATAGAATGCTTCACCATCTATTAAAAAAATGCTTTTTTTGCTTTGCCTTCTGGCTTAGATCATATAGAAACCTGGGTTTAACTGGATAATATGGAGAACACTTCAAACAGCACTATTCATATTTGTCTAAATATTTGTAGCATATATTCTGTACATATGCCTTTCTACCTGTCAGTTCTGTCCAGGTCTTTGGCTGCTGCAGTACACTCTACTGTAAATTGCATGTTTTGGTGATGAAAAATCACAATGCAAAGTGCGCTGGGATAATATAACAATTAATCAGTGCACCAGTATTTTGTGATATCTTTAACAGCATATTGATTGTTGTTTTGTAAACTGCTTTATCATACAGTTACGGATTCAGGAACTACATCTACAACTACAACTACAACAGTTGGAAACTTTAGTAAGAAATTTTTGGCCACTTATCAATATGCACATAATGAACAACCTTGTGCCATATATTAATACTACACCAGTGTTTTCTGGTGTCTTTGACAGCATATTGGTTATTCTATTTTGTACACTGTTTAATCATTCAGGTACGACCGCGGGAACTACATCTCCTACAGCTGAAATAACTACAGCTAATAGAACTTCTGGAAACTCTAGTAAGAAATCATTAGCCACTTATCAATATGTACAAAATGAATAACCATATGTCATATATTAATGCTGCACCAGAGTTTTGTGGTATCTTTGACAGCATATATTGATTGTAAATTGATTTTGTAACCTGTTTAATCATTCAGGTCAGACTTTAGAAAGTACATTGCCCCAAAATGACACACCTGCAACGAACAATAAAAACGCTGGTAAGAAATCTTTAGCCACTTATCAATATGCACATAATGAATAATAATATGTCATAAGTTAATGCTGCCATAAGCTGAAATGAGGGTAATTGTTTTTCCCATAGATTCCCAGTCTGATAAATCAGCCTTAAATATTGGTAAGTGTGTATTTCAGTCAGTTACAGGTTCATATTCTATCACAGAAATTCTTTGAATATATTTTCCCCAACTTGGAATAGTTAAGATGTGTCAGAATATTTGTGCTATTCAAATTGTACAGCTGTCATCAACAGTTATTCAAACAGAAAGGTTTTTACACTGTTGGAAAACAAAGACATGCCAATTGGAATTGGCCCAGTGGTGTTGATTAACCATTAAAATCCTAATGATTTGTGGACATTTTGAAATCTGGAAACTGATCTTAATGCATTCGTTTGGCATGTCATTGTACTGTTTTTATAAACTTTTTTGGTCATTCAAAAAGTAACATTTTAGCTAATGAAAACATCTTAGATATAGTCAGTGCAGTGATAACTGGGCCCAAACACCAAGCGCCATCGCCACCCAGGTGCACCACACAAGCTGAGCATTTTTTTGAGCATGTTAAGTCCTCCAAAAAGCCATCGCCGCCCGGGTGCAACCTGCACACTTTGCCCTAAATATTTGTCATGACAATAAAGCATAATTTAAACCTTTGAACCGTGTGTGTGTGCGTGTGCATGTTGTTTAGATCTCCAAAGAGATCTGAAGAAAAGCACCACACTATGATGTCACTCAATATAATGTCACACAGAAAGTTATTTACCACTTTAAAGTATAAGTTTAAGGCGTCATCACGATTGACCCATTTGAGATATCAAAAATCCCTCTGCAATTTTGCAGCCTTTATGTCTTTAGATCACATAGGCCTGGTTTGGTGGCGATCATATAAATGACTCCTAGGAGGAGTATATCAAATTCCATTGGGTGCATTTTGCAAACGACCTAAAATAACTCACTTCCTGTTGAGTAGAGCCAATGAAATGCAATGTGAAAGTTGTTCATCTCAATGAGCTCTGAACGTGTACCGGGTTTCGAATGCATACGTGCAAGTTTGTATGAGGTATGCAAATCTCGTATAAGGGCTTTGAATCTCTTACACATTATGATGACATAGGGCTGATGTCATAGTGCTTGGGCCCTAATGACATAATATTTAATTGAAAAATATTTTATAAATAAAATTATTTTTGCTGTGTAAATTTAAGTGATTTATTTATACAGTATCTAGTGGTGGTTTGACTGTAAGCTAATAATACACAAAGATTTGACCCTCTGCACCTCAAAAATTTCATTATGGGATGCAGGAGTGTCAGTGGTGCATTCTGTATAAATTGTCCAACAAATAACAATTAAATTCGTCCATGTTTATCACTTCTTATATTTAGATATAACAAATAACATATATCATATATACTGTGTCATATAACAAATACAGTATAATAAATAACAGGTTTTAGTTTATATGGAAATGTATTTGTCTCAAGGCCATATGCCGGATGAGGAAATGTAGATGTGATGTGCAGATTCCTGTAAACACATTGTTATGTTACAGATACGAGATATTTTTGGCTTCTCTTGCTTTTGGGGGCTGTCGTGGTGGTGCTTATTTACGCGAAGCTCAAGTGTTTTAAGGTTGAGCATCCAGGTATATATTAAAAACTATTCTTTAAAGTGTAGATTTTTATTCTATACTAGATCTGGATTTCTTTATTTGGACCAATCTAAGATTTTTCTTCATTTTTGTTTCGCCATAGTTGAAACCATGGACCATGGAACAGAGAAGTGAGTATGTTGGGTCTGAAAGAAATTCTCTTAGTTTGAGTGCTCCAGAAGTACTTGCTTTGAAAATGTTCTTGCAGTTATAGAGTATTTCAGCTGTGTTAAGCAACTTGAATAGACAATTTCAATGTAAAATAATTTCCCTGTTTTTCTGATTTGCTTCTATTGTTGCTGCTGTAATCTCAGCGCTTCGTTCCAAAGGACAGAAAGTAACAAAGATGGGGTCATGCTTTTGGGAGTCAAATCAGGAGGCGACGAGAATGGTATGTTGTTAACTACACTATATGATTGTTAATCTTATATGATTCTTGCTTTCAGCTATGGAATGGCATCAAATAGTGAATAGAAAATACAATTAAAAAATCTGACCCTACGATTCCATGCTATGATTTATCTGCAAGAATACATTTATAGCATATCCAGGGCAACTTACATTTTTATCTCAATATAAATCTGAGCAGTTAAGGGTTAAGGGCTCAACAGGGACAACTTGGTGGTTGTGGGGTTTGAACCTGAACCCTTCTGTAGTCGGTAGCCTTAAGCTTACACCTTTACAGCTGACCCTCTGTTAATGTTGTGAGAATATTAATGTTGTGTAGAATGCAATAACTTTATGCAATGCTTTTATGTTGTTGGTCACCGCTATAATTTAGCGTTGCTCATGGCCTACTCCAACTATCCTAACATTCTTCACAGACATCTCTGCATTTTTATACTATCCAAAGATGAGAAATAGAGAAAAAAAAATGGGGGGGGGGATCAGTTTAGAAAGAGTTTCAAAGTCTAATGACCAAGATTAACAACTAACATTAAGAAAAACATTCTTTATGATCTTTTCTTTGAAGTTAATCCAACATTGTTTTTAAAATTGTTTTCAAAATTTAGAATGACTTATTCTTTTGAATGATAACATGATGTTTGGATAACACTGAATAAATGACCTGAACACAATATTGCAAATACAACCTCAGAGCAGAATATTAACATTTATTCATAGCATTTATGCCACTTTATGTCTATTTCCCCAACATCCGGCTACATAACCATTCATAGTCGACCATCAGCTTCCCACACACCTCATGTATCGTATGTCTCCTGTACACAATGCACTGGTATATCTCTTGAGTGCAGTGTGATCTCTTGTTTAATTTTCTTTCAAACATAGTATTTGTCATGCAAGTGGCTCCCAAAAGCAGTGTTACAATAGCAGCAGCGAGAGGCAAAGGAGAAGTATTGATTTAAAAGTGGAACAAAAAGTTACTAAACACATTCATGGTTTGAGTTGCAAGATAAAGAAATTCTATTGGTAAATATTCTTCTAAAGTCATATTTGCAAAATTGTATTTGGGGTCATTCCATTCCATTCCATTATCATCATTCCATTGCCATGTAGGTCCACCGTCATTTCACCAAAGTAATTAAAATTTTCTAAAAGCAACCTAAAGCAAACGGTGTCCCAATGTTATGGAACACTGGCAAATTAACATTTTGACAACCAAAAAATTCCCAGTTAAAAATAATTCTTGCCCAGTTTAAGGTGAAACGGAAGAATGTGATTTAAATTACTCCTTTCTTCTGGCCACATCCTACCGTGCATTGCCATTTATCTGTTCCAACATGTCAAGCCGCACAGAGGAAGCCTGAGCTTTTAATAACTTATTGTTCCTAGTGTGGAACAGAGTGAGGGAAGGTGTTTCCTGCTGTTGATCTCTCCACCTCTCTCCCCTTCATACCAGTGCAAGATGCTAGATAACTTTCTCAGTCAGGTACAATCTATTCTGGAGAAACGTTATTGTGCAGCGCTGTGAAAATGTCACTGAATCCCCAAGAGCACTGCTTTGGGGTGTTGTTGTTTTTTTCGTCTTGAACTCGTCATGAGGGAATTTTACAGGATTTGTATCATTTAAATGTTTACATGTAGCACTTCCTGCATTTAGGGCTGTGTTGGGTTTGATTATACATATGACGTAAAAAGGCAGTTTCTCTTTGATCAGTGATTGTGACTCTGGAAAAAGAAATGGAGTCAACATTTGACAGCCTCTATGCTCTAGGAACTCAAGGGGCACAAGGACAATGATTGCTGTTTTTATTGCTGCGGTACACGATAAACAGCATATTGTTGGAGTAATGAATAGCCACACAATTCTGACATAGTAAATGTCAGAAATAATGCAATTATTTGGGGCCATGTGGTGACTCAGAATATCACATTTCTGTGGTGACTTAGAACATTAAATGTGCCAGACAGTGATTAGTTGGCGCTGGTTCACTGTGTGATCACAAGGCAGTTGTCAGCTTTGATCTGCCTGCCTGTGACTCTCCAAATACTGACAAAACTCATCAGTGGTATCAGATGAATGCAACTTTACCTTCATATTTCCTTTAACTTCTTAGTGTACCCAACTGCATATGATTAGTAACTAAAGATGTGTGATTATAATACTTTATTACCTTATTTAACTTATTATTGTGTCCTGCAGAGACAAGCATTTACTTACACACTAGTATATTGTGTTACAGCTCTATTTCTGATACTGTGCTCATATTGGCCCCTGACTATTTAAAAGTACCATAATGACCTCTAGTGGAGGGGAAAGAACTTGATTGTGGCTGAAATGTTTAAAACTAAATAATGCCCTGGCACAGAACACACATGCATACACTGTAATTTAGAAGTTTATGTTTAAATTAATTATCCTTTTACTTTTGGTGCATTTGCAGCAAAATAAGCAGACAGGTGAAGTGACACAAGCCAAACTGTCGGAGGATTTAAATAACTTCGGTGACCTTCCTTCAGAATGAAATGAAATGAAGTGAAATGTTTTATAGTTAACATATGTCTACGGATACTAGTATAATATAATAGATATAAACAATGACTACTGAATAAATGATGTTTTTTGATGTTATTGTGATGACTTTGCTGGAAATTTATTTCTGTACATAAAGTTCGAAAGGTGCCAATATACAGTTTGTAATACATTTTCATTAAACAAAAAGAAAGGTCATTTGAAAGCTGAAGAATTTTTTTATTAGAAAATATGTTACTGTAAAACTTTTCACAAAATGTCTATAGAAAAACTATTTCTTGTACAAAGAAAAGTGTTAGTCTGTTTTTATCCTCACTTCATAGTGAACAATAAGTGAATTATATTCATTTCATGATAACAAGTATTCTCTGCATTCCCAAATAACAAAGCCTACAGTGTTATAATATTACAATCTGTTACAGTGTTACAATTATTTCTCTATAACTTGTTTTAATTCTACAATCTGTTCTTAAAAGTAGCATTTTTACAAAGTCCTTGTAAATATAAACTTGTGGACTTTCACAACATTTCTTATTTTACACCCACACTTCAGTTTTAATAATGGAAATGTTCCTAAGCTTTGTGCATTGTGTTTTGTGTGTGTATTCTTTTTCCATTGGGGTTCAATAAAAAGAATTTGTGCCAAGTCTGACTCATTTTATTTACAAATTTCTATAACAGCAGTCAAACCACAGACTATATGAATATACAAGAATTATTCCTAAAAAATAGTAGCAGCATTCATGCAACCTGAGGTGTAATCACAGGGTCATTTTCAGACCTGGCAGCTTAAGTCTAAATGTTATGTCAATAGATTTACGTGGGCAAAGTTGCACACATTGAGAGTTGGATTACATCCAGGCTTAAACCTTTTCTGGGAACTTATCCAGATTTTTTAAATGCACTGTGTGTAGTTCATGCATGTTTGTTTTGTTTTTTATTGTTGGTTTATGCAATTATAAAATTATAAAATGTGATCATAAAATGTGATTAAAGTAAAGTAAATGCAAAATAATTGAAATAAAAAAGACTATATGATGATGTATTTGTATGATTGAGAAGATGGCAAGCCTTGATATAGACTTCTAATAGGCATCTGGCAGCAGGCATCTATGCTGATAGTGTGTCTATAGTCTGAATTGTAATTATTAAATTAAATGAATCACTTAAATTATGGTTTAGTAGATTAATATGGCTTTTTCTTGACCCAGCACATAAATTATTTTGTATTACAGTGGAATCTTGGATTGCGAGCATAATTTGTTCCGGAAGCACATTTGTATGTCAAATCACTCATATATCAAAGTGAATTTTCTCCATAAGAAATAATGGAAATTCAAATGATTAATTCCACAAAAATATTCATATAAAAATAATTATTACAAAATGTAAAGTAAAAAAAAAATTACCTTTAGCATTTAACTTTGTGTGTGTGTGTGTGTGTGTGTGTGTGTGTGTGTGTGTGTGTGTGTGTGTGTGTGTGTGTGTGTGCGTGCGTTTGTGTGTGCGTGTGTTTGTGTGTGTGTGTGAGGAGAGAAGGAGGGAGGGAGCTACTGTGTAGGACAACTTTCACACACAAGCACTAACAGAATCACTGCTTTCCGACAGAGAAAGAGAGAGATTCTATAAAATGGATCTTTAACAAGGAACCTAACTAATAAATACTTGCTTTTGCTTTATGTGCACGCACACACGTGGTATAACTATAATGTTATTGTCAACAATACATGAGCACGGATGTTGACTATACGAGTGATGCACACGCACTGAGACTGAGCATGGAAGACGATTACCCATTATACCGTAGCACGCAAAAGAGAAGAACCATTAGATCAGTTGTGATCACGTGATGTTCGGCAGACAAAGGGCAGGCATACGACCTGTATATCAAGACCTGGCTTGTTTATTAAGTTAAAATGTATTAAAGGATTTTGCCTGGCCTGCAAAACACTCGCAGACCAAGTTACTCACAATCCAAGGTTCCACTGTATATTGCTGAAGCTATTATTTATCTGAGTTAATAGAGTAATATGAGGGTTTGTGTTTAAGGGAATTAACCCCTTAAGCAATAACTACTAATTATTAATAATTACTATTATTAATGTTTCTAAAATTTCTCTCAAATGGTTTATTGTATTTACAGCCAAAAACATTCAGTAAATTTCAGCATGACACACTGTGTTTAGATCAAACAAACTGTGATACTAGAGTTAATACTGCTGTTTGCTTACACAAGAAGAATAGGCTTAAGTTAAAGGTCAGAAACGTGTATAACTGACACACCTCTCTGTTACTTCTTTTACTTTTGAACAGCACTTGGATCTTTAGTTACATGTTAATACCAAGTCAACAGGCCTGGATACCAGTGGCATTAAATCCTCACTGTGTGTGTGTGTGTGTGTGTGTGTGTGTGTGTGTGTGTGTGTGTGTGTGTGTGTGTGTGTGTGTTCGTGTGTGTGTGTGTGTGTACAGTAATGCCTCTGAACTCTGTCCACGGTGCATTACAGAATTTCAGTGATGTACAGTAGGTTTGTAAAGAGTAAGTGCTGGTGTACAATTAATAAAGTCTGGATACCAGACTCTTTGCTTAATTTAAAAATAAGTATAATACTGGCAGAAGAAGACAAGTCAATATTATTTACATGTTTGTCTTTATGTATAACCAGATATGTCAACTCACAGCCAGGCAACAGACCATGAGATGAAAACAATGACTTGTCTGTGTAACCCTGTGGTACAGCCTGGTGCTGAAAGATAGTATATTACCCATAAAGCCAATAAATATTGTATATTCTAAAGTCATTTACATTCTTTACAACTATTTTATAAATCAATAGTTTGGTGAAGTTATAATATACACCTAGTGGTCAAAATGGGAACCTCACCAAAGGAATGAAGCCTGTTGGGGAAGAGCCCGTTATTCATTATTCATTATTCAACGTTCTGTTTATCAGTGGGAGAGGTACATCAATTAGACAGAATAACATGCAATATATTAACAATATAATGATTATTATTAACAGTTGATATAAGTTAATAACCCTAAAATATTCCACTAAATCTTTCCACTAAAATCATGTGTCTCGTGAAGCTCCCTGCAAGATCCGGGCCACTCTGATACACAGAACCCATGGGCTATTGAGATTTTACCTGGAACTATTTGCACTTCCACTGTAATAAGAGCTACAGATCAGATCAGATGAATAACTGAACAGGTTCAGGATCAGCCAAAACAAGATCCCAGATTTGGGCTCACCCTGTTGCTGATAATCACTAACAGCTGTGGTGAGTTGTCTCTACCAAAAACTGGCTCTTGTTTCCTCTACTGTGGAGGCAGTTCAGCAAATTTGCATCATCGTACAGTATAATCTAATATGTGTAGAGGTGCTTGCGTACCATGTTAGTTATTAATTTAGTTTTAGCTGGCAAGTTTTTAGCAAAACAACAGCTGTTATTTTATAGGTGTAACTTAAGCACTGCCCTAGAAAGAAAGAAATTGGAACGCTAGAACTCAGTTGACTGATATAAGCAAAGACTAGACTGAAAGAAGTAGAACCATTCATTGTATATATCATTCTGGTTTGAATGTGAATTCCAAGACATTGTTAATACTAATAACAGATAATAATCATAATAATAATAATAAACATGGCTTTCAATCTATTTGCTTGATATGGAAACACTCAAGAGCTTTCTATGAAAACTGGAGTGGCAACATTGGATGGAAGCTGATGAGTCATTTCATTCAATGATGGAGGAAAAACAACCAGAAAACAAAACACTCCATTCTGCAGAAGCAGCAATCGCTGACCAAACGAGGATGAGAATGAAAACACTCAAACAGGCTCAACCAACCTCACTGGTCTTATCATCATCACGTCACTGCACTAAACCTAATTACCATAAGCCCAAGTGGAGGAGCAAGTGAAAACCGTACACAAACACTGGTACAGTGATACAAACTTTTGTTCACATATACGTTTGTTTTGGCATGTGATTGATAACTGGGTAGTTTTAACAAAATTGTTTAAATAATTTATTTCTTAAGACCTAAAATAATAAGCAAAATAAGGAATACAAAAATTACTGAGGAAAAAGCTGTCATTCAATTCATGTCATAAACAAATGGAGACGGACCAGAAGACTAGCAGTTAGCCCTGTAGCGTGGATGGTAAACCCAAACGCTGAAGTAGCGCGAACAGGCAGGATAACCACGCTGTTTATTTTTAGAACTCTCCCAGAGCGAGAGCAAGAGTTTACACAAATAAACTCGCGTTCTAATAACACACACTCAATCGAAAGCGAAACCCAAGAAAGTGAGTACTCACGATTAGACGGACAGAGCGTCGGCGATAGCATGGGCAAACTCAATGACTGAGCGATGTATGGAGCCATCTTGTCTCCTTTTATGCTTCCTGAATAGCGACCGTACTACTTCCAGGTCCTAGTGCCGGTCGTGTTAGGAATGGGCATGACAGTACCCCCCTGTCCAGGACCGGCACCCGACGGTCCTGGGGTGGAGGATACCCGAAGACGGTAGTCCCGGATTAGCTCGGGGTCAAGAATGAACCGTGCCGGAATCCAGGACCGCTCCTCGGGGCCGTAACCTTCCCAATTAACTAGGTATTGCAAAACTCTGGAGCCCCCTGTCCGAGATGATGTCCCTTGGGAACCCATGCAGGCGGACTACGTGTTCTAATATCAGTTCGGCTGTGCTTTTGGCTGACGGGAGTCCGGTGAAGGCAACCAGGTGGACAGCTTTGGAGAACCGGTCGACGATCATGAGGATGGTGTTCTTTCCTTCGGAAACCGGCAGGCCTGTGATGAAGTCGTCAGCAATGTGCATCCAGGGCCGACGGGGAACTGGGAGTGGTTGAAGTTCTCCTGGAGATGGTTGATTGCTGTCTTTGGCCCGGGCGCACACTGGGCACGCCTGGACGAACACATCAATGTCCCTCCTCATGTTGGGCCACCAGAAGGCATGTTGGATGAATTATAGAGTGCGACGCCTTCCGAGGTGACCTGAGAGGAGGGAGGAGTGCCCCCACTGAAGAACCTCTGGCTTGACGATGTTGGGCACATAGTCGTCCAGGCGGCACACCTGCCGGTTCGGTCTCCGCAGCCTGTACCTGGCGAACTCTCGTCTCTATGTCCCAACGGAGCGGTGCGATGATCTTGGTAGGTGATAGGACAGGGGCGGGGTCCGCCCGGGGGACGTCTTCCTCATACTGTCGTGAAAGGGCGTCAGCTTTGGTGTTCTTGGACCCCGGGCGGTATGAGAGGTGGAAGTTGTAGTCTTCAAAAAATAGAGCCCACCGCACCTGTTTGGGGTTCAGCTGTTTCAGTGAACGGATGGTGATGAGGTTCTGGTGATCAGTCCAGACGATGAATGGCTCTCTGGTGCCCTCTGGAGCCAGTGTTGCCATTCCAGAAGAAGATGCAGGGATGCAGCTTTTGGTCTGTACCTCGTTGGGAGAGAACGGCCCCGGCACCCACATCCGACGCGTCCACCTCCACAACGAATGGTTTGTTGGCATCTGGATGAAGGAGGATAGGAGCCGTAGTGAAGCGGCGGCAGAGTTCACGGAAGGCGGCGATGGCAGTAGAGGTGAGGTGGAAGGGGTAGGATGATGGGCGCGTCAGAGCAGTTAGAGGAGCTGCAACCCTACTGTAGTCCCGGATAAAGCGACGATAGAAGTTCGCAAACCCAAGGAAACGCTGGAGTTGTTTGAGAGTCCTGGGTAGAGGCCAGTGACTCACAACCTCCAGCTTCTGCGGGTCCATGGCCACACCCTGGGGCGAGATGACAAAACCCAGGAACGTGGTGGAGCGCTCACGGAAAGCCCACTTTTCCAACCTACAGTACAGCTGGTGGGCGAGCAATCTCTTTAGAACCGCTCTGACGTGTTGTTCACTGACAGTCCGGGAGTATATGAGGATGTCGTCTAGGTAGACGAACACCCATCGACCTAACATGTCTCTTAGAATGTCGTTAATGAATTGCTGGAAGACAGCAGGAGCATTGCAGAGTCCAAATGGTATCACCAAACTTTCATAATGGCCGGTGGGAGTGATGAAGGCCATCTTAACACTCATCGCCCTCCCTGATGCGCACCAAGTTGTTGGCGCTCCGGAGGTCCAACTTAGTAAAAATGGTGGCACCAGAGAGGGCGTCCAGGGCAGAGTTGGTAAGCGGCAATGGATGTCGGTTCTTGATGGTGATGTTGTTGAGCCCCCGATAATCGACACATGGGCGTAAGCTGCCATTGCGTTTCTCCACGAAGAAGAACCCCGCGGCGGCAGGTGAGGAGGAAGGCCGGATAGTACGTTGGCGCAGTTACTGGAAACATATTCCTCCATCGCCTGCATCTCGGTTGCAGATAATGAGTAGAGGTGGCCGCAGGGTGGCATGGAACCTGGCTGAAGGTCGATGGCGAGGTCGTAGGGGCGATGAGGAGGTAGGTGGGTTGCGCATCTTTTACAGAACACCTCAGCCAGGTCCCGGTAGGCACTCGGGATGTTGTCTGTGTCGACCTCGGGGGCCTCGGACTCCCTAGAACACGTCCCAGAAAGTACGTAAGAAGAGTCAATGAACTTACCAGCAGCACCGGAGTCGATGAATGCGGTACTTCCGACCCGTTTGTGGCCAAACTGGAGGTGTACTCTTACCGTGAGACGGGAAACATTGGTCGGGGTGGTGGAGAGGGAGATGGAACCCGGTGAGTCACTCTCACTCCTCACCGGGGCTGCGCGTTTCCCGAGCAGAGGACAGATGGCTCGGTGGTGCGCTGCTGACCCGCAATACACGCAGAGGCCCTCTCTAAATCGGCGTTCCCGTTCTGCAGCGGTTAAGGAGGTGCGCCCTAATTGCATGGGTTCCCCGGCTCCGGTGTCAACCACGGCGGGAGGTGGAGAGCCGACGGGTCCGGTAGGTGCAGTAGAAAACGAGGAGCGAGCTTCCGGAACAGGCGTGTGAGAGAAGAAGGAGGGGGTTCGGGGCGTGAAATGAGGCAGTGATGGCGTGATGGGCGGCAGGGTGCGAGGGGCTGGCTTGGGTCGGGCGAGCAGACGCTGGTCGATCCGGAGGGTGAGTTGGATTAAACCCCCCAACGTAGCTGGAAGTTCTCGTCCGGCGAGCTCATCCTTGATGCGCGCAGCCAATTTCTCGTAGTAGGCCATCCGGACGGCGGAGTCTCCCCAGTCGGTCTGGACGGCGAGCGTTCGGAAATCCGCCGTGTAGCGGCTCCCGGATGAGCCTCCCTGCCGCAGATGATATAATTTGGAGTCGGTCTTCACCTCAGCAGCAGGATGTTCAAAGGTGAGTTTTAGCTGGCGGGTGAACTCTGTGTAGGAATAGGCTACATCTGAATCAGATCGCAGGACCGCCGTGGCCCACTCCGCTGCCTGCCCGGATAGCAACGAGACGCGATGTCTTGGATGCCTTGGCGGAGAACCGCGACTTCACTACGGAGCTGATCAATCAGCTTAGCATGTTGATCAATCACATCGCAGAGGTGAGTGTAATGCGCTGGGTTTACTGCTGATGGCTCAGTCATTCTGTCACAAACAAACGGAGACGGACCAGAAGACTAGCAGTTAGCCCTGTAGCGTGGATGGTAAACCCAAACGCGGAAGTAGCGCGAACAGGCAGGATAACCACGCTGTTTATTTTTAGAACTCTCCAGGAGCAAGAGCAAGATTTTACACAAATAAACCCGCGTTCTAATAACACACACACAATCGAAAGCGAAACCCAAGAAAGTGAGTACTCATGATTAGACAGACAGAGCGTCGGCGATAGCATGGGCAAACTCAATGACTGAGCGATGTGTGGAGCCATCTTGTCTCCTTTTATGCTTCCTGAATAGCGACCGTACTACTTCCAGGTCCTAGTGCCGGTCGTGTTAGGAGTGCGCATGACAATTCAATTCTCAGCACAAAAGTTAATCCTTTTTTTTTTTTTTTGCTTAACCTGGTTATTCGTTTGAAGGATTAAAACCACACTTGACACTTTATTCTCATTTTGCAGTCTACAATGAACGGCTTATGAAAGGCTGTGGCTTATAGCTTTAATGGCCACGTTAAAGGTATAATACGTACAGCAAATAAATCAAAGACCCATAAATCATGCAGCTGTATTCTTCTTCTTAACCAAGACAGAATGTTCTGTCTTTTTTTCATTGAGTATCCTTATTTACTCGTGACATGAAGAGAAAAATTCTTACGTACATTTCGAAAATTTCGAGCACTCATAGTATAAAAGGCAAATGGCCCTTGCAGTTCTCAGACATGCCCTGATATAGTATTTTAAAGCATGCCTTGTGTATCTTCCTCTCTATTTTCATTCAGAAAGGTCAGCTGTGTTGCTTGTGTACGTTTTGGAGATGCTTCATGGAGGGAAATACGTGTGACCCTGTTTTCTTACCAGGATCTTGTTCTTTCATGTGACCTGTGGGATTCCATTACCCTTGGCTTTACACATGTGTGTGTGTGTGTGTGTGTGTGTGTGTGTGTGTGTGTGTGTGTGTGTGTGTGTGTGTGTGTGTGTGTGTGTGTTGGGTGTGTGTGTGAGTGTGTCCTCGTGTGTGTGTGTGTGCGTCAGAGATATTAAGCTGACAGGGTCATATTGCATGGAGAAAACAGGCATTGACAGCAGGGTATAATGAGCTTGTTTTGCTCTGTGCAGTTACTAAATACCTCCTGTAACTTCTGTGCTGGATGTGAATCAGTATCAGCAGTGTGCTGTATATGCATTTCCAACAATGTGTTGTTTTACCTGTTGGCTACATCTCAAATTTCCTCATTCTGAGGTTTTGACCAGTGAACGACTGTCAATCACTGAAAGCCTCTGTATGAAAAACTACTTCATACACTGATAAACGGTGCCTGTTTTCCTGACAAACCTGGATTGTATACAATTAGGTTTAGGATTCCAAACAGTGCAGCATTTATGATGTTTTTGTGAACACCATTTAAAGAAATACTACATAATTCTTCACATTTTCCAAATATATATTGTTACAGCTGCTAGATTTAAGATCACCCTTTCTGGTTATGAAAAAAAAGAGAAAGCTATTACAAGCTACTCATAGAAGAATATCATAACTCTAGGTGAAGATTAGTCTCAGTGCCAAGAAATACACGTTTTACAAGTGTTGTTTGGAAGGTCTTGTTGAATACACTGTGCACTATGTAGTATGCCTAAATAGGCAAGACAGCCAAGGATATAAATAATCTGTTAGGTTAATACGACACAAGTACCAGTCACAGTTCTTGTGTATTTGTAGGAGATTTTTCTACTTCACCTATCAACAAGAGTTTCTTTTAGCTACTGTCAGCTGGTTACCTCTTACAGTGACTGCCCAATTCATCAGGAGACTGCCCCTGAATTGGCCATGATGTAACTGCTTTTCTGAGGTGCAATATACAGCACACAGACATTTACAGTCTTAAAATACAGCACTGGAGTCAGACAATCTGACTGCTATCTCTTTAGGTAAGACATCTTTACAAGTGAGGAGTTACAACGTAAATTCCACAAAAAGGATAAAAATGGCTTCCCACTAAATTAAAAGACAAATAAATGACTTATATGTATATTACTCTTTTTTTCACCTGTAAATTCATTTTTTAAATTTGATACATTTTATACATTTTACATTATATATATTTTTATTTATATTTTATTGTAACTGTATATGTTTATATTTGTAGATTTTATATTTTTCATTTTAAAATGAAATTTGTGCAATTTTTTTCTCTTCTATTGTTGCAGTGAAATCTATATTTCTATCTTCTTATTTTATCTCATATTTAATTTTTTTAGGTCACGAACAGTCGTTTAAGTATTTCAATGCATATCGTACCGTGAATTATTGTATACGTGACAAATTTGAATTTGAATTTGAATTTGTTTTGAATTTGTTTTGCAGACTCTCACTGTGTAATTGCACTTGCTAGATCATGAAGTCTTGGGCTTAAAGTTAGGTCCAGTGCTGGCTGGACACTCCTGATGCAGTACTTACCTTTATTATTATTTATTAATTTATTAATTTATTTATCTGGATTGTCTTGGCAAGTAACAGCAACTGAGGCACTTCATGTTACTACTATAGTTATTGTCCTTAAACTCTCTAGACAATGTTTTCCCATATTGAACACAAAATAACTCATACACACCATTGCTTTAAGAGTGATGACCCTGTTTTGTGAGTCAGTTTATCAGATTTTTTCTGATAAATATTTACACTTGTTCACATATCGGCAAAATTTGACTTTACAATAACACAGCTTTGTTCGCGAAGGGGATCTCCATCTCTGACATCACTATAAATAGGCTCATATACATTCTGTCTTCATTGCACTGATATGGTAATGTCCTTTAATTCATTTCATTCTCTATTTAATAATATGTCAACATTCTGTTTCATTTTCTTTATTAATATTTGAACTTGCTGGTGCACCTTGTGTACAGTTTTCTTCCCACCTGTATATATAATAATAATACAGTGTATTTGTATTATTTGACACCATTTTTACTTCATTAATGCGCCTTAAGTTGTGATTCTTGCTTGTTGCTCACTTCTTGTATGATAGAGAGACAGACAGACAGACAGATAGATAGATAGATAGATAGATAGATAGATAGATAGATAGATAGATAGATAGATAGATAGATAGTAACACAAAGACAGGTTGTTGATGTGATTGCACACTGTATATCTTACATATAGTGAGTATACACATGGTAATGTCAGAACTGACCAGAAGTTACTAGTGCATTGCTATCAAAATACTAGAAAGATATATAAGAAGCATATAAAATAAACATATAAATCATGAGTTTACAAAAATGAAATTAAGTTAATTGCAGTGTAACCTTGATGTGCAATTTTCCCATTTTTAATGTGAACTGGCTGCTGTAACTATACAATTTACCTTTGGGATTAATAATCTATCTATCTATCTAACAAACAAACAAACAACTGAACTGCATGGGTGGAAGTGATCATATTACTTCATATGATCATATGTAATAATAATTTTTCCAGATTTCGGTCAGTGCAACTGTCCTCTTAACATCTTTAGTTCAGGATCTGTTTTGTATTAGAAGCAACTGGGAGGAAAGTTGACCTACTGGAGGTATAGCAACACGAAAAGACGCGCAGCCATTGGCCAGGGGGCGTGGACACTAGCCAATCAGATCACTCGACTCGAGCACGCGCTGCTTGCTGCTTGCTTGGCCTAACTGCGGGCTCTGGAATGTGATACTGTGTTCTGATTGGTGGACGCCGTGTGGTCGTTGTCCGCAGAAGCCTATAAATACTGGTGGAGTGTTTCTCGGGCTTTCATTCGGTATGAATGATTAGGGTGCTTATTGGAGTGTGTGAAGTGACGCAAGTATTTATATGAAGACGTTTCAGATTAATATATTTTAATTTATTTTATAACGGTAAGTGCTTGCACCTTCTTTGTTTTTTTATCTGTCCTCCCTTTCACATGTAGCTGTAGCCAGCTTTATTTGCCGCTGGGCTAGGGCTAAAACTTTTTTCTCGAAGTTTCTCCTTGTTGCTATGTCTACGGTTCAGAGATAATAAAAAAAAGACCACATTTTCTGAGAGTACTTTAAGTTACTTTGCAGACGTATTTGGTATATGCTTTTGTTTTCTTTTTTATTGTATCTAGAATTATATTAAGCAAAATGTTTATATTTAGGGAAGGGTAGATTGATTTAAGTGGATATTTAGATGGGTTTTTTTTTTCTTTTTCAGCACCATATTATAACGCCAAGAAACTAACCCAAAGGCTTTGCACAATGGTTGCAACGAGCACACAGAAGAACAAAAACTCAGAATTCATCTCGGATTTTGTTGTTGACAAAGGATACGACCGGTCATGCATCGACAACGGTATGTTATTATAACGTTATTCATTTCACATTTGTCCGTTTGCATGAGCACTACAGGCTGTAGATCAGGTGCTAGCCTTTGTGCATGTTTACTGCGCTATGGATGAGGAGCTGAGGCTGGAGGCTGTCCGCGGTGACGTCATTAATCAGCTGAAGTCATCCTGTTGAGGCAGCAGAAGCCCAGCTCCACTGTGAGCCTGAGTGTAAATCACTATGACACAAATGCCAGGTCTCATAGCAGTGTGACAAGGCTGAGCATTATACATGTACATCATAAAGCTTCTTTACATTACTTTGCTACGCTCACTGTCTGGGAAGGAATAGCAGTAAGCCCTAAGCTCCCTAGCATATAAAACCCATTATCATAAATGGTTCCTAAGGGTTAATTGGTGTTAGTTTTACTATTGGTAACCTGTTAGTTGACATCTGATGTGACATCTGATCACCAAAATTTTGGTGTTGCTTAAAAAAAAAAAAATTGTAGCGATGCCAGAATCGCTCGTACATTTTTGCCCCACCCTTGTTTTCTCATTGCTAGAAGATTCAACATGAGTTCAAGTGACTTTTTTTCCCCCCATCATACCATAGCTACAAACCATTTTAATGGTAACTGGTATTTTCATATAATTTGCAGTGACTTGAAAACACTCAAGATTTGGCTTCAGTTTCTTCTGCATTATGATCCCATGTATTTCCCTTATCTATTGTGTAGAACTGGACTTCTGGGAGCGCTGCCTGGCTGAGCCGTACCTGAGTGCCGAAGCTTGTGAGGAGTGGGCGTGCCAACAGTTGGTGCGGCTGCTTGAGGGCTGCTTGGCGCGTGCAAAGACCAGCACTCTACATTGCACAAAAGTGTTACTGCCTGAGACACTGACCCGCCGGGTGGCAAGGGACGTTTTGCGGCTTGCGGCCAGTGAACCCTGTGGGTTACGTGGCTGCGTGCTGGATGTGCGCCTCGAGCTGGAGGAGCAGCGTAAACAGCGGCGATGTGCAAAGCTCGAACGCTTGGTTTGTGATGCCAGCATGGTGCCCACCTTTGAGCTGACGCTGGTCTTCAAACAAGATGGCAGCAGCTGGATGAACTTCAGAGACTTTCTGCGTATTGGGACGTGCTTTTCGCGTCGCACGCTCAAGCTCGGCCCTGGCTTTCGGCTCGTTAAGAAGAAGCTCTACTCGTCAGCGGCTGGTACCGTAGTCGAGGAGTGCTGAGCCACTGGGCTTGGGTTTAATGGTACTAATGCACTTCAGGATGTGAATGTACAGGGCTGACTTTTGAACAGCTCTTTTTTTCTGCACTTTTTATACTATAATGTGAACTAGTTCTGTAGATTCACTGTATGTTCTGTTTTGGGGGAGGTGGATTAACACAGTAGGCCATTAAATATGTTAAAGTTTAATGTATTTTGTTATAGGATGCTGTACCCATACTTGTGCTGTCTGTGTTATTCATATTTCCTATTCCTATTTCCTAGTGCACAAACGTTTGTGCCATTAATTCTTGCGAATTCTCACTAGGATGTAACAAATACCTTACTAAATATTAAAGGGACTTGCACAGCTTCATATCAAGTGTGTGGGTGAGGGATGTGTTTCTGAAAGTATTGTGCTTTCTGCAGCGTGTGCTTGTAAAAACATGCTGCTGAAGACATTAAAGATCAATTTAAGTGTAATGTTTTCAACGTCCTAAAATTGTTTAAAAAGAATTTTTGGCTTTTCTATGAAACTTCCTGGGCAAGCTGTTTAATGCTTGACTGGGTATCCCCTATGTTCTGTCTTTGTCCATCACCATTGCAGTGCTGTTCTGATAACTGGATGTATTTTTAAGAGGTTCCTGTTACAGGAAGTGGAATTTCTTGTCTATTTGACAATAAACAATTTTGAATAGATCACATGGTTTTCTTAATTTCTAGTGTTGACCTACTTTGCTACCAGAACTGCTGATCTGTTTCGAAACACTGGCCTTGAGTAATAAAACAAATGTTGCAGTCAGTTGCATGTTTATCTTCAACACTATCACCGTACTGATAAAGATATTCATGCTGATAAATGCTTTTTATGCTGCTGATGGGCAAATTATTTTTGCCTATTTTTTCGCACAAAGTTATGACGAGTTGGAGAAGTAGCACTGTAGAAACTGAGAGTCTACAGAGTCATTACACACATGAATAAGATCAACAAGGAAGCAAAAACAAGTATTTTTATGTTGTGTTTCCTGAATTGGGGGCATTTTATTCTTGATCTGTTTTTCTAGAAGGATATGAGAATTGAGGGTACTGGGAGTAAAAAATATATACTACAGGAAAAGGAAAAATGAACAGAAATAACCTGTAAAATGCCAAAAACACATGAGGGTTTGGAGAAGAAGAAAATGACATCCCCCAGATATCATATATTCTGCTCTGCTTCAGGATAGCATTCTGAAATAACTGCTAAACCTCTATGGTATAACAGCAACCAAATAATGCAGAAATGTATTTTACTTATGAATTGCAATATTTTAATAGTTTTACTTAAGTATAAATTACAGCAAATGCTCAAATTGACAATTGCTAATTCTGCTTTAAAATGGCTATTAATCTCTACTTTTGTATATACTACAATTTCTCCTCACTGTTTCTCGTTATTAGCACCAGATAAATATGAACTTAATCACTGTCCTCAAGCAAGATATCTGGCAAAAGAATCCTTCCCTACAGTCTTCATATGAGGATCACATAAGAATATTGCATCCTCATATGATGACATTCGGTTCTCAAGAGGATTCAATTTGCTTACCTACACTCATGGTGCACAGGTTTTCCTCAATCTCTTTGGTATATTCTCAGATCTTTAGAGCAGGCTGTAAATAATTCAACAGAGATACATGTGTTATGTAATGAACAATAAATATGATATTATGGGCCAGGTTGTCATATATGTTTACTCCTGTTTTTAATGGTCTGTATAGTAATTACTGCAATTTTTCCTTTAGAAAAATAACCCAGCAATCATCTGCTTAACTGTTCCTTTATTGTGTTGCTTAAAAAAATCTAATTTCTAGATGTCTGTTTTGCATTTGGGGCCTGTTGCGTAAGTTGATGACCAAAGTACTGCGAATGGCAGCAAAGCAGGCCATCAATAACACATTTTCACTATTTAATCACAGATATTTACATTTCCTTTCACGTGGTAGACAGATGCTTTCATGCAAAGTGACTTAAAAGTGTAGCAAAAAAACTATCCAGGCATTTGCACATAAATGAGGGCTGATGGTGCATTCTTTTTAAAGAGTCCTCTGGGTTTTAAGTCCTGTGGGGGGAGATAAAGCGGACTTACACTGGGGACACAATAGTCAACAGCCAGCAAGAAGCAAGTCGCAATAATCAAGTGTCTCTCTGGTGAGAAATGAATGAATTCTATTGAATTTTCCAACAATCTACCTAAAAGCAAGTGCTGAGGATAAATGTAGGAGGACAATAAAGCCACAAATGAATTCTCACAAGCGTACAAGAGAGTGCAGAATTTTACATGGACAGTGTTGGCCAAAAGTATTTAGACAAAAGTGAAATCAGGATAATGAGAATAATTTGTATACAACAATCAACATTTAGTATAAGTCCTTAATTCTTCAAAATGTTAAAATTCGTCAATTCATCAAAAACATATCCTCATGCTAGTTGAGTAGTTCCGGATCTGAGAACACCATTAAACACGATCCTGTAAGTTAAGGAAGTAAGTTCAGGACAAAGCGGTTATTGGATTTGAAAAAGTGAAAGCAGCAAAGACCACAGGATATGGACATGGATGACCCCGTAAAGACAGAGATAACCTCATAAGAGCAAAGATAACATTATGAGGTATCGGTATTGAAAAGAAGACTATGTCCAGAGATATACAGATACACACCTTATGCCCTCACATGGAGGGATGATTAATCAATATATTTTTTTAAGTTGTCTCAACAGGTATGAAAAGAAAAAAAATTAAATAGTAGTAATATGTCTCTTTTTTGCCCTGCAATATTTGCCGCTACATACGTCACTGCTTAAAGCTTAAAGGTCTCCATCTGTTACAGAATGGTGGACTGTGAACTTTGAGCTTGTGAAAGTGTGTCAGTTCTTGTGGCCTGGAATGAAAAACTGTGAGCGTTAATTTCCTGTCTAATCACATAAAACAACATCTGCACAATTAGTTTTTCAAATGGCGAATGCATACTCTACACAAATGAGATTCTGCAATCCACCTTTAATAGGAAGTCTGGCATCTGTGATATGCTTATAGGAATGAAAACTGATTCACAAACATATGCGCTGGCCTTGACATTTGTGTGTGTGTGTGTGTGTGTGTGTGTGTGTGTGTGTGTGTGTGTGTGCGTGTGTGTGAGTGTGTGTGTGTGTGTGTGTGAATGTGCGTATGTGTGGACCAAACGTCCCCATACTAACTTCAATACATGAAAATGTTAAACATGTTTGTGAACACCTCTGACCTTTGTCTTAAGTGTTAGCCATTGACAATTTTTTTTGTTTAATTGAAGTGATAAATAATGACCCCACAAAGAGAGTAAAACATGCTTGTGTATTTGTGTGTATGTGTATGTATGTGCGTGTCGCTCAGCAGCTGTTGTCAAACTGCCCCGATGTAATACATAGCTGCTGATCTAGCATTATGGATGCCAAACTATGCAGCACTTTCACAGAGGTGGAAGGACATCACCCCTTCCTCGCTTTCACACACGACAAGTTCTCTGAAAGTCATCTTGATATGTTTCTGAACGAAGGTAATCTCATCTAACAAAACAACACTATCGTTCTTGAACAGCTTGAACAGATATAGAATGATTAGTAATGACGAGAATATAAAGTAAATGTCCAGTTTATTTCATTTTCCTCTAATTAATATTAAATTGTGAGACAAAAAAATTTATATACTGTATACCACTTTTTGTCACTGTCCTGTCTTAAATAGGCAAAAAATATAGCATACTACTTATGCATAAACCTCATCAGAAGTGCATGAAGCCTGAGGCAATCGCTTAAAATCTAATCATCACTGCTTTAATGCATAAATACATTCTTGTAGGGTACATGCTGTTCATTAATATCTTGCCCCATGAATACGCCTCCATACAGGCTGTACTGTCCTTGTAAAGTAGCAAGATGTTCAGGACCCTTTTTTTTTGCCGTCTCCAGTGTATGCATGCATCTCTGAGAATTTAAGATCGATCCTTGGTCATGACTGTTTAATGGAGGTTATTTATGATGGTGAATTCACTGGAATTTCCATGCAAAATATCTCTATACAGCAAAATCTCTTGTGTTAAATTGACACAGATACAGTAGTATAACGTTTATATCCTGTAGTTCCAGGGAGAAAAATACATAAAGTCTACAACACCGTGTACTACACCGTGTCAGTTGGCCACAAAGAACCTGAACAAACCGCGTTATTCCTGTTCATTATAGATTCTTAGATATCTTGCTGGCAGCATCTGGTTTCCCATATAAAACCTTATTTGTGTAATATTTGATTGAGTTTATTTTGAACATTTGAAGAAAACATAAAAGCTATATAGTGTATGTAAATGGCCAGCTCTTGCTTCTTTTGACCTTCTCATTCGATGGCATCCTGTTCAACTATGAATCATTCTGTCCTGGGATGAGCTGAATCCTTGGCCCTGAAAGTTGTTGGCTGTGGTGTTTGGTGATGATGGTTTTGTGGGCGCTGGTCCTGCACTGACCTTTAACAAGAACCTTGATCATCAGGACTGTTTTCCATATAAACGTGCCCACTTCGTAGAACTGATTCTGTGTGTGCCAGGTTACGCTGGCTAAATATATCCAATCCTTTTTACAATGTCACATTGTGGTGTCCAAAGTCAGTTGTCCATCTGCTTTATAACAACATGCTCACTTACTTTGAAGGAAACTGAGACAGCATTCCATTACAGAATGCTTCTCTTATAGGAGCATGTGAAAATGAATTTAACCATTCATTCATTTTTCTGTACTGTGTAACCTATCCAGGATCGCAGGAAGCCTGGAGCCTAGCCCAGGAAACTTCGGGCACAAGGCGGGGTACATCATGGAATGGGTGCCAATCCATCGCCGGGCACACATGCACTCAACACACACACACACACACACACGATTTGGCAACACCAATCAGCATAATCTGCATGTCTATTGACTATGTGAGGAAACCCACCAAGCACGGGGGAGAACATACAAACTCCACACACAACATAATGAAACCCTCACCCCTGGAGGTGCGTGGCCGGAGGGCTAATCACTAAGCCACTGTATCGCCCGGAAGTTATCAAGTAATATATTAAACACAGACTTAAGGTGGACAAATAATGAATAGTGACTCAACACATACTGTATTGTTTCTAGCTTTTTTCAGTCTGACTCTAATTGGGTCACTTCATCTGGATTACCTTTAGTTTCCCATTTTCACTTGTCTCTGTGAATCTGGATCTGTTTTAATGCAAAACATCCGATCTGACTTTAATTGTTTTGGCTGAGGACGATTTTAACAGAAACATTTAATTCCCATTGTGTAACTGCTGTTAAATAAATACCACATCCAGAGAGCAGAACAAATATGGCTCATTAAGGGTCAGTAACAGCAACGACAAGTACACAGTGGTGAGAAAGTGGCACAGTCATGTTCAAGGTCATGTTTTCATACACATCCATTTCATGCTTGACACTAGGTCTTATCAAGCATCACTGAGTCTGTGTTCTGGCAGACAGACAGAGTTCCTCACATCTATTCCATAGTTGTATATGGGCCATCATTGAGCTGTCACCCATTTGCTGTCTGGTAAATATTTAGAGAGCATCTGAACATTTCTTGCTTGTCAGCTCGCCCCATTTGGTGTCATCACAGCAGTGTTTGATTTGGAACAGGTATTGCACTGTAATGGCTTTCCTGAAGCAACCAAAGGTTGGCAGGAGCCGAACCTGGGACTCCCACGTCCAGTTGAATGATTTAAGATTCATATTAGATTTCTTTTATGATAGATTTGAGATCTACTGTACATATGTATATCTAAACACTGCCCTGGAGCAGGGGTGGATCTACCGGGGTGGCACGGGGTGGCAGTTGCCACCCTAAGAAAAAGCCTTGCCACCCCATTTGCCACCCCAGCACTAGTGTCCTAGTGTTCTAAAAATAAAAGAGTTTTTTAATTTATCTGATGTTCCAATCCAGATATCAGGTTCAAGTCAATCACACATCAGCCTTTATTTCATTTTTATAGGACAATGTAAAAATGTGCACCCTAGTGTATACACCGAATAAGAAGAGTGTTCCTTGAATCCACAAAAAACATGCAAGGATGCTTGATTCAGTGTTGCCACCCGTCATAATTTTAATGCCACCCCCTTGCCACCCCATGAATAATTTTCTAGATCCGCCCCTGCCCTGGAGCTGCTTTACACTTGACCCTGACCTTCTATGTGAACAAATTATGCGTTCTTTTTGAGGAAGAACTTGTTCAAGGGTGGATGATGTAACTGATTGGCAAGACTTTAGATTGTTGCTTTCACAAGTTATTTCATCACATCAGCCTTCAGAATGTTCAATATGATTTTGTAATTTTTTAAAGAGTTTCTTATAAACAAAAATGTTTCCAGAAATAAGAATGTTTTTAATAGTATCCAATCCTATGTGATAGAATTTGTTTTTGTGTGTGTGTGTGTGTGTGTGTGTATTTGCATATATATCCACAGGAACTGACACACAGAATTCCAATATGGGTGTTGCAAAATATATATATATATATATATATATATATATATATATATATATATATATATATATATATATATATATATTTCAGCGAGAATTTAATGGGATAGAAAGGATTCTTTTTATTCTATGCAGCAGACACTTGCATACAGGAAATGTTCCAGTTCAAGGCATTAGTTGAGTAAATAACTCATCCTCAACCTAGTACTTGTACTGCAAATTGTACTTGCTAAACTACGAGGACAGAACAAGTTGTGTGGATGCAACACAGCGGGTCTTTTTTGGGTTAGGTCAGCTGTGTAAAATTGGGCCAGAAGAAGGTTTGTTATATATTTAAACATATTTCAGGTCATAAGAGTTGCAACTTATGCAATGTTTTACCCCGCAACTGCCCACCACTTCCAAAATAAGGTTCATAAATAGAAAATAGAAAAAAGAAACTGTATTATTTTGGACTACCATTTTTAGAATCATTACAGACACTACAGAGAACATGAGACAGGAATAATGGTCTGTAGTTGCAGAGAGTATGGTCAAGACCATCTCTTAAGCCACAAAGATAAATGACCTGGCATTATATCTGCCTTTTTCTGTTTGTTTCCTTTACCCACCAAAGTCAATTATATATAACAACAATAAGAGAAAAAGTTTTCTATACAGTCATAGCAAGTGATATAGAATATTACAGAATGTATAGTGCTTATCGTCTGAAATGGCTTCTTTTTTTCCTTTTTTTTTTTTACAGTGAATAGATTACAGTGAATTTGTGGATATGCAGCATATAACCCTTGATTTTGAGGTCAAAATAACATGATCTTGCAAAAAACAGAATGACCTGAGTTTAGTCAGAACATGAATCATCAAAGCCTGGTTTCTTTAGAAGAAAGCAGCAATTACCGTTTCATGCTGAGACGAGCACCCAGTTATGACCTGGAATGAAAAGAGACAGGCATTTGATGTTTTGTATATTTCCTTAGATGCAAAAATAGAATTTTGCCTGCCTGGACAAAAGTCCCTGCTTTAGAAAGGTCAAAGTGTTGGCCTGCATGAAGCAAAGAAAACAACTGAGGAGATTGCCTGTGAAGGGTCATTTACTAACTGCTGCACAGAGACAGACAGGGGTTATTTACAGTAGGAGGTTTATGAGGAGAACGTCAGGAGGAAGGCTCTAGCATGTGTGTGTCAAGTCACATCTCAGTGGGAAGTCTTAAGATCGGGTCAAGCATAAGTGTGTGATATTCCAGTCACAGATTATTGTCTTTCCTTGTTTTTTTTTCTTCTTACTTTTCTGCCAGTCTGACTTGTTTGCCTGCCTGTTCATCTGTTTGAGAAATCTGACATGAGTTTTCGATGCAGCATCATTCATAAGATACAACAGGTCAAATCAGAGCCAAGTCACAGGTCCAAGTAGCTTCAGTAGCATTTTATTTGAGACACACTTCCGTATTTGTAGGAGAATATTGCAAAATGGACTGTAGCTGTTCTCGGTGCAAGGGTATGAACTGTTCCTTACTGGATACATGATATTGATGCATTCTTGAGGTTTACATTTTTATGTCCACACTCAGTGCTTGAAAAAGTCATGAGACAGAGAAAGACTTGTCTTTCCATTCCCTCAGATCATGTGTTTATTTTCTTTTTTTTTACATTTTTCGATGAAGAAAAATGGGTCAAAAGAGTCTCAGGGGCATAATGATTATGCAAATGTGTGTGAAATGTAGAATCATGGTGTGTGTGTGTGTGTGTGTGTGTGTGTGTGTGTGTGTGTGTGTGTGTGTGTGTGTGTGTGTGTGTGTGTGTGTGTGTGTGTGTGTGTGTGTGTGTGTGCGTGCGTGCGTGCGTGGTGTGTGTGTGTGTGTGTGTGTGTGTGTTTATGTGTGCATGCTTGAGAGAGCGAGAAAGAGAGAGAGAGAGAAAAAAGTATGCAAGAGATGTGAGAAGAGTGGTGGACATTGAAAAACTTACAGTCAGCTGGATCAGTTAGTTATGAGCAGCCAAATAGCTTTCAGGACCTCTGTGGTTGTACTTCAAGCATGTCTGTAATTTCATGCCAGTAATTTGTCAGTAACAGATTTCAGCTCTTGCCCTGGATGGCATGCCATTCTGCCCACTATATTAACTGTATGTCTCATGGACACTATGCTGAAGTTCATCATTTGCCTAATAGTTTTACAGCTATACATAAAGGAGAACAATGACTAATGAAATTTTATTAAGCATGGCTTGAGCAATACATTGGAAGAATGGAATAGCATGCTGACGTTTTTACTGGTTTAACTTTTGGTACATTGCTCTAAACATGAGAGGTTTGTAAAAACTTAATGTTGATGTACAATACTCGTGATCAGCTTTGGCACTGTACAAGGTAACCGGTCAAATCCGGCAGGTGGTGATATTTGAGCAAATGCTTTCAAAATCCAAACATTGTGTGAAGATATATACTCTCTTCCTTGGTGTGCAATTTCTTTATATGATCAAAGTATATATACTGTATATATATATATATATATATATATATATATATATATATATATATATATATATATATATATATATATATAAAAACTATATATGGGTATATTATCCCAAACTGACACAACAAAGAAGAATTTAAGTGTCCTGCACCGAGCCCTGACCTTAATGCCACTAAACACTTTTGGGACAAACTAGAAAGCTGAATTTGCTCTGTTGCTTTTGTACCTGAAGGAGCATACATCCCTACAGATGCACTTCAATATCTAGTGTAAATCCTTACAAAAAGAGCAAATGTTTCTATGCAAAAAATGGCACTCCGTCTGGAATTTTGTGTTCAAAAAGCACATATTAATCTGATGGTCAGATGTCAACAAACTTTTGGCTATATAGGCATTAACCCTTTAGCATTAACCTTTTCCTCGATTTGAGCTACAGAAGCTCTTCTATTGGATCAGACTACACAACACTGGTGCCAGTTCACTGGTTATCCTTCCTTCAAAATGTCCTGACCACTGCAGGATATACTGTACCAAAACATCAAACAAGAGCTGAAGTTTTGGAGTTTCTCTGACTCAGTTGGCTAGCCATCACAATTTGTATTTCTCACAGTAGCCACATTCCCGCATCTTGTTACCATGATGGCTGGAAGTGGGTGGGATATGTTAGGCAACCAGTGAAACTTTTTTTCAGAAAGTTTTTTTCTGAAAGTTGAAAGCAGAAACAAATGGAAAAGCATAAGAATTTGAATGACTTTGACAAGGGCCAGATATTAATGGCAAAGGGACTGGGTCAGGGGAACTCCAAAACTGCAGCTCTTGTGGAATGTTACTGATTTGCAGTGGTCAGGATCTACCAAAATTAATTCAAGGAAAGAAAACCGGTGAACTAGCGACAGGTTCATGGGTGGTCAGGGCTTACTGACACACTTAAAGTAGGAGTGAATGCTGGCCCATGTAGTAATCAAACTACATGAAAAAAGTTGAGGGAAAGGTTAATGCTGGTTTTGATATAAAGGTGTCAGAACACACAGTGCATCACTGTTATGGTGGCACAAGGGGGTGTGATCAATATTAGGCAGGTGGTCAAAAAAAAAGGACCATGGCTTCAGGTAAATTTCATACTCCAGCTCTCAGCGATTTGCTTTTTTCAGTTACAGCAGGTGCAGAATAACACACCATGGCTCCTGCAGCCACCTTGTGGAGCTTTAGGTTATTGCATTAAAGAACCTCGGACTGTCTTAATTATTTCTTGTATGTAACCAATATCATTAAAAAAAAAATCATTTATGCTAATGGACTCACACTTCTTGAGAGCTGAATAAAGAGGTGTGAAATCGTCTCGGTGTGGCTGTCAGGCATATAATCACTTCACAATAACAGTCTGATTCTTGACTGATGTGTTGTTTAATCCGTTTTTAAGCCTGTTTAAATCCGTGGACCAGGATTGAATCATAAAATGCAGAAATAAATCACAGTATATTTATTTAAAATTGTGTAGATGTGTAATTACCAAGTAACAATAACACATATGTGCAGAATATTAATTATCATTTCTATAACATATTAATAGCTCTAATCTGAGGTGCTCTTAATTGGTCATTTCTCTAAATGAACTTCTCTGCAGCAGAGGTAAGTTTTGGTCTTGCCTTCCTGTTATGGTCTTCATTAGAGCGAGTTTCATCATGGTGCTTGATGGGTTTTGTAAATGCATTTGACAATACTGTTGTTGCAAGAACTATTCCAGAAGTGCCGACCTTCATGTTGTTATTACTTAATAACCTAATGCCTATTCCAGGATCATATCATTCTAGAATGTACAAAATAAATCCAAGCTTGTGTCCAAATATTTGTCTGACACTTATACTTTGCTATTTATTCTTTGCTATTCTCTAGCACCCCACTGAGTGATTAACAGAACAGAGTATTATCTATATTTTCTCACATATCTCAGTAAAACAGATATCCAGCATTCATGTTTGTTATTGATGGTAGCTTGAATCAAGTTACTGAGCTTTACATATTATAAAATAACCAAAACCAAAACCATTAAGCAAGCTGAAATTAAACTCATTGGATAGTGTTTAATAAAAACACTTGAATCACAAATATTACATTCTAACTGTGTCAGTAATAACATTTTAAGAAGATTTAGCACAATGCACTGGTCTTTCTGGTTCTCATGACGACGCGCCTTACCGCCGCGCGACAACACGACGAAGCTGATTGGCTGGTTTGTGAGCGCTGTGTCCCGGATGTACTGCCTCTCTCTATATAGCCAACTGAAGGCGGGAAGCCTGTTTCAAACCGAGACCTTCTGGAATTGTCTGGACGATTTTTACTAGAAATAGATTTACGAAATGGTAACAAAATTATTTTCTTCGTGTTCGTTTCATATTTTTACGTTAGCTCAAATTTGTAGAGGTTATCCGCGTCCTCTAGTATTTGTTTTTTGGCGGTTTTAGCCTACATGCTATTGTCTCCGGCTTATTTTAGCTAACGTCAGTTAGCATTGAAGCTAACGTGAATTGTTTGCTGCAGGCCAAGGACGTGTGTTACGCTGTCGTGCGTTTAGTAACACGTTTGAAGTAAATTCATGACTCAAAGCACGGCATGTAGAATGTTAACTAGCGACTATGTATTCAATTGCACTCTCTTGTGTTATTTTTTTAGGCAGGAGGGAAAGCTGGAAAGGACTCGGGCAAGGCGAAAGCCAAGGCGGTTTCGCGCTCACAAAGGGCAGGACTGCAGGTCTGTATCGCGGCTCCTCGCGCTTCTTCATTTCGATTCTTAAAGATGTATTCTGTTTATATTTTACCTCGTAGAGTAAAACTACATGTATAATCATTTTAATGGCTGGCTGTTTAAAAAATTAGAATCTTGGTTAAAATATTTATTTAAGGTGTGTATATATATATCCACCCAAAATCGGTGTGTTAATATAACACAAACCTGGAAGTTTTTACTATGCTTTTTTTTTTTTGCACGAACATTTCCGAACGTCTCCGAAAGGTGTACTTGGTCACGTGAGCGGCGGTCGTTAGTGTTTGAGGAAGAAACATGGCTGGTGCCGAGACCACCGAGCACTCTTTAATCCAAATACATTTTTACATAAGGCAGCGGATGGCTACTTTATGGATCGCGAAGGAAGTTTCAAACATAAAGTAGCAATGGTAGTAAAATAATAGACAACAGATATGTAGTTGCAATTACAAATTGTGGAGTGTGATCAAAGTACATACGTGGGAAACGACCCTGCTTCAACAAAAGCAGTTAAAGGGAAAAATAATTTCATGTATATACAAATATGTAGAGGGAGCAATTTATCAATGCTAAAGTGTAAGGTTACAGCAGCCAGTTTACATATAACACGTATGTGTGTATAGATGGATAGAATATACATATTTTTATTAGTGTATACATTTTATTTAGCACTATGCGTGTGCAAAATCTAGGTAAATTGGGGTCGTCAGTGAATGCATGATTTTTGCGCACTTTAAATAAATTAATCTTACCATATTTCTGATTTGTCACAGTTCGTTTTTTTTTTATCTTGTATCTCAAGTTCTCCAAAAACTTAACTTATTTAACTTGTTTAATGTATATACAAATATTTCAGGGCGTCACAAATTTACTAAGGCGAATACATCTTAAACCATGTTACACACACCCTCTTCATGTGCTTTAAACAAACATTCTCCTCTTCTCTTGGATGCCTTACAGTTCCCTGTTGGGCGTATTCACAGACACCTAAAGTCCAGAACAACGAGTCATGGCCGTGTAGGAGCCACTGCAGCTGTTTACAGTGCTGCAATCCTCGAGTATCTGACTGCTGAGGTGAGGCCTTAAGAGCAAATTTTTATCACTACATTCATAACCAGCGGTTCTATGCAAATTATGCCTTTTATTCCCTGTAAACTTTTGTGGTCTTGCGTGTGCATTATGTACTGCTGGTAATGTGATTGTCCACTCTATGCAAATGGTCAACAAATAATGCCTGACATGGTGATGGGTCTTGTGTTCACATTTTGCACATCCTCAGAATTTGGAGAAATGAGTACATTTCAGAGGCATTTGCTCAATCATGTATCCATTGGAGTGCTAGTGTTTTTAAATACGCACAAGTATGCAGAATAGAGGCTTCAGTAGTGAAATTGGTTGAGTGTGAAGAAGATGCTGCCATATGGAAAGTAGTGGCAAGCTGCCTAGAAGTCAAATTTCTTCTGTTTGCACTGCCCTGTTTGATTCATCATGCTTCAGCAGCTTTTCCTTTTGCGTTAAGGTTCTTGAGTTGGCGGGAAATGCGTCCAAGGATCTTAAGGTGAAGCGTATCACTCCACGCCATTTGCAGCTCGCCATCAGAGGTGACGAGGAGCTGGACTCTCTTATCAAAGCAACAATTGCTGGTGGTGGTAAGTTGTGCATGTACAGTCTTGTGTATACAATATTTAAAACTATTAATCCTTGCCTCTTATTTAGTAGATTTCAGATATGGATAGCCAATTGTGAAATAAGTGTTGAAATATGGATACCTACATATTTTGCATTGATTTGATTATTCTTTTGTGTTAAAGGTGTCATTCCTCACATTCACAAATCTCTGATTGGAAAGAAGGGGCAGCAGAAGACTGTTTAACCTTTCGGGGCGAATCGTGTGTGTGGCGCTTCTCAGGATTTGCTCTGGGAGAATTCTGAAGTGTTTTGTGTAGTCTGGTAGTTTCATGACCTTGTGTTCAGCTTTGCATTTACTCATTTCTGAGGTATTTTTAAACAACAAAAACAAAACAAAAAAACAAAACATGGCTTCAGAGAAGCCAATTTTTATTTTTGACAAGTTTAAAGTGTAGTGTGCTTTGTGAGTTTTAATTGGTAATTTGCGTTGGGTTTTATTCAAATAAACTTGGTGCACTGTATTAACAGCATGTCTGCGTTTTAACCTTGTTCATTTTCTTCCTAAAAATGATGCTATAGCTTTTCTTGTTCAGTATTGACCAAGTTCTAAATTCAGTTTAGATACCATACCAAAGTTCAATCATTTAGCTACTTTGGATTATTGAGACTGTAATTCTATTTTAATGTACATAAAATCAGCCAATAATAAGTAATTGAAGTTTTTTAAGGGTATTTGTAGTGTTTTTTGCTTATTAATGGAATAAATATTTGTCAATTCAGTTAGCTTCAGTTTACTTGCATGTGTCTACTGAAATTTTATTTTTTCTGACCTGTCACAATTGGCAATTTGAGGCATAACCTGTTGTATTTAACCCTACTTTAATAGTAGGTTATCGTTAATGGGAATCTTTGTTGCCTAGTCAGCTTGTCATAGGGTCAGTAGAACAGTTCATAAAATCATGCAGGTGAATTTGGCAGACGCTCTTATCCAGAGTGACAAAGTGCTTTGAAGTTTGTCATTGGATAGATCCTTACACTGGTTCCTAAGACAAAAAGTTGATTTAGTTCACGTCAATGATCAAAATTAAAAACTTCTATTACTAAATGTGATCCCAAGAGATCGGGATCTTTGACCAAATCCACCTACAACTGTGGTATAAGTCTTTGAATTTCCCTGCCCCAAAAACTGAAGCTGTGATTATTTGTTCAACCATTCTAATATAAAATTGTGATTTAATCCTTTTTTCCCCTAAAGCATTATGAAGAAGTTTAAAACTTCAGTTTGTCTCTAAAATCTAGCTAATTATTTGATGTCATGTGCTGTGTCTAGTTAGGTCACATGAATATTAGGTTAAGATAAGTGAAACGAATCTGAGTGAATTTGCTTATGTTAAATGCTTTTGCATGTAATTATTATTCACTCAACAAAAAGTCACATGCATTAAGCTTTTGTTCAATCACATTTAGTTTTGATTACAGTACACAATATTGTGGCCAGTTCATGTGTAAAAATGATTCCTCATGCTTCCAGACCCACTCTCTCACAACTTCCTGGGATATTCCTGAGTCATCAGGGAAGAAAAACACCTGGATAACCTGATCATTCAGTACATTCAGCTGACTTCATTTTGTTGCAATATAATGTTTGTGCGTCTAGGCCTGACCAACTGTAGGAACATGAGATCTTAACACAGCCTCAAGAGGCTTGAACAGTGGCCACTGCACATGATTGGAGAATGATTTTTCCATTGCTCAGAAGTCCAATCTGTATTCTCCTTAGCTATTTTTTTTTCTGATAAATCACAGCTGTTTAGGCCTAATCCTCTATATAGGTCACTATATTATGTGTATGAAAATGTGCAAACCCCCATGTGCATGACCCCATTTTTTACATTTTCAAGTTCATGATTCAGCAATATCCTTCCTCGTTTTGATAATTTGTTAAAGACTTAGTCAACCCAGTAATTTCAAAACTAAATTATTTGGTATGTATGTACAGTACCAATGAAAAGTTTGGATGTACCTTTTAATTCTATGGTCATTACTGATTTCTGAATGCTGAAGAATTCCAATAATCTCATTTGAACAGTTGATATTGAGGTGTCTGCTACAGTTAAGCCTTCATAACAGCTCTAATCTGAGGTGCTATTAATTGGTGATTTTAGATGCTGGTAACTCTAAATGAACTTCTCTGCAGCAGAGGTAAGTATTGGTCTTGCTCGTCTGGGATGGGCTCCATGAGAGCCAGCTTCATCAACTTGATAGGTTTTGTAAATGCACTTGACAGTTGTTGCAAGAACTATTCTAGAAAGGCTTATCTTCATGTCTTAAAACTGAAGACATGACAACTTAAAAGCTTTATAACCAGTTAAAACAGTGTTCTCTCTGTTAGTGGCCCAGAGACACTGCAAAGAAAAATCAATAAGCTGTTTATAGCAGTGCATTTAGATATAAATATTTTAAAGATTACAATACTTTAGGGTGTGGTTGAAGGTCAAATGACAGTGCTGCAATATTCAGTTACTGAGACTTAAACTTTAATCTGGTAGGTGTGGGTGATAATAACTAGTAATCCAGTCAATTGTGTGTATATCCCACACTACCTTCGACAGATAATTACACCATATATGAAAATATTCAAAAATATTATTTAAATGAATGTAATTATAGACTAGTTTTCCCCATCATTATTTAGCAAAAGTTTTACTAAACAGAACTGAACCATGAATCCATAGAATTTCCATATACAACTGGAAAATACGGGCATAATGTTACATTTAAAAATCAAATTCAAATTTTATTTGTCACATACACAATCATACACAGTACGATATGCAGTGAAATGCTTAGGCAACTGTCCTGACCTTAGAACAAGAAAGAAACAAAAAGACGTTCCAATTAAATCCAGACCTTAAATGCTGCTTGTAGAGGTGACTGGACCATGAAGACTAAAATCGGAACAGAACATGAACACACTGAATGCATGAGGAAACATGGTTCATGCTGCAATACCCATACAAGTAAGTAAGCACACAGTGGCTCAGTAATTATTAGAATTTTCTCATTTCTCAGGGTTGCATGTTTCAATCTCGTCTCTAAATGGAGTTTGAACGTTCGCCGCATGGGTTTGTGGGTTTCCTCTGGGTTTTTTTGGTTTCCCTCTGCAGTCCAAAGATATGCACTGGAGGCTGATTGGTGTTTCTAAATGGCCTGTAAATGCTTGTCTGAGTGATTATAGGCTTGTGCTGTGTAATGTCTTCATATCCCGTCCCATCCAGGCCTCAACTAGTTTGCCTCCGGAATAACTAGAATAGAAAATGACTGATTGACCTTGTTCATCTTTCAGCTGCTCCCGTAAGGGGTCACCACAGCGGACCATTTGTCTCCAACCTGCATGTCCTCCCTCACCACATCCTTAAACCTCTTCTTGGGCCTTCCTCTTTTCCTCCTGCCTGGCAGCTACATCTCTAACATTCTCCTCCAGATATACCCCTCATCCCTCCTCTGCACATGTTCAAACCATCTAAATCTGGCCTCTTTAACGTTGTTCCCAAACCATCCTACCTGTGCTGTCCCTCTAATATACTCATTCCTAATCCTAGTCCATTATTGTCACTCCCAAAGCAAATCCTTGTCCTTGGCGGGAAAAGATAATAAAGGCAGGTAAAAATAGTTAAAAGTTCCAAGTTAAAAAATCAGCTTTAATGTAATCAGTGATATTATTATTTCAGGTTGAAGCCCACGTACATGTAGATGAATCATGAAAAATTTGACCCCTTATATTAAGGTAGATTATTAAATCCGCCACATAACTGTTCATAACATGAGGTGGAGGTTAAACTTTAGGCAAATACCTAAGTATTGTTTAATACTTCAGTTTCATTAAATTCTGTCCAGCCAGTTTTTGCGTGATGCTGACAAAATCTGAGTGGACAGACATACATACAAATTACTATTATTATTATTATTATTATTCTGAGACTGGTTTCTGGTCCTCCAATGTATGAAACCTAAATATATTATTGAAAGAGTGAGTTCTGACCAACGTACAGACAAAACCTCTTCTTTAAAAAAAATAAAATAAAATTCATATAGGTCGAATATTTTCCTCCTAATGGAGCTAAAGGCACAATTTGACCAGTAAACAAAGAAATAAAACATTATGCATTTAAAAAACATGATAACTGTAAGGAGTCTATTATGTTTGATTTGTTCAGCATTGACTAGACGTAGCGGTCCTGAAACATGGCGTCTGCGATATGCCTGTGGTATTTCAGACGGCAGCTGCGCAGTAATGTTTCTTGTCCAGTAGATGGCGCGACTGTAATTAGTAAACAATAAAGTCGAAATATAATAAGTATAATATTTGCGTTACTTTATTTAGCAATATTATTACTATGTTTTCAATTAATTGTAAGATTTATTATTAACAAGCGTGCAGATTTCTCACAAGACGACGTTGCGTGCACTCTTTTACTTTGTCTGGTTTGCACCGGACGAGGAAACGAGACATTCAATGTGATGCCGGAAGTGCTTGCAACAACTCAAAGCTACATCCGAGCAACATCAAGCTGTATATTTGTAGTTTATATAGAGGAGAAGGAGGTATTTCTGGTGTTTAATAGAAACCGAAAGTAAGTTCTCGTGCTATATATAGTTGTTTTATTGTTGTTGTTTTTTTAAAGATAATTGTATTTTAGTGCGCAAGCTCTGTTTTCCTGCTTCATAAAAGTCATTTTCAGTGTTTAGACAATAACAATAGCTAGACTGATAGAAACTCTGGACTGTGTTTGGTTTCTGAGTGTGGTTCTGATGGTGAACTGTGTGTGTTTGGTGTGTAGCTGGCCCCTCCGCTCCCGGTCACCATGCCTGCTCTGTTGGAGAGACCGAAACTGTCCAACGCCATGGCCAGAGCCTTACACAAACACATCATGAGGGAGAGAGAGCGCAAGAGACAAGGTAGAGCACGCACCTTCAGATTCTCACTTCATCTTCTTTCACCAGAGTAAAGTTACTCTAAGAAGTATTTAACAATAATACAGATTTAATGACCATGCTCAGAATCTCTGAGGCTCTCTGAGCAGCGTCTCAACAAAATAATTCCAACCCATGCAGAATGTCTCAAACCAACCCTTAAATACACTATATGGATCAGGTCCCTTATCACCAGTGAAGGGCCATCTTAATGCTTCAGCGTACCAAGACATCTTGGACAAACAGTTTGCAGAAGGCCCTTTTCTGTTCCAGCATTACTGTACCCCAGTGCACAATACAAGGACTATAAAGACATGTTTTTTTTTTTTTTTGGATTTTTCCCGATTTTCTCCCTAATTTAGTCGTGTCCAATTCCTCCCCGTCACAAGGGGGCTCCCACATAAAGGCTACTACTACCACTCAGCCGGGAGGGCCGAAGACCATCATCCAGCCAGCCGACCGCATCTTTTCGAACTGCTCGCTCGCGCACCGTTGGGGGCGGCGTAACACACTCGGAGGACAGCGCTATCCACTCCCTCCGTTGCGCGAGCTCACAGACGCCCCTGACTGGCTGTAGAGCCGTGATTAATGTAGGAGCACTATGTACCTCTCATCCCTCCCCTCTGAGAGAGCTCGGCCAATTAGCTCTCTCTAGACCTCCGGCTGCGAGAGGTTACAGCACCACCCGGGATTCGAACTGGCGATCTCCGGATGATAGGGCGAGCGCTTTAACCACTGCGCCACTCGGAGGCCTTAGACATGGTTTGATGAAGAACTTAACTTGACTGGCCCGGACAGGGCCTTGACCTCAACCCCATCAGACACCTTTTGGAATGGAGATTGCGAGCCAGGCCTTCTCGGCCAACATCAGTGCTTGACCTCATAAATGCTCTACAGAATGAATAGGCATGAATTCCCACAAACACTCCTAAATCTTGTGGACAGCCTTCTAAAGTGTAAAAGCTGTTATAGCTGCAAAAGGGGGACCAGTTCCATAATGAAGTATATGTATTTAGACAAAATGTCATTGCAGGTTTGGACAAATACTTTTGTTCATAGGGTGTATGTTGGTGGTACATGACAGACATGACAAACATTTTAATTACGAAGGGGAATCCAAAATTATCCACACTCTAGTTCGCTGCATTGTCTTCTTCCTCTTTTCCAATCTAGGCTACCGTCTCCTGCAGGTGTGAACATTTCACATCAATTCTTTTCTAACCGTAGTGTAAGCAAAAATGGATGCCCCGCTTGTGATTTGTATGAAAGAAGAGCAGAGTGCAGTGATTTGGTTTTTGTTTGTGGTCCGAGAGTGTACCTGGTGCGGAAACAACTCGCCTAAGAGCATAAACACAAACGTTTCAAAATCTGCAAACTATATTTAGATTTTGGATACATTAAGAAATGTGAAAGTTCCTTAAAAAAATCATTACTGGAGACGAGACATGGATTAATCAGTACGAGCCTGAAAGTAAAAGGCAGTGTGTGGAATGGAATAATTTTCAGTCTCAGACTAAGAAAATGTTCAAAAGTCAACCAGCAGCTGGAAAATTGATGCTTACATTTTTTCTGGGATTCTCAAAGTACAGCATTGGAACAATAACAGGAAAAACGTTAAACAGTGAAAAGCAATCAGCAGTGCTCGTTACAGTGAGACACATTGAAGAGCTGAAATCTAAACTTCAGATTAAACGCAGGGCACAGCGCACGTCTGCACACTTTGGCCCACACTGTTGATACACTGCAAAAAACTTCATAGCTCGCAGCTCAGCCTAAAGCATTTTATATGAGTGAAAACGACCGCTTGTTGACAGATGGACAAAGTGTGTTGAAAAGCAAAGAGATCATATCAAAGAATTATGTGTTTTGCTTTTTTTTAAACTTAATAAATTAAGTTACATTCTACAGCCAGCGTGCTAATTTTTGACTCACTCCTGTATATACGTCAGTGGTCCTCAACCTTGGTTCTTGGTTCTGGACATCAATACACTGTCTGCATTTTCACTTGATCAACCCCCCATAAGCAGGGTGCAAGATTGGAGTATTTGTTTTAATATAAGGACACAAACACTTTTTAAAACTAGTCTGAAAAACCTAACCTATAAAATACATATAAGGCTTTATTTGTCACATATACAGTACTGTGCAAATGTATTAGGCATGTTATACATAAGTACAAAATCATTCACTGTTTAATCTTACATTATAATTCAATGCCTAAGACTATTGCACATCACTATACATTACAGCACAATGAAATTATAATTTATTTTTTATTTTTATTTTTTTATCCCTGCTTGTTATGAAAATGCAGTCAAAGTGCACCTCTGGAACAGAAAGGCTTCAGGGCCTTGCTCAAGGGCCCAACGATGGCATCTTGGTGCTATTAGAGCTTAAACCCCATAGCCTTAAATGTTAAGCCACTACTAACCAAAATTTGCCTGTTTTGCCTTAGACCATGGCCCTAGTGCCCCTGCTTTTGACAATCCTCATATCTAAATTCACAACTAATCACTTACCACTACATGGATTTTCATTAGTTTCTTTTTTATACTTGTTATTTACTTACTTGCAGAGGAGGAGGAAGTGGACAAAATGATGGAGCAGAAGATGAAAGAGGAAGAAGAAAGGAAAAGGACAAAAGAGATGGAGGAACGAATGTCCCTGGAGGAAACAAAAGAGCAGGTGAGAATATTAGACATGAAGATATTAGATGCAGCATTGTACACAAGGGCTGGGTGTGTTATCTTTTAGGCTTTGCAAGGATTAGCACTATTTGGTCAAAAATTCATATTGTGATTATTTTGACACGTTGCTATTTACACTGTCATATGTAACTATTGAATGTACTAATGTATTTATGTAGGTTAAAAGTAAATAACGGCACAAATAATAAAATATTAACAAATACTTAAATCACTGACAAACTCAACTTAAATGACTACACGTATTACCTGCTATAAATTGCAGCCTTTTGCGATTAAATAATTGCTGAGGTCCATACTGGCATTTCGGTTTGCATGCGGTTAACTGTGCAGCACTAGCAAGAATCTGTTTCCAGTTTATGGAATTAGTGATTCTTGCGTCTAAATGGAAAGCATGTTAGTAAAATGGTTTAGTATGTTCCGTGTGTCAATTTCTAAAGCATGAATCAACCAAAAACGTGTACTTTGATTGTTATAGCTAAAACTGCAATTTATAGTCCATAACCTCAATCTGGTAATTAAATTTTATTTATATAGCTCTTTTAACAATGGTCTTTGTGTCAAAGCAGTAATGACTGGGTCATAAGTAAATTTATAATGTTTTGTATTTACAGGGATATTGTAACGGTGTGTAAAGGATTTTTTAATAACATGAATTTTATATTTGTTATAGCATGAATGTAATTACTGAGTCAGCAGTGAATAGAATGGTTTATAATATGAAGTCCCTGGGCTGCTGAGAGTTTCCCTGATCATCCTGTAATAGTGATTCATAGACAGAGCTGTGTTGGGAGTCGGGTTGGAAATGACGGAGGAAAATTTGTGCGTGCACAAACACGTCAAACGTCATAATTAACCATCTTTATGCATGAAAGAAGCCCGATGAAGGACAGAGAAAGTGAGAGGGGAAAAAAAAACAAGTAGAAGTCAAGAGTACATCAAGCAGTTATTAGACAATAAGGGGAAAATTGTAGTTCGGAGGTTTAGCTTTTGTGTTCTTGCTGAACAGGTTGTTCTCGGATTTGGTGGCAAGCTTGTGAATGACTCATTGTAGTTAGTGTGTTTCTTTATATCTTTGATGAGTGTGAGTTATCCTCTAGTGTGGGATTTTAGCAGAGTAAAAACAACATTCAATATTTAAGTAGAAGGAGTGCCGTTGTGCTGGATATCAGATACAACAACATGCTGGATATACAGTAGTACAACAACAAGACCTTGAGTATGATCTTGCTTTTATAGCAAATAAATGGTGTTTGTAGAACTTATTTTATCAACAGATTCTGATTTGTTCATTTATTTATTTTAGTTAATTATTTTGTTCCACCAACACACATCCATCCAGTGCTGGTAGATTTAACTGTGAATGACATAGCTGGTGACAGATAGTTAGTGTAATCAACGAGGAGAAATAGTTTTAAATTCTTACCAGTACTCTATAGCCAAAAGCTGAGGAGAATAAACATTGGAGGTGGTGGAGAGATCCCAGAAACTTATATTTCCACTAATTTCGCTAGCTAACTTCCAGGTTTCCAAGGTTTGATTCCCAAATAGTGTAAAATGAAAAGCTAGTGCATTAAGGTGTACAATAATTTTTCCACACACCAAGTAGTGCACTACAAATACGTTTTTTTGCTGAAAGTGCTTCTGTGACTGGTATTGAATGTGGGTTTTGGCAGGCAGCTGCTCTCCCCTTTTTGTAATACTGGGGACTGTACTGTGATTCATATACTATAGTTAAACATCATGGTGCTGTTATGCTCTATATAACCACTTGCCGCCAGTCCAATCAGATTACTCGCTCAGAACTGTTGTCTAATGTTCTTTAGCCGTCTACCTTAGACACAATCACAACTGTGTTTAGAGGTTTTGTACTTTCATCTAATACTCATTACTTCTGACAGTCACAGTCATGTGCACATACCAAGGAGTAGTTGTGAGTCTGAATACTTGGGCTATGTGCCAAATTGCGTACCACCCTACTAAATATTATGTCGCCACAGCATTGCATTCATTACTATTTAGGCATATTTCTTAGTGTGCATTATGTGGTTTGAGACGTGAATTCTTCCTGAATGTGTTTCTTGGCACTCAGTGCTCCCTCTCAGCTCACAGCAGAGGGAGAGTACAGCATTCCTTTAGCCCACGCGACGAAATGTTCATCCACGCGTTGATTGTAACAGCCTTTTTTTGTTTTGTTTTTTTAAGCACAAAAACTTGCATACAGCAACTTTAAGTAATTATTTTCATAGACTAAAAAGAATGCCTATAAAAGTGCCAATAAAAATGCAGCTGCTCTGTGAGTGTAAACACTGACCATTTTTTCTGAGAATATTGTTTGCAGGTTTTCAGTGTACGCTCATGAATTACTGGAAGTTGCCAAAAGTATTGCTCAAGCAAATGACGCATGTTTAATCCCCAAAAAAGCTGCTTCCGTTGCCAAGAGAATGTGTTGTGACGTTGCTGTTGCGACCATGTTTCAGGTTCAGAAGATGGGGGAGAAGCTGCAGGGTTTGCAGGAGGAGAAACATCAGCTCTTCCTGCAACTTAAAAAGGTGCTTCATGAAGAGGAGAAGCGACGAAGAAAGGAGCAAAGGTGTGTGCGGAAAGCGTGGGTGTAGATTTGCCAGCATCATAATTTTATGCTGCATGTTTGCTAATCTTAGCAGCTCTGTTTTCACACTTTTTTTTTTATTATTATTGTTTTTAAACGACAGTGATATCACAACACTGACTTCAGCCAGTTACCAACCCAGCATACCTCTGCACTCAGGACAACACCTGCTCGCCCTGCAAGGTGGGTTTTAAAGACACTTTACTCAGTTTCGTGGTTTTACATAATGCGTGGGTGAGTCAAAAATTATCCGCACTCTGGCTATGGAGTTTATTATAACACATTTTTAGGCAAGACAAAGACAAGCCACAAATGCACCGCTGTTTCAATTCTTCATCAGTCTTTATCCTTGTAGGGCTGCCAGACAGGTGAAAGCTCAATAGAGCAAGATCAGGACTATAGGGAGGATGCTCTAACGTCTCAGAATGAAATTTTTGCAGAGATCATAACTCCCTTGGATAGCAGTCCTCTGCATTTAATCCGATGTTCAGGCTTCAGCTCTTCAATAAGCATCTCACTGTAAGGAGTACTGTGGATTTTTTAAAACTTTTTTCCTGTTCATGTTCCAATACTGGCCCTTGAGAATCTGAGAAAACTGTAAGCATCAATTTTTCAAAGATTGACTTTTGAACTTTTTCTTGGTCGACGATTGAGGACGTTTCCGTGCCACACTCTGCCGTTTACGCTCAGGCTCGTACTGATGAGTAATGAATCAGTGTCTCTTCTCCAGTAATGCTTCTCTGTAAGAAACATTCACCTTCCTTCTCCAAACGCTTCTGTTTATGCTCTTATGTGAGTTGTTTCGGCACCAGGTACATCCTCAGATCACAAAAAGCGAATCACTGCACACTGCTCTCCTTTTGTGCAAATCACAAGTAGGGCATCCATTTTTGCTCACACCGCAGTTACAAATGAACTTGATGCAACATGTTCACACCTGCACAGGTGACCGGGGAGACAGTAGCATTGAACGTAAAGCACTGACAAGACGGCGGCCAACAAATTTTAATAGAACTCGAGTATGGATAATTTTGGACTCACCCTCGTAGATAGTAAAGAAATAATTCAAAGTGTAGTGTACCTCCTGCTTGTGAGAGAGGCTTTGGAGAGGCAGTCATACTTCTGGGAACTCAACTACACAAATTTTAAATGTGATGATCTGATCGAGGCATTCAATTCTGTTTGTCAAGTTTTGTATCTGTATCTGTCTTTCAGGCAGTCCTGTGAGTCACAGTAGGCCAGCAGGTCTGTTAGCAGAACGTGGCAAACAGTTATTTACAGCACCCGGTATCCCTGTGAGTACTTTGATTTGTTTTGCCATTTTTCTCAAAGTAAAGACTGCTATACATCATACTGCCGGTTTATACACTTGATATTATCAGTGTGCCCATCTCTAACCGATCGTTATTTGTGTTATTTAGAGCCGTCACTTCCCTGGTCAACCTGCTTTCACTGCAGGCTCTACTGAGCATGCTCAGTTCTCAGCCAGCCCTGCAGTTCACGAGGCGTACACAGTCACGCAGACTCAGCACCCCTCCACCTACGGCCCAGCTGCATCGGTCCCCATCAGCTTCTCAGGAACGCAGATCAGGGCGGGTACGTACTATATAAAGCCACTCAGAGTGAACTCTGGTGGCCAAAATGTCAAGGAAATGAAGATTTCCACACACACAAACCTCGGAAGAAGAGGAGAAGACACTAATTCTTTAGGCTTACGGGTACTGTCTATTAAATATCTGCATATGCAAACGAGTGTGTGCAGTAGAAAATGTGTCTGTGTAGAAAACCAGATATGCAGCTCAATCAAGAAGGACAAGAAAACTATAAAACACAAAAGAGCCAACCCTTTTGGGCACGCCACATTTGAGTTCTAAGCAAAGGACTTAAAGCAATCTTTAAGTAATGCCATAACTGTAAATTGTAAATCTTATTAAACACCCATTTAATTTAGAAAGTGCTTTGATTTTAAGCCGATTACTTTGTTTATTCACACTCTTGTATATATTTTAAATTATTTTTGTTCTATCGACAGGAGGATCTGTAGTTAGCATTTTAGTAGCACCTGCCAGCTTTTCTTGCATTTCACTGTTGTGTGCATAATGACTCTTATGGCAAATTGTTTTTTTAAATCCATACTAGTTACGGTCTACTGTCTATTACTGCTATAGTTACAGTAGTTACAGGATAGTATGTTGTCTCGTAATTGCAATAGAAACTTTATTGTGGCCATGAAGGGATGCTCACGGTCAGCTCGTACAGACTGTGGCATTCAAACAATAATTAATATGATATGAAAAACATTCCATACACCCTTACACCACCTCCACCAGAGTGAACTATTAGCATAATACAGGTCGGGTGCATCAATTCATAATGCTGGTCCCAAATTCTGACTCCGCTATCTGTATGCTTCAGCAGAAACCTAGATTCCTCTGCAGAGGTGATTGTTAAAAAGATTTTCAGTAGGTTTTGGTAAGCTTGAGCCCATTGTAGCAATAGAGTGATTCCTGCACCAGGTTGATGGGTCAGTGAGACCTAATATCTTTTTTGCTGTTGTAGTCCATCTCCCTCAAGGGTCGAAGTGTGTTTATTTATTTTTTTTACTGAACACGGTTGTACAGTAGACTTTGTTTCTGTCTGGCCATTCTCGTCAGATCTCTCTCACCAACCTTTTATTTTACTACTCTGTCCAAAGGTGCTTCAGCTTTCCAGACCATGCCCTACCTGCCCCATCAGCCACAGGGTTATGCTGTCCACAGCCACTTTGGTTCCCAGCCAGGTAGACATAAGCTTACTGTTATTATGATGTTTTGTTTCTTGACTGTTTATTTCTAGCTGTTGAATGCTGGTGGAGTTTTTTTTCTTTGTTTTTCTCCAACACTTCTTATGTTGTTAACTCCTTTTTATTGCTTATGACAGGATTTCTCCCTAGCGCCAGTATTCCCCTTCAGAAGCAGCTTGAACATGCCAATCAGCAGTCTGGCTTCACTGACTCGGTAAAACCATTTGATTTCTGGATTTACATCATTCTTAAAAACCTACTTGTGATAGTAGGGGGACCTTTGCATGGCCTTGTGGTTCCTGTTTTAGATAACTGCCCTGTTATTACATGTAGGATTTTTCTTAAGGTTTATTCGCAGTAATTATTTTGACATCTCTCGGGATGGGCACTAATATGCCTTGCTGATTTGGTATACAGTAGTCTGTGTGTGTGTCAAGCCAACTTTTGCATGCACACAAGTCAAGGCTTGCCATTAGATGTCCTTATGTTGTTGTTTTTTTAGTGTTGTTTCATAAAGCTCGAGGACTGAACCAAAAAAAAACTTAACATTGACCTAAAATACTGAAGCTGACATATTTTATGCAGATGCATTATTAGTGTGCGTTCTGTCATTGTGTTGTTTGCACAAATCAGTGCAAAAAGTCCTTGTGTATAGCAGCTATTGCCTGACAAACTTCATAGCTAACCTAACATCACAGGGCCTTGGTTTTCATACTAAACTAAATGTAGCATATACTATATGTGCAATTACAGCAAAGTGATAAGGTTTGCCTTTTAATTATATTTCATGGAGTATTTGACCACTAGAGACATTCATCCTGTTAAAAAGTGTGGAAAAAACTTGTGGAAAAAACAAAGCCTACAAATTGCCAAATAGCTATGCTGCTTGATTACCTTTTTTTGATGAGCAAGGAATGTCTGCATGTGTTACAGGGTGCCCTGAGGCCCATGCATGCCCAAGCTCTACATGTAAGTGCTGCAGGACTGCTACCTACACCTTCACTGGCTGTTCAAATTCCTACTGCAAAGGTGCGCTCACTGAGCAATACTTTGTCTCAGGGCACACATAATGTCATTTAAATTTTCCTTCATTCTCCTCATATCATTCACTCGTTCTGTTAAATGTATAATTTAGATAGATGTATTTAATATGCTTAACACTAATTTCTGTATATTTGCCAGGCCCCGTTTCAGAGCTCTCCACAGCCAGCTCCCCGTCACGCTTTCCTCTCCCACCCACAAGCTGGACAGAGATTCTATCACCATAGCAAGTAACCAAAAGCAGAGCACGGAAAACATGTGGCCAGTAACCAAAATAATCACACTAGGTCGAATAAATGTTCATAATTCTGTAGAGGTCTGATTTGGATGGTCTCTAAGATGTAAATACACTTTTCATGTAGATATTTTGTGGCTTTTTTTTTTTTTTTTACGTTTTATTTGATGCATTGCTCACTAGCATGTTTTTTTTGTATAATCGATACATCCATCACATTTTTGACATTTGTTCAAACCAGAATTATCTAGATAGCTCTTGTTCAGACTGAATAAAATACATTTTCTCTGAGTGAATGATTTATATTGTATATCTTGCTTGCATGCATTTAAATTGACAGGAGTGCTGCAAAATAGATGTTAAATGCCAAGTGGAAACATTTCCAGAGACAGATGTTTATTACTACTGGAGAGAAAGTTCCAGTTGTTTTTACACCAAAATTAGGTTTGATAACCATAGCTAGATTTAGTTTGTCTTGAAAGTTTCTTGCTTGTTTGTGTATGATTTTTATTTATTTATTTTTTTTTTAACTGTCACCAAGCCAAAAGTTTGCAGGCCATTTTCAGGCAGTCTAAAAATTATAGGCTTATTACATATTCAAATAAAGCTTCTATGAATATGTGTTGGAAATAATGCTCAAGATTCTTGTTAGGACTGAATTGGCCTGTATAAAGCCTTTCTATCGGTAATAAAATATGCTTCCCCTTTTTAAAACATTTACCTAGGACGAAACCTTGCACTCTAACCCAGCCCATCCTTGTTGAAGTAAAATATTGTAATGTATTGTGCTTTGGCTTCTAGCAGGAAAAAAACTGCCTCAAATCATCAGTTATGAATGTTTCATAATCAGCACATATTCCCTATCAGGGGAGAAAAAGAAAACTTCTGATTTCAGATTCCTGCTAATAGGCATCCTAAACCAAATATATCTTGATCTTCGACTATAACGTGTGAATATAACGTAATCTTTAATAAACAATATTACACTACCAGACAATCTTCATGCATTTTGTGTAAGAGCTCCACAATGTATTTACAATGTGTCTACTATGAGGAATTGCTTGTAAATACACTAAGAGCATTTATTTACTCTCCAACAAAAATGGCACAAGCCAACTGATGTGGAAAGCAAAATGATTTGTGCAGGTTTTCAACTCTATTAACAGACACTAACCAACTCTGTCTGGAAGCCACGCACCCTTCCCTCCTCCTCCGTCCCCCCATGCTCACGGGCTCTCAGGGTTTTTGGGGAAGCCTTACTTTCTGTGAATGTACAGAGAGGCTGTACGTGGTGGCCAAAAGTGAAATTCAATGTTTTAATAACATTGTGATTTTTTTTTTAATGACAAGATTAAAATATTTTATGCAATGAAATTGCTTTCAAGCTATGCATCTATATATATAATTAGTGAAATATATATATATATATATATATATATATATATATATATAAATTCCCCTACAAAACCTGCTGGATCATAGAGTCGAAAGACACCTGCACTACTCTGTCACACACCCATTCCACACCTGCTTGAATGCTTTCTAAAGATCATGTACAGAAGATGGTTTCTCGACTGCTACAGCCTTTTCCGTCATTGTCCAACAGTTCACTATCGGGTTTACTTCTGGAGATGACCCAGGTCATTGGTCCAGAAACTGACTACCATTGTCCCACAGTCAGTTTTTCACTAGTTTTTAAATAATAAACACTTTGACAACCCTTCAGCCAGATAGGCTAGAACTAATTAGTGAAATCACCTATTTCTGTGTACAGGATATATTATATATAATTTTTTTATAGTAAACTGTAAACAGGGAACAATCAGTATCCCACAGAGCTACTTTACCCATATTCACATTTATAATTTGACTTTGGCTGTTGTGATGTGAGGTTATTCATATATTTAATCATATTCCTATCCCAATTAGGTCAAAATAGTCTCCCTTTCCTGCCTAAAAAAGCCTAGAAGAAAGCCACACTACATTGCCTTAAAACTAAGATTATTATTCCAATAATAAAGGTTGAAATAGCTTTTTTATTAATGGAAATACAAATATTTTTGCTTGTTTTCATCAAGAGTTCGAGTAATTCGGTACAATGTCAGCATACAAGTGTGTTGCAATAATGAATGTCCATCAGACACTGAAACAGAAAAGGCAAACATGTAGGTGCTCATTTTAATATTAGGGTATGAGAATCTCTTTAATACAGCTGTTTATCACAGTCAGGGTACAAACAAAAGTTCTGCTAAAGTAATATGAAAGTAAAAAGAAATTATTTTAACACCAAGTTCAAATATGAGCCAGCACAGAAAGCCAAACCCATGGGGATAGGGATTCACCAAATTAAAATAATTTTTGGAGAATAACCCCTTTTAAGAAGTGATAAGGGAATGACAGTTGTACATATCTTAGCCTGAGTATGTACTGAGACCAAACTCCTTGCCAGCTGTACTCCCCTGATGTTCAAGTTTTGTTTTTTGGGAGGAGAGAGGGTGTCCCTCCCCAGTGACTTCATTTAGACGAATCATTTCAAGACTGCAGTCCTGAAAATTTGGTTAAACCATTTTTCTACATGAAAACATTCTTAAATTTGATGAAGTGCTTAAAAATTGTGTAAACAGGACATTTTATTTATCTTTTTTACATCTCGCTAAATACACGTTTACTCATTATGAAGACAGCACCCCCATCTTTTATATTTTGGCTACCAAAAAATAAAGGATTAGGTGAAAGACCACGCCACATCTTATTACACATGGTCATCTTGTCTTTTACCACAGTGCCGCCATTAGAAACCAACAGTCCCATTTAAAATGGTAAGAGATGGTGGCGACTGGGACAAATGTAAATATAAAAAAGGAAACAAAAAAAAAAAAAAAACAAGCCAAAGACAAAATGAGAACAGACACATGTTAGTATAATACATATGATGTGCCTTTACAGTTCCCAAAGCTAAAGATCTTGTGTCATTCTGCTTTTTTCCCTCTAATATATACATTCAAAATATTGTTGATTAATGTATATTCAGTGTATTTACAGAGATATTTGTCCATTTGCAACCATTTCCAATTATTTATTTTTTTTCTTCTAATCGTCCAACCCAAAGACAGGCTAAAGTACATAAAGAACGGGAGAGAACGAAGAATTAAAATAAAAAGAGGAGGGGAAAAAAAACAGGGGGGGATAGCGTTGCTGAGGCGTAATTCTCTCCTTCTGTCCAGGTCCAGTGCATCTTGCCAATACCTGAGAGAAAGTGAGAAAGGGAAAGCAGAGGGGGAAAAAAGGTAGGAGTAAGGGAGCAAGTCAAAATGAAAATCAAAAGGGGTTAGGTACAACTAAAAATAAATAAAAAAGGCAAAACCAATAAATAAAAAGAGGAAAAGGAAAATGGACAGTATAAGTAGCTAGAATTCAACAACTTCCACCACACTGTATATCCAAGACAGATGTGACATTTGTCACAATTTTAGATTGCCCCCCCTTCAATTGCAAGGTAACTGGGAACATAGCTGGAGTTACAAATCCATAAATGTACAAGGCATTATGAATCAGGTGGTTAAACAAGGAGGGGGCGGGGGTAAATAAAATAAGTAATAAAAAAATATCAGGGCCCACATTTAATGTAGGGATCATCCTAATGTTCATGTCAAATTTACCATTGATGAAAGGTTAACAGATTATGTATATTAGCAGCCTTGGATGCCTTTATTCTTCAACAATTAACCCTGTTGTGATATTAACACAACAAATGTAATACAGATAATACAAAATACAGAACATACATAACATCCTATGTACAGTTTGTTCATGCATCTTGTCCGTTATGGTCTACAGAGCAATTGAATACAAAGTATGTGTCTTGCCATTTGCGTTACGGTGGTGGTCATGCAAGCACCAGTGTGCAAAGAGCAAACCATCATCCTCCTGCTTTCTATAGTGAAATTTATACATAGATGTTGTACAGAGATTTTAACAGACAGTTAAGTGAACACACACCGAAGAGTTTTTGAACTGAATAGTATATTTTATTGAGATCACCACATTTGACTGGAAAAAAAATAATTGCTGGAATATAACGTAAACACTCGGATTAGTGCTTTGCTGTTGGCACACTAGCGTAGCACAGTTACTCTCTAGCAGGTGAGCATGCATACACACACACATACACGTGAGAGCTCCGTGTACCTGCTGGGCTTTATTTAGTCATGGCTTTAATTGCCACTGCAGCCTCTTCATTCATTGCAGACAGGACACTGATCTGAAAAACACAGGCAAGAAAGCAAATCAGTCTACCAGGGTCACATAAATGATCTTCAAATAAGTATAGAGTCAATGTGTTCTAAGGCATTTACCAGCATCTCCTCTCCAGCTTCATACTTGCTCTCGACCTCTTTGCCCAGGTCTCCCTCAGGCATTTTCAAGTCTTCTCTGACCTCACCGCTGTCCTGAAGCAGAGACAGGTAGCCATCCGTGATGCCAATCAGCTGTGGATGAGGAAAGATAAAGTTGTTTTAAAAGTTTGTAAAGTTTTGTGGATAAGTTACTATAGATCATTTGTAGGACAAATGATCTGTCCTACCTGATAGTCCATTCTCTTGATGTTGGGGACATCCATGTTGTGAGTTGAGGGACAAATATCTTCATATTTCTTGCCAGTGAAGATGTCAATGCCAACCATGTGGACCTGTTGACAAAGACACAAAGTTAAAAGCACTTCAATGATTTCCAACCTCGAGACATGCATGGTGGCCACATGTCAACTACCGGCCATCCATCAACACTTGGTATACAATAAGACGCATTTAAATCACATTAAATTTTGAATGCCATGAAGTTCCAAGTTTCTCCAAAAGCTCCTAAAGGATTATTTTTTTTATCTACAAAGCTAGACTTTTTAAAACTAGTTAAACTTATTTGCCAGGGGTGGTCACCTTTGCGTGCCCATGTTTGCCAGTTTTGGAAGTGGACATCTCCACAATCTTGCATGGTCGACCCTTCAGCACCACAAAGCCGTTCTTGCGCAGGGCAGAACACTGCATGGGGTAGGTGGTGGAAGCCCCAGCATCACCTGTCGTAAAGTCCACATCTGCATCTGCCATTTTGTATCCTGAAAGCAGACAAACATTAAGCATTCATCTTCTAGGTTCATCATGCTGGTAGGGTAACGTCAAGTGGGAAGTTTGCCAAAACTGCATATGGTAAATTGACCTTTCAGAAGTCAGGATTTGTTTAAGCAAACATTTTTTATCGTTTATATAATTAAAGAACTTTAAGGTATATAATTAAACAGTGTTCCACCTCGCTAGCTCGAACAGCAGGGCTAAATTAGGTAACACATGCATGGCACCTGTTAGCCATGTTGCTGCACAAACTAGACTTTTTCGAAAAAATAAGTACATTTAGGTAAACTATGGATTTTTCTCTTTTAAAAAAAAGAAAGAATCTCACATATTAGATTTACTAGCGTAGCGTGAGGTATGAAAAAAAATATGTATTTAGCGAATAATGCCTGCAGTGGCGGTGTAACCGGCGCGCACGCGCTCACGTGGAAGGGCCCAAACGTCAAGTCATGCTGTGTCCATCGTGCTACCAGCGTGTCGGCGTAAACAGCCCGTTAGCACATTTACACGGCTTGTCGGCGTTTTAACATTTCATCAGATTAACTATAATAAGTTTGGCGTTTGGGATTTTTGGGGGGGGAACGTTGGTCACGGTTTTCCGTTCCCATACTGTCTCAGCAGTAAACCTGCCGGCGCCTCTGCATATGCTAACGCGCTAGCCCGGACCGAGGAGGCCGGCTGAACAAAGCGCGCTGAACTCAGCCTAGAGTTCATTCACTGCGGCCTGACTGCGGCTCACTCGCGTCCCACCCGAGCTCAGGGCTCACCGGGGACCCTCCCGTGCGCACACACGTTGAGCCGCCCGACTCCTGGCTGTTCACACGCCTATAGCGCTAACACGAGGTGTCCCTGCTGTATGCGCGGTGGCGGGGGAACCGCGCTAATCTGGGGCGCTGCGAGGCCGGCCGGCCATGGGCTTGAGCTATCTTAAGTCATCTGGTATCGTTCTAGATCTAACGTTTTAATTTGACTAGATCTACAGAAATGCATTTTGTTACATATTGCAGTTCCGCAAAGTTCAAGTTGAGGCCTAAAGAAAATTTTGTTGTCGTCATCCTGACATCCCCACACCAGGAAAATTAACTCACACACAAAGAAACCCGCTTTGTCCAAAGTTAGAAGTATATAACGGATCAATTCAATGTACAGAATATCAGCATAAAAGACTGGAGCTTGTGTTAAGAAGGGGGAGAGTTTCTTCTACAGCGAGCTCGCGCCATGTTGCTAGGTTAATTCAAAGCCTCCCAATCGTGCACTCACCTAATTCGCGATCTTTTCCACCCTAGACGTTAAACGGGGCAATCCACCAGCTGAGTTAAGTCTCGCTTGATCTCTCACGGCTTCACTGCTCGCTTATCTCTCGGCTGCGCGCGCTGCCCGTTCTTGTCTTAATTCAGCTCTTTGGAGGCTACCGTCATTCCAGGCGTTTCTATATCTTTTTTCCCTCTCCTCTGTCTTTCCTTTTCCGACAGCGGGTCCGAGCGTTTTGACGAGGCCTCACGCACAGGTCAGCAGCCTACAAGAGTGTGAGCCCCAAAAACACACACACTCTTTCTCGCTAGCTTTTCTCGTTCACTCTTTGACTCAGCCACACATAGCCATGAAACGAACCACAGCAGTTTCCTCCTCACTGCGCATGCGCGCTCGCCCTTCGCTCTTTAAATTCTATAGGCCGGGCGGGGCGTGCGGTCGCGTGAGCGCGCTCTGCCTCGTGGCCGGTCGATCAGTTAGCGGTAAAAACATAGACCTCTCATTATGGAGATTTTTCAATAAGTCATTTTGACAGTGGTGTTTTTTTTGTCTTAACTTTATAACAAGGTTGCCAGACTTTCCCCATATCTATAGATCCGGTATTGTTTCTCCCTCATTTATTCTTCCAGATGGGTTCCACTAGTTATGGGCGGAAAGATACGGCAAAGTCTTATTCTTCAAAACTCTACGTAGCCCGTGTTACGCACGCCACGATTCCCCATTTTCAGGCATGCGCACTGAATGTCTCCATTCCACGATCACAGCAGTATAAACCGAACAGCCAAAATATTAAAGCTACCTGGCTAACACTGAGTAGGACCCCCTTGTGCCACAAAACAGCTCTGCCCCGCCGAGGCATGGGCTCGAGAAGACCTCTGTATTATCTGACATCAATGCTTCAGATCATTTATGTCCTGACTGTCTTGTTTGTCCAGGACATCCTACAGATGCATGATCTAAGTTATTTCTTTAGCAAAACAATTTTATTTGCCAGATATCACTGTTGATATTTGGCAAAAAAGCATGATGGATTCTACATAATGTTGACCCTGTGGACATGTTAAGTCTGCACAAAAAAGATCTGAAAATGGCTACATACCAAAAGATTAACAAACCACATACAAAAATTTTCATCAGATGCATGATCTTGTTTGGCGAATTTGGAGGCCAAGTCAACACCCTGAACTGATTGTCATGTCCCTAAAACAGTAATTTTTTTGTAGCATGACAGATGGTCCTACCATCTGTCAGGGATTGAAGAAGACATGCATGTAAACTAGGTCTAATTTTCTGTCCTGGCTCTTAGGTGGTGGAATGAAATTCCTCTAGATGTCTATACAGCTACATTACTGGCAATCATTAAGTGACCTAACTGTTTCTTAGGTGTTTGGGTTTCCCCACTGAAATCCTTCCCAACAGTCTTTGACTAATTGTATTTGTAGTTAGTAAACTACTGAACTAGTGTAATCATATATTTAATGATGGAAACTTCAAAGCACTTATGTAAGTTGTTCTGGATAAGAGCGTCCACCAAGTGCCGTATGATGTGAACTTTAAATTCTGCATGGAACTGGGCAAATTTGCCACAGAGATTTTTGACATGATTCTGCAAGTTTACAGCGATGCTGCTGTGAGTCATTCTAGGTGTTTGGCACAAGCGCTTGGAGAGCAAAAGTACATCACTGGAAGACAACGAGAGATCAGGAAGACTTTCCAACAGTCTTTACAGTGGAAGAGCCCATCTTACCCATGACTGAAAAGGCGAGGCAGGTATGCAGCTTGACCAAGTGCATGCTCATCGTCTTTTTTGACATTTGCGGTATTGTGCATCTTGAATTTCTCCCCATGGACCAGACCGTCAATAGTGAATTATACTGCAAGGTTTTAAGGCATCTGGGGGAGGACATTGGCAAAAAAAAAAAAACAGCTAATACCGAAACTTTTTTATACCCCTGTGTATTATGGCTAAGAAGCGCACATGCATATTAATAGTATATGTAGTGGGTTTATTGTAGATGTATTGGGTTTATTGTTCAATAAAGACATAAGATACAGAACTGTCGGCTCTACGTTACTACAGTAGATATTTATAATGAGATCAAATGGAACATTGTTTAACCTATATGTAAGCACTATATTTCAAGAAAATGTATGAGCCTTTTTCCTATATTAACTTATGATTGATGGTTTTGTATTTGCAATTTCAAAGGTGGCATCACAAATAAACATGGGCTTTTTACAAAACTTGTGTTTTCTTGCAAAGACAGAAAACAGAAAGCTATTGAATTGCCTGAATGTAGGCCATAATGCATGATCATGGCCAGGTCCAGTGTTGCCAGTCTGTGGTTATTCAGATAAATATAGCTGTGTGAAACCTGAGTCTGGGGAACATTTAATGGTAGAAGGGGGTAGAGTTAGGGAGGCTAAGGATGGGCCTCTTCCTCACCTCAACGCTAGAGTATGCTATCAGTGTTTTGGCCCGGACTCTCGGGCTATAATTTATCACTGACGGCTGTATGAGTTGATATGTGCTTAACAGATGGCAGGTGCAATGCAGCATGAGGATGGTATAGCGTCGTCATGTTTTTTCTTTAGCAAAACAATTTAATTTGCCAGATATCACTGTTGATATTTGGCAAAAAAGCATGATGGATTCTACATAATGTTGACCCTGTGGACATGTTAAGTCTGCACAAAAAAGATCTGAAAATGGCTACATACCAAAAGATTAACAAACCACATACAAAAATTTTCATTAGGTTCACCTTACATCATACATACAATGTGCTGAAATTAATAATAATGCACATTAACATATCATGCTCTAAAAGTATTTTTGTGTGAACTATGCCAATGTAAGGTTCAAACATAATCTTATCCAATAAATCCCCAAAATAAAGCAAATACCAAAACTAAAAATGTATTTCCAAAGTGAAAGTCAAACAGAACAATGTTCTCCCCGTGCTTGGTGGGTTTCCTCCGGGTACTTCGGTTTCCTCCCACAGTCCAAAGAGATGTGGGTTAGGTTAATTGGCATTCCCAAATTGGCCGTAGTGTGTGAATGAGTGTGTGTATGTGTTGTGCCCTGCGATGGATTGGCACCCTGTCCAGGGTGTACCCCGCCCTGTGCCTGAAGTCTCCTGGGATAAGCTCCAGGCCCCCTGTGACCCTGATCTTAATCCTGAATACAGGATTAAGCGGTATAGAAGATCATTGAGTGAGTGAGTGAGTGAAAGTCAAACATTCGTTATACATAGAATATATAACATTTTAAACAAACAAGCATTGCTATACTGTGTTATTAAACAAAGTCTTTTATTTTTTTTATTTTTTTGGTAGCATTGTTGCATTACACCTCCAGGGTTGATGGTTTGATTTCCGCCTCGGGTCTGGCATGTTCTCCCTGTGCTTGGTAGGTTTCCTCGAGGTACTCCAGTTTCCTCCCACAGTCATTCCCACAGCATTCAGATTAGGTTAACATGTGTTCCCAAATTGCCTCTAGTGTGTGTGTGGGCGTGTGTGTGTGTGTGTGTGTGAGACCTGTGATGGCCTGGTATTCTGTCCAAGGTGTACCCCACCTTGTGCCCTGCGGCACAGTCAAGTAGTGAGTCAATTCAAGTAGGCTTTTATTGTCATTTAAACCATATAAAGTTCAGTACACAGTGAAACAAAACCAAAGTGCTAAATACAACAAATAAGAGTGAACATGGAAACATTAAAGAAAATTATGTTTCCGCTATATCATTATATAAATGAATTTGTGAGAGGAAACATAGCACTTGTGTGTATAGCACTGTGACTTGGTGATTAGGACTGTCACCTTGCACCTTCAGGGTCAGGGCTTGATTTCTGCCTAGAGTCTGTGTGCATGGAGTTTTCATGTTCTCCCCTGCTTTGTGGGTTTCCTCTGGGTACACCGGTTTCCACCCACAGTTCAAAGACATGCAGATTAGGCTATTTGCTGTTCACAAATTGCCTCATAGTGTGTAAAGGACAATTGCGTTTCGAGGTGGCAACCCGCTCCCTTAAGTAACTGCCACATAAACAACAGAAATATCTCCATATATTGAGTAGGTCCCTGCCTTTACCCCCAAAACAGTAGTGAACTTTGTGTTCTGACACCTTCCTATTGGAACCAGCATTAAACTTTTCCTCAATTTGAGCTACATTAGCTCTTCTTTTGGGTCGGAATACAAGGGCCAGCCTTCTCTCCACTTGTGGATCAGTGAGTCTTGGCCACTCATGACCCTGTCACAAGTTCACCGGTTCCTTCCTTGGATCACTTTTAGTATGTCCTCATCACTACAGCCTGGGAACATCCCATAAGAGCTGTAGTTGTGGAGTTGCTCTGACTCAATTGTCTAGCCATTACAATTTGCCCCACACAGCAGATAAATTTTTCATATCTCATGGCGGCTGGAAGTGGGAGGGACATATTAGGCAGCAAGTGAACTTTTTTCCTGAAGTTGATGTGTTGGAAGCAGAAAAAATGGGCAAGGGTAAGGATTTGAGTGACTTTCACAAAGGCCAAACTGTATATATGGTGATGGCTAGACAACTGAGCAACTCCAAAACTACACTTCATGTGGGATGTTCCTGATCTGCAGTGGTGGGGAGAACACGCACACAGACGCAAGGCAGGAATCGAACCCAACAGTGATAATCACTAAGTGTTTACATTATCTAGCATAGTTTTAATATATAAATGCACAAAATCATAATCATTTATGCTCACCCTGGGTATCTAACATGGATAAAATAAAAAAGCTAGGAGCTGGTTTTACAGTAGAGCAGACTGAAGCCTCATTTACAGCTAGATGGACATGTGCTGAATGAATTGAGATCAAACGTTAATAAAAGAAATCCTGAACCCCATAATGGGCTTTATTACTTATTTCTCACTTCCAATTGATGAAGCGAAGGCGTAGCTGCTGCTCTCGGATTGGTCGGCGGCGGACCAATAGGGGCGCGGCTCGCGCACTCATTCCAGTCCTGGACTCGGGATAAAGCGATTGAGGTGGCGGCTGTAGGGAAGTTTTGGCGAGTAGGAGGGAGGGGGACAAATGAGCCAAAATGACCGACACAGAAGTGCAAGGCGCTCCTCTGTCAGCCCCGGAGACCGGACCAGCTCAGCCAGAGCGAAAAGTGATTGGTAGGAACTTCTCAAACAAATTCAGCCTCAACTGCAGTCCTGTTTTGAAAAACAAACATGAAACGCCACCAAGTTTTAAGACTCGAATCTGCGCACTGAAACACACCATGTTAACATTGTCGTGCTTTAATGTTGACGTGAACTTTTACTCTTCGTGCCTGGTCCATGGTGTGTTATCCGGAGTTTGGCGTGTAGGTTTCATTTTGACTTCAGCGGTAGTGAGCCACATTTCGGGAACACAGCCTGTTTCCACGTGTTGCTCGTTTTTTATTTTCCCTTCCTCGCCACTGTGTGTGTGTGTGTGTTGTTATTTTGTAACAAGGCTGAGCAATGCACTAGCTGTTTGTTGCCTTCTTTGGTTTGCTCTTCTTTAACCATCAACAATCTAATGTTTTGCTCACTACTTATGTTTCCTAGAGCTCAAAGTTGAAACCTGTCCTTTAAAAAAAATAAAAATTGTCCTTCTGACGGTGTCATGAAGCAACGCAGCAACTTGAATGCCACAATGGCGTTTATTACAGACAACGTTTAATAAGGACAGATAATTTTTTCCCGAATTCCTCATCTACGTGACCTGAATGTTCTTCAGGCCTTTAGTCCTGTCGCCTACGGGCTGTTTAATGCGCAGGTGTTCAGGCATGAGCTGCAGCACTTTCTGCTTGATCATAATTTAATCCTATCTCACGTTTAAATGCTTTCAGATTTATTTCTGGTAATCTAGATCAAATGTTGTGGTTAATGATTTACACTCGGGGCCTAAGCTCTCTGGTATTTCATGCCCCATGAGTTGAGTCCTGTTGTTTACTGTGTTTCACAACTCCTTTTCATAAGTGTCAGTGCTTACTTACAGTTCTACTGTTACAGCTACTTTGGTGCAAGGAACTGTGAAATGGTTCAATGTGCGCAATGGCTATGGCTTTATCAACAGGTATGTGTGGAAACACTTGTGGACCCTTCTATTCAGTTCTTTAAGTAGTTCTAAGTAGTTATTTTCCTGAGAATTTTGTTCCTATTGCTTGTTTAGTTTTATTGTGCATGGTCTAAACCAGTTTCATTGCCTTGCAGGAATGACACCAAAGAGGACGTGTTTGTCCATCAGGTAAGAAAGTTCAGTGACCCTGCCTATATTCCACCCCCCCCCCCCCCCTTTCCCCTTCCTCTCTGTGCTATGAAGATATAATTGTGTTTTAAGTATTACAGAAGGATAATCTTAATCGTGCACATTAATCTGACTGTGCCAGGGGTGAAGGAGCAAAAGTTTGCTTTGCTCCTATCTCTGATCAGTGATATCTCTGCACATCTCAGAGGCTGATAAAGCCATGATGCATAAAATCATATCTAAAAGTGACCATGGAAAACCAACACTCATCATTTACTTTCTTTGACAAGCCTTTGTTTTTACACAAGGCCTTTTGCTGCACAGACACCTCCTCTCTCTTGCTTGCTCTCTACCTGTATAACCATGTTTAAAAAAATAAATAAATTAAAAAAAAGACATGCATCACATGTTCAGTCACTAGCTTATTGAGTTATATGGCTAAAAGACCCCGAAACTGAATTCTGATACAACTTCCCCAACAAGTGTAAATCAGTCCAGATGTTATTCCCTAGCTTCTCAGTAAATTATAGAATAAATGACGTGTACTGCAAATAAAACTGAGCAAATTTAAAGTTCTACATCCCCCCTCCCTTCATTGTCTGTCTGGCATTCACACGCTTTCTCTTCCTGATTGCATGTCTATGGCCGTTTACTGCAGTCTGAATTCTTTCATATCTAATGTTGGTCTGTTTGACATATCTAAGCTGGTGCATTGGGTATGTGTATAAATGCGTTTCCTACTACAGTGGAACCTCGGATTGCGAGTAATGTGGTTTACGAGTGTTCCGCAAACAGAGCAAAGATTTTTAATAATTTTTTATTCGGAAACCGAGCAAGTATTAGTTTACGAGCGCCGAGTATCATGCTTCACATGCGACTCTTATTTTGACACCGAGCGTCACTCTCACCTTCCCTCCCCCCCTCCCCCCACGGCTTCGCAAACACACAGAAACTGCTCGTGCGTGCGCAATTTGACACTGACACACACACGCACAGACGCTCTCTCCCCTTTTCACCCCTCCCGGCTTCACAAACACACAAACTCTGCTCTGTCGCGATTCTTTTCAAAGGTAAGGTGCTGGGTTTTTTTTTTTTTTTTTTTACTTTACAGCAGTCATTCCCTTAGTATGCGCTCACGCCTGGTCAGAGAGATTTAATTTTTTTCCTGTTAAAACGGTGTTTCCGTGTTTGTGTGTCCGTTTGTTGTGAAACTTAAGTGATTCCTTTAGTATGCGCTCGTGCCAGTCTCACTTTTTTCCGTTAAAACGGTGTTTCCGCTGTGTTTATGCGCTTGTTGTGAAACTTAAAAAGTGAGTCCGTTAACATACGCTCATGTCAGTCTCAGATTTCTTTTTTTCCTGTTAAAACGGTGTTTCCGTTGTGTGTGTGTTTGTTGTGAATCTTAAAAAGCGAGGTGGAGCGATCGGCTAAACAAGCTATACCCGAAATTAAAAATGATCATGGTGTAAAGTGTACTGATAATTTAGCAATCAATAGCTGTTTCCCACACTATTATAAATCACTATATACCGCTCCTTCATCTGTTGATACCTCGACATTAGAGGGCTTCTTTCAAAATTTATGTATAAGTGTAGATACAGCATCACAATTAGATGAGTCTATATCCGATACAGAAATAGCTATAGCAATACGAAGTATGCAATCTGGTAAATCACCTGGACCAGACGGATATCCTTCAGAATTTTTTAAAACCTTTTCCAATCAGCTCTCTCCTCTGTTGGCGTCAGTTTTCCGAGAAAGCTTTTCCTCTGGATCATTACCTTCAACTATGCGGCAAGCAGTTATCTCCTTAATTTTAAAGAAAGAAAAGAACCCTCTTGACTATAGTTCATATCGTCCAATTTCATTGTTGAATACAGATACGAAAATCTTAGCAAAAGTTTTGGCCCGCCGTCTGGAGAAAGTAATTCATTGTGTTATTTCACCTGATCAAACAGGCTTTATAAAGAACAGATACTCTCTCTTTTTTTAATATTAGGCGGCTGTTGAATGTTATCTATAACCCATCTCTATCTGACAATTTGGAAACAATTATTTCCCTCGACGCAGAAAAAGCATTTGATCGAGTGAATTGGGATTTTCTTTTTTATACTCTTGGTAAATTTGGTTTCGGCCCTAAATTTATATCATGGATAAAAGTGCTCTACTCATCCCCACTGGCTGCCATTCGGACAAATAGCAACTTATCCCCTTTCTTTGAGCTTCAGCGTGGTACGAGACAGGGGTGCCCTTTGTCACCTCTTCTCTTTGCTGTGGCTATTGAACCATTGGCTATCGCATTAAGGGAAAATGCCAATATTAAAGGTATCTCCCGTGGGGGGGGGTGGAACACAAAGTTTCCCTGTATGCTGATGACATGCTGCTTTTCATGTCCGATCCTCATCACAGCCTACCAAAACTTGTGGATTTACTGAAAGACTTTGGTGAAATATCTGGCTATAAGGTTAATCTACAAAAAAGTGAAATGATGCCAATTAAAAACGATATAGCACAGTTTCCTGATTTGATCCCCTTTAAGATTAGTCCCAGAAAAATCAAATATCTAGGGATTTGGATAACACATAACCATGCAGATCTGTATAAGGCGAATTATCAGCTTCTACTTTCCAAAACAAAATTAGATCTCGAAAGATGGGACCTGCTACCTCTCTCTTTGGGCGGAAGAATAAACACAGTTAAAATGAATCTGTTTCCAAAATTCCTTTACCTATTTCAGTGTCTTCCAATCTTTTTAACAAAATCGTTTTTCAATAACTTAAGTAGTCAGATTTCTACTTTTATTTGGAATAAAAAACAACCATGTATTAAACCAAAGTATCCTACAGAGGCCCCGTGAATTAGGAGGAATGGCACTTCCAAACTTTCTTTATTATTATTGTGCTGCTAATGTGAGGGCCATGTTATTCTGGGCGCAGTGTGCCGTCAACCCTCCTGTCTGGGTAGCTATAGAGGAAGCATCCATGGGATCAATATCTCTCTCATCATTATGTGCTAAATTGCCACAAAAACAACCCACATCTTTTACCTCAAACCCACTGGTTATACACTCAGTTAAAATTTTGAATAAGTTTCGGCGTCATTTTAAGCTTACAGATCTATCTTTGATAGCACCACTGAATGGGCACTGCATGTTTGCTCCTTCTCATACAGATAATGCTTTTGGGGTTTGGTTTGAGTGTGGTGTTGTGTCATTATACGATCTTTACATTGATAATATCTTTGGCTCATTTGAACAACTTATACAAAAGTTTAACATTCCCTTCCCGTCTCCTTCTCCATCCCTTTTAGATTCTGTTTTTAGCTGTAAGCCAGATGCCAAACAGATGATTAGTGCTGTATACACATTATTAAACACAAGTAACTCGGCCACATTAGATCTACTTAAAGACAAATGGGAAAATGATTTACAAGAACAAATCTCAGTTAAACTGTGGCAAAAGATAATACATAGAATTTACTCATCATCAGTCTGCCTCAAACACAGTTATTCAGTTTAAAATTGTTCACCGGCTTCACTGGTCCAAGGTTAAACTGGCAAATATTAGAGAGGATTTTGATCCCACGTGTGACCGATGTAAGCAGGAACCTGCTACACTACTGCATATGTTCTGGACATGCCCAAAGCTAAACAATTTTTGGAGTTTTATTTTTGATACCTTGTCAAAAATATGCCAGATACCATTAGAACCATCCCCATTTATTGCACTTTTTGGTGTTGACCCAAGTGGTGCTCGTCTGAATGACGCCAAGGCCAATATGATCGCCTTTAGCTCCCTTCTCGCTAGGAGACTGGTCCTGGCTAAGTGGAAGGAGTCATCACCACCAGTGGGCGCTCATTGGGTTAAAGAGGTCTTGTACTTTCTTCACCTAGAAAAGATTTGCTATTTTATAAGGGGATCGACTCAGGAATTTTATGATGTCTGGCAACCATTTATAAGCCATTTTGAACATATAGATGCAGAGCAACTGGATCTGTAATAAAAGATTTCTTTTTTTAATCTCTGTTCCTAATACTTCCTTCATTACATTTTCTGTTTGATGCGTAATTTATTTAATTTTCTTTCTTTTTCTTCCTTTTTTCTTTCTGCTGACTGGCTGTTTTTTTCTCCTTTTTTTTTTTCTCTCTTTAGTTTAGATTTTTGTTGTTTGATTGTTGTTTTTATTGTGGGGTGGGGGGAGGGGTATGGGTAGAAAGAAAAAATAGTGTACTATGTATGTATATGTAACTTGTTTATATTTCCAATAAAAAAGACTTTGATAAAAAAAAAAAAAAAAAGCGAGGTGGGGAGAGGGAGGAGGAGTGTTACTGTGTAAAACGAGGCGAGGGAAGGGGCTAATTCCACACAGACACGCACACACACACACGGTGCCTGCGCGCACCAATGGAAACACTTATCTGTAAGGATTTATTTGTACTTTTTTTAAAGGTAAAGTGCAGATTAATTTGTTTTATTTTCATTTTAAAGATTGTATTAATTATTTTTATGTATTTATTTTTGGGGGGTGTGGAACGAATAATTTGAGTTTTAATGATTTCTTATGGGACATTATGATTTGGTTTAAGAGTGTTTTGCAATACGAGCCCACTTCCGGAACGAATTATGCTTGTAATCCAAGGTTCCACTGTAGTTCTAAAAAACACCCTTGACTCTTAGCTACAGGGTATTCTATACTACAGCAGGATTAATCTCTTCAATTCAGACAGTGGTTGCTTTCTACAGCAGATGGCTGTAATTTTTAAAAATTAATTATTATTAATTATTAAATTATTAATTAAATATTATTATTATTGCAGAAATATTAAATGTTGTGGTTAGACTTTCTCCAGTGTGAGCACTTCTGCAATGTACAAATAATACTTTTTTTTTTTCCTGCCAAGGAGAGTCAAGGAAAGATGACTTTTGGTTCCCCCCACACACACACACTTTGAGAGAAATTGAGGGAGGGATTAAAAGATGTAATAACACCAATGATGATTGGGGGGGGGGGGGGAGATGATGATCTCTTATTTATTTTTATATAAATAAAAAAATAAAATAATACATTTGTGAATACTATAGCATAATATAATAATCATTTTGTGATGTGGTGTGTTAGGATCTTTGGATTGGTAAAAGTAACTCTATGATGGTATCACCTCATTGTTGAATGTAGGTTTTTACTTTCCCTGCTTTTGACAGACTGCCATTAAGAAAAACAATCCCAGAAAGTTTCTCAGGAGTGTAGGGGACGGGGAGATTGTGGAGTTTGACGTCGTTGAGGCAGCCAAGGTAAGCAATGTTCAGTTGTTTGGTCAAGATTGGTTAAAATGTTAAGATTACCTTAGATATTTGCTTTCATACAGTGTATGTTATTGGTTTTGGGTAATATGGTAACCTGGTTTGTCTTGTCTTTCTTTGACTTAGGGCTCAGAAGCTGCTAATGTAACTGGTCCAGGTGGGGTTCCAGTTAAAGGCAGCCGCTATGCTCCAAACAAGCGCAGATTCCGTAGGCGCTTCTTTCCACGTCCTGCACGATCAGCGCAGGATGATGGGAAAATGGGCGATTCCTCTGCTGGTCCCACTTCTGAGGGGGAGGGACAAAACGGAGGTCCGCAACCTGCGCAGCGACGCCGCCGTCAGCGTAGGAGACCAGACGCTCAGCCACAAACTGAGGTGAGCACTCAGCATACCTGTATGTTGATGATTGGGGGGGGGGGGGGGTGTAATTTTAATTTTTAGTTACTGTAAACATATTTGGATTTTATATATATACATCATTCCATAGGGAGAATCAGCAGGTGAACAGAAGGTAGCAGACGGTGGCCAACAGAGACCGCAACCGCTCAAGTTCAGACCTCGATATCGGAGGTAAGGATTTAAAGGTACAGTATGCGCCAAAATGTACAGTACTGAAATGGAAAAGATGACCATCTGTGTTTATTTCTCCTGAAAGAAATTAACATGCACACTACTAGCTTGTTGATTAATCACGGGATGCTTAATGTAAATGCAAAGTGTGTGCACCGCCTTGATGTAGATACTGTTCATATTGTTCACTCAGATTCTCAAACAATGGTTGTTGCAGACTTCTGCAAAAGATAATTTGGTCACATAATGCAGACACAGTTCTTGGCAGATCTTCAGTTGAACACATTCTTCTTTAACATTCCACACAAGCAGGCAGCAGGTGTAAGGAATGAAACGGGTATGGGAAGTCAGTACAACGTGAAATGATTCGTCCTGGAAAGAATGTGCGTTTGAGATGCGCAGGTTTTAGTACTGTACATTTTAGCACATACCTACAATAACCAAATAAATTCTACACTCCTTTCAAAGTCTAAGTAATTATCAAGCAATGAATTAAAATAAGTTCTGCTGGTGTTTTCCAGGCCATTCCGTCCTCGTCCACCTCCTGGAGAGGTTCAGGCAGCCACTCCTGCAGAGAGCCAGAAGGAAGCTCCCAAAGAGGGTCAGAGCAATGGAGAGCAAGCTGATACCCAAGCTCAAAAGTCACGCCGACAATTCAGCCGTCGTCGACAAAGGAATTCTGACTCTACAACCTCCAAAGTAAAGCATTAATTTTAATGAGATTGATAGGAAAAAGTAAGATAAACGTAAAAAACGTCAGTGGCCAATATAGTAGATTTTTCTGTTTGTAGTTGAACTGTTGTGTATTTGTGTGTACAGTGGAATCTTGATTTATGAACATAAGTCGTTCCCAAGTTCTGGTCCTAACCCGACTGATGCATGCAAATAAAATTCATCCGTTCTCGGTCACTATAAACTATATTTAACTTTTTGTTTATATCACATAATATAAAACAAAGTATTAAATGGGCTTAATTATACAAAAATATAATATAGCACCAAATATAAATATGAACTGCACAGGGAAGAGTGAACACTTAATTTTTACATGTATTGTTAACGCACCTTTCTTAGGGAGACTCGCTGACGTGAAGGAATGGAAGAGAGGAAGATGGGTGGGGAGGAGGTTAGTGTTTGGAAGTAGAGTCCCCTTCCATAATAACACAGGGTAATTCTCAGGGTAATTATTTATTTATTTTTTGGTGTGTTTTGATTTTATTGGTCTCTGGTTCGTACGTGGTGGCCATTTTTCCCTAAATTTATCCAGCGAGATTTTTTTTTCTTCTTCGCTGCACAAAAAGAAAAAAGGCACCACAATATCATTTAAGGGGGTGGGGTGACGGTGAGGTTTATGAACCAAGGTTCCACTGTATTTTATAAAGTTAATTTAAAATTGTTTTGTGGGGGGGGAGGAGAGTTTTTTTTTTTTTTTTTTTTTTTTTTGCACATTACAAGGTTTAGTAGGTTAGAGTTGCACTTTATTTAAAATGAACTGCAAATGAAATCAGTATGCACAACAAAGAGAGGAAAGTCCATGACTGGCTACTTCTTGACAGGATGGTGCGGAAAAACCTGACAAAGCAGAGCCTGCCTCGCCTACTATGCCTTCTAAACCAGTTGATGTCAAAGCCTCCCCAAAATCTTCACCGAAACAATCCCAGAAAGCTTCCCCAAAAGCAGCTGAGGTGAGAAGTGAAGATGTTGTATTTGATCACATTTTCGTGCTTCATTCATTTCGTAGGATAGTTTTCCCATACATTGGCATGTTCTCAACTGCTTTCGTTTGTGCATGATTGTTTCACATCAGCAAGAACAACTGCATGCTGCAATAACTTTGTGATATTGACAAAAGGGGTGTGTAGTCTTGATTTTTTTTTTTTATTGGTGCCTGCAACCAATTAAGCTTTAAAAAAAATTTTTTAATTTTTTTTATTGAGCTTAAGTTTAACCATCACATTTCTTTTTCAATGGATGGTGGCTTTCTCCAACAGTCTAGTAACCTCTTTCTCTACAGGCTCCTGATGCCACGCCTGTGGTGTGACTTCCGTGACCTGGAAGAACTCTAACGACCCTGGCAAGAGGTGGGATTCTGAGCTAAACTGGTGCAGTAGTTCCAAGGCATATAAAATTGCAACGTTCATACAACAGGTGCAGCTAAAATGCAGTGGATGGTTTAAGATGAATTACTTGATCTGGTTCAGTTGATTGAACTTTGTGCAGCTTCCACCTGATCTAGAAAATGGACTATAGTCCGTTAACATTGTAACGATTTGTTTAACGCATTATTTTTAATTGTAATTAGACTTTTCTTCCAGAAGTAAATTTTAAAGTTTTTGTACCTGAATTTGCACATTTATTAAAAGAATTATCAAGAAATCAATGTAATTTAAATGCAGTTCTTTTAATCACCAGACCTGCTAATTATCAAAAGCATTTAAATAAAAAAAATAAATAAACAAACGTCTCCATAAACTTCATCAAAAAAAGAAATTTAGGCATTGGAGATGTAGTGCATCTACTAATGTCAGCCAAAGTTTTTCTTCTTGCAATATCATTTGAACCCTTATGAGCGAGCAAAAATTGATGTGCATGTGCGCCAAATCCGCATGTGATTCAAATCCAATCTAGGATTGAACAATGTAGTTTGTAATGTGAACATCATCTCTACTTGCCTTGCTCCTGTACGTAAAATTAGCTGGATTGGATGTTAATGGTTTTGTAACCCTGCTGAATGTCCTTTTATCAGGGACCAGACTTGATCAGCGTAAACAAGGTTACTAGTGCATTTATAAGCACTGCACAATTATTTAGGCATTGTGTTGAAGGTTTCGAAAGGATGCATTAATGCACTTATCTTAGTGTTCTACTAGTGCTTCGACACCATCCAGAGAAAGTGTTCTTAGTATACCGGAGCTATGATTAGACTGCCTGGTTCACGTCATCTGCTGCAATGTTGGCCTCCAAGGAGCTCCTTTAATGGAAAATTGTCCTGGTTTGATCACCGAAGTTGCTTCTGTTTTTGCAGGACAATGCATGACCTTTGCCCACTGCATCACTTGCAACTTGCAGGAATTAAAGGCATAAAACAGGCTGTCCAATCATGGCTCCAGAGAACTGAACGTTCTCTGATGGTATCCATGCACTAGTTTGTGCACCAGAGGATTATATAAAGAAATAAAGGTGCTTCTTTTTCTCATAACTGTTATTCTGCAGAATCTAAAGTCACATTTTATTTGAACTCCCCTCGTAACTGTGAGGACTATTGCTTACACTTCTAATTTTTTAATTGATCTATTGAAACGGCACCACCTTGCAGTGTCTTTTAATTAAGCAAAAAAATGTGGCACAGTTGTGTTAAGATTGAAATTTTGTTGAAATTTCCTGACTTTTTGTTTTGCTACAAACCAACCTGCACCACAAATTTTCCTAATCTTTTGTATGGTATATTTAATTTTAAGATCTTGTCTCTTGTTTTGTATAGGTCTCTGGATGAGCTGGGATGGTGTTTCAGCAAACCCACAACTGATGTGCATACTACCCTTCCCTCCTCCATACCTTTTGCCTGAACTCTTTAGTATGAACTCTTCATTTGATGAGCAAGAGGAAAGAGGAGTTACTAGTATTTTTTGGACTTTAATATCTTTAGGGGGATATAAAAATAGACTTGCTCAGAAAGCCCAATATATTTGCATCGTCTCCCTTTTAATTAAGTGATTATGGGTGTGAGCAGCTGAAATGAGAACCAGTTTGGCCCTTTAAGTTTTGAGGAAAACTATGAACATGGTGAGGGGTGGTGTGTACAGAGTATGCCCCCCAATTCCCCCTTTCCATTTGCTAAATGTTAGGGGAAATGCAATAAGGCTATTCATAAAAGATATAAACTGGTTGTTTGTTTTCTTTTTTTGTTTTCTTTTTTTTGTTCTTGATTTCTTTGGAAGGGATTATGTGCAATGTCATTAAAGTGAAATATCTATAAAACATGCAGAACAATAGTCCTCTAATTTCGTTGTGTCAAGTCTTAAAGTAAGCTTTCACAAAGTTATTTTGTGTGCCTAATTAATGTAGGTTATGAAAGTTTACATTTACGGAAGCCGTCAGTTGCAGGGGCAATCCTGCTGCAAATGTATATGAGCAAAAGGAATAGAATTAGTGTTGATCTCTTTAAACAAGCAGTTTCAATAAAACAATATAAATAAATCAATGACCTGTTAATAGATTAATGATCCATGCGACACCTCATTGTCGTCTATTTTATTGCAAACATGAAAAACGATACACACATATCACTATTGTCAAACTACTCATAACTTGTCAATTATGACATTTCATGTATAAGTTATACTCGCCATATACTAAACATGGCTTCAAATACTAAAATAATAGGTCCTTTTGTTTTTTCCATTTCATAATACCATAATAAAAATCTTGTCAGTTATCAACTCACATAAAATCAATTACTGTAGCAAACAAAACATTTTAACCATTTAATACTCTTACCATTAAAAAAAAAAAAAAAAAGTAAAATCACTACATATTAAGCCTTACTTTTTTCTGGTCTAATTCTATAAACAAATTTTTCTCACCTCAAATACAGAAGTATTATATTTAACATCTACTTAAAGCACAAAAGTTGGTGTGAAGCCTCTGATGGAACTGCCCAAAAACAATTGCAAAATTCATCTGCATGGCTTTCTGATTATTTTTTTTTCTCAAAGACAAGGTAATACTTGTGGTAGAATAAAAAAAGGTTATATTCTTTTGAAGATCCTAGAAATTTTTGAATATGTCAGTATTAAAGAAAATAGCGGACTGTGTCAGTGTAAATAAAATACACAAATATAACTGGCAACCATTGTTGTGCAGATAAAGTGCAGTAATCCAAGTCTCTCTGAAACACCTGTCTTATCAAACATTGTAACAAGCAGCAGCATAGTTTGTCTTCCTCCCTTCGTTCATATACTGTACATTCAGCTCCCATTAAACATCATCAGAGGGTAAGGTGTCTGTTCTGGTATGTATCCCTTGATCAGACTCTCCATCTGCTGGGCCTTACTGCTCTAAGCTGTCTGCTCCCAAGTCCTCCAGCTCTGTACTGGGCTTGACTAGCTCCATGCTCAGATCCCTGTCCAGTATACTATCAGAACGGTGGCTGAAACTTGCAGAAATCTGGTCGAAAGTCTTTCCTCGAGTTTCAGGAACCCGAAAGAAGGTGAACAGCAAGAAAAACAGAAGGAGTGCCGCAAAGATGAGGAATACATACGGACCACAGAGGTTCTGAAGTATAAGGAGAGAAAAGAAAAGTGTTTTATGAATTTAAGTAGACATGTTAAGGGTTTGTCTAATTTACATGATACATATTTCTACTTACGGCAATATACTGGAAGCCCATGCCAATTATGAAATTTGCTGTCCAGTTGGAAAAGCCAGCCACAGCCATTGCTGCAGGTCTGGGCCCCTGCGAAAACAGCTCAGCCACGAAGAACCAGGGAATGGGTCCTGGGCCCACCTCAAAGAAGGCCACAAAGCCAAAGATGGCGAGCATGCTAATGTAGCTCATCCATGGCACGCTTTCCTGATGACCAAATAATAGTTGTTAAAGGGAAAAAGACCTACAGTACGTCCCTAAATTTCATAAATAAAGAAAGGGAAAACTATGATTAATGACTGGAGAACAAAATGTTTCAAAGAAAACATAGTTTAGTCAATAAAAAAAAAAAAAATTCAACACCACTGCAGTACAAAGGCTTTGAAATAAATGTACTAACCAATAAGCTGAGGGCAATTGTCATGATTACTGCACACAAGCACATTCCGGCCAGTCCTAGCATGTGAAGTGTCCGCCGGCCCATCCTCTCCACCAAGAAAAGCTGTTTAGTAGAAATTATTTTTACGATTTAGCCTTTTATTTTTTATTCAAATAAATAGAAGAACAAATGGACAAATACAACAGGTTGTGAAAACATTGCATATATACAGTAGTTGCCTTCTGCACTATAGAATTCCAAATGACTAAGCTGGCTCTGCAAAATATAAATCTTTTATACGCATCCTAAGATCTAATGGAGTAATGATGAAGACCACAAGTGTTCAAAGTAAGTTACTCTTAAAATGACTTAAGACTACAAATCATAGCAAGGATAAAATTGAAGTCTCTGAGCATCTCTGCATAACCATCGACACTGATCAGCCACATTAAAGCGCAAAACATTATGCCCAATATTGTGTAGGTTCCCCTTGCGCCATCTGGGCACTTCTGTCTCATTTGTGCACAGACTCCACAAGACCACAGGGAGTGTGCCGTGGTATCTGGCACCGGGAGGTTAGTGGCAAATACAATGGGTGCTGTGGGTCACAGGGTGAGTCTGGGATCGGACTTGTTTGTCCGCAGCACCTGATGGATGCTCGATCAGAGTGAAATCTGTGGAATTTGGAGACCATATCAAAAGCCTTGAACTCTTTATCTGATTAGCCCATACACAGCAGGCTATGACCAACTGGTTGTTCTGATACCTTTCTGTCAAGACAAGCATTGGCTTTTTCTGTGGGAACGGGCAGGCCTTTGGTCTCCACAGACATAAATGAGCATTGGGTGCCCATAATCCTGTCGTCAGTTTAATTGATATTCAATTTTATTCAATTTACTTGGTGGTGGTGTTAGTGTTAAAACTACCGAAAATAATTAATTTCTGTGCTGGACAGTGAGCCAAGCATGTAAAAAGTTATCCTGGAATGTTCCATATAAATAAATGTCCTCAAAAATGTTCTTGAGTAGTCTAGCCAATGCTATGGAGTCATTTTTGAAAGTTATCCAAGAAACACTGAGTAAACAAATGGAAAGGACAACATGGTGGCCATGTCAGAGTTTAAAACTGGTACGGACTAAAATACAATGTTGTGAAGCCATAATGTTATAGTGTCCCTGCTCTGTATTGAAATCAGTGCTGATATTTACTTTTTCAGTTATTCTGAATTAGTTTAATCTTACTGCTGGTTACTTCATCCCTAAAATGCATTCATTTTACTTCTTTAATTTAAGCATCAAGTTATATATCAGCTGGTGTGGACTGTTAATGTGTCTGTATGATTCATTCTATAAAAGTCTTAAATTGCCATAAATAGGGTCTGAATACTTTTGTGAACTTCTGGAAATCATATTGCATTGCTACCTGTGTTTATACCACACCCAGTGGCATTAAAATGTTATGACCTAGTAACAGACAGTGGACATTTTGCCCTCTTATCTTGTTTGCTCTTAGATAAGATGTTAAAGAGTAATAGGATATGTGTATGCCTGTTCATACCGAGACCACAGTGAAGGCACAGTTCACAACTCCAGCACCTATGGTGGCGTAGACTGGGCTTTCCACTCCAGCCTTCTGGAATATGCTGGTTGAGTAGTAGAAAATCTGCAGATAAAAGCGAATATATTAGTATTTTTGTTTTTGAAGATTGCAAATGTTTATCAGTAATAATCCCAGCAATCATATATAAACTATATTTAGAAAATTGTTATGGCTATTAGGGTCTGGAAATATGATTGTTCAATAATAACATTCAAAAATGTTCAAATAAAATTTACTGGGATATCACAGATATCAGCAATCTATTTATAGCAATTACAATCTCTGAATGATTAGATGCTAATATTTTGCTGTAAGTCATTAAAGAGAACCAATTACGCAAAATTCGATTTTAGTCATGTTTAGACATTCAGATGGGTCTCAAGTTTGCATCGACATAAAAACACTTGAGGGGAAAAAAACATTCCCTGCTGTTTGCCCTTTTTCCATATTTGTACTGGCTGGGACTTAAACAAGCAAATCGCCCCCCCCCCCCCCCCCCCCCCCCCCCCCAAACCCTCATATACCAAGAAACTCAGCTCTGCTCAACACTATGCCACTCTGCCATTGTTTGGGTGCCATTTTAAAAGCTACAGCAAATAAGACTAGCCTTGCATGTTGTGGGCTACCGCTGAAGGCTAACCTAGTGATCTTAAACCTGTCAGAATGGCTAGGTTTGATTTTAGCACTTAGAAGTGCGAAACATGAAAGGTTGCAGTATTTCCTGCATTCTGATTGGCTAAGAAAATGCACTTCCTCACATAACTGTCCTGGGGCAGTTTGTTTAAGGCTACAGACACAGAACCAGTGGCTTTGGAAAAGGAGTGAAACAAAGAAACCTGAGCTGTATTTTAGTTGGAAAATTAAAGACGCATTTTGGAGAGCTCTAAGACTAAGAGTATAATTCTGTGACTGTTGTCACTTTCTTTCCTATTTATACTTCTAACTGTTATGCTGGTAGCTTTTAAGGTACAAACTACGGTGATTCACACTGTGTATCATAAAAGAATGTCGACTTTTTTTTCACCAAAATGAGGTGGAATTGTTTTTTTTAATTTACTTTTTAATTATACCTATGAGATTTCCAAAACTTGCCAAACCAAGTGAAAAACCAAGTGTGATTTTCTCATATAGTGTGAATGTCAGGGCTTGATCATGTTGAAGGTCGCTATATGGCCAAAAGTATGTGGACACCCGATCACTACGCTCGCTGTTTGTGCTTGTTAAACCTTCCATTCCAGGTTTTACCATATTTGCTGTTTTCATAATCTACACTCTTCGGGGAGCTTTCCACTAGATGTTGGAGTTTGGCTGTGGGGATTTTTGTTCATTCAGGTACAAGAGAATTAGCGTGACTAGGAGTCCTGTGGTTTCAATTTATGCCAGTGTCAATGTTACAAAGGTGTGAAGTAGGGTTGAGGGCAGGGTTTGCCTTGTGTACAGACGCACTGTCATGCTGGAACAGATATGAGCCTCTTTTCAGGGAAGAAAAACTGTAATGCTACATTACACATATATCCTGTTTAATTCTGTGCTTTGTGGCAACAGTTTGAGAAAGAACTACATATGGGTGTGATGGTCAGGTGTCCATAACCCTTTGGTTAATTGGAAACAATAATTATCTTGTTTCAGTTCTAATTACACTTTAAAATGCTATTTAGTGAGGTTGACATACAAGAGAGACTGTAGTTTTCAGAATTATATTGTATATGGTAGAAAATTTTGAAAACTCCCTGACACCAAGGGGTTTCCTACAAAGTAACTGACATCTTAAATAAAGAGAAGTATTAAATATAAGATTGTGAGAAGAGCATTCCAATTGGCTAGCTCACTGTTAAAGTCTCTATTATAAAAAAGACGTGTCCTTCAAAAGCAGTTACAGTGGAATCTTGGATTGTGGGTTTATTCTTTACGGAAACGTGCTTCTATATCAAAATGCTCGTATATCAATGCAAATTTCCCCCATAAGAAATAATGGAAACACAGACGATTTGTTCCAAAAACCAAAAATATTTAAATAAAAATAAGTTATACAAAATATGAAGTGAAAATGAAACAAATTAACCTAATACAAAATACAAAATAAAAGATGCTTTATGCGCACACATGCAGTCACAGTGATATAATAAACAATACATGCGTGCATGGATGCTGACTATACGAGTGATGCACACGCACTGAGTCCGAGCATGGAAGACGATTACCCACACCCGCACACGCGAGAGAGAATAACCATTGACTCAGTTGTGATCACGTGACGCTCGGCGATATCAAGACTCGCTCGTTTTTCAACCAGATTACTCGCAATCAGAGGTTCCATTGTATTCTGATTACTCACAGCATTAATTCCTGACAGTTGTTGGGAGAGTTGAAGCAGGATGGATATGATGATGGGCTGTCTGTAGAGCGGTGAGCGGAAAAGCTCTACAATAGACACCTTCCTCTCCATGTCCATCCTTCTCTTCTCCTCCTTCATCTCTGCCAGGTCATCACTCACCTCCATCCGTCCAGTCAGACGCCTCAGGCCTGGTTAAAACAAATAAACGTTACTGTAATGCTACTAGGGAAAAGGTTAAATCATGTAATAACAAATAAAAATATTAATAAGACCTTGCACTGTTTGGCCAGAAAGCAAACAGTGATCTGCTCGTGTAGGCAACAGAGATGCTCCTGTAGTCATATGATACTAAGGAACTCGTACACTGCCATTCACTTCTTATCAAAGGGATTGCTGGTTGATAAATTATATCAACCAGGAAATACATTAATAAATTATAGTAATACTCACAATTACTCACTCACTCACTCACTCACTCACTCACTCACTCGCTATACTGCTTATCCTGTACAGGGTCACAGGAGTCCTGGAGCCTACCACAGAAGACTCAGGGCTCTAGACAGGGTACACCCTGGATGGAGTGTCAGTCCATCCCAGGGCAATTACAGTAATAAATATTACTAAATGTATGATGTATCTATAATGTAACCATAGAGATTTAATCTGTTTTTGTAGAAAGAAAAATTATTTGGTTTAGTAAAAAGAAAAAGGAACGCTGAACTTAGTTTAGCATATGCTGTATTCTAAAAATATATTTAGTTTTCAAGAAAGTATGTATTACTATAATAAATAAAGCTGTAGCAATAAAAATATAGTTAGATGAATTCTATTGTTATTTTACAGTCTCACCGTGTGATTTTAATATTTATATCAAGTTCAATTTTTTATATATGGTTTCTAAGATGAAACAGTTGAAAGTGACTAGTTTAAAAATGTTAATAAAAAAAAGAAATAAAAAATGTAAATTGGAAAGTTGTCACCTTTGATAAGACAGCAACCCAAAGACAAAATTAAGGCCCAAGAACATTAACCGTATGTCGTTATAGTGTGTGAGTGCCCTTTTGTTTTTCTAAGAATTTTTTCCAGCATCCAGGGCTTTTTGGGGATCCTAACATGCTCAAAAATTCATGGAACCTGCTGCCATTGGGAAATCACAGAGATTTTGCTGCATAGCTCATACACACTTGCACAAAGGCACACGAAACCCACTAGACATTTACATCTCATTGAGCTGAACAGCTTTCGCATTGCATGTCATGGGCCCTTCTCTAAGGAAGTCAGTTATTTTGGGTCGTGGCTCTCACACGAGATTTTGCTGCATAGCTTATATACACTTGCACATATGCACACGAAGCCCAGTACATATTTAGATCTCATTGAGCTAAACAACTTTCAAATTGCATGTCATGGGCTCTACTCAGCAGGAAGTTAGTTATTTTGTGTCATTTGTAAAACACGCCCAATAGATTTGGATGTACTCCTCCTAGGGGATTTATACGATTGCCAACAAAATGGGCCTCTGTGATCACAATACACTGAGAATGCAAAACTTTGGAGGAATCTTATGATATACAGTATAACAAGATTACATGCTTAATAACTTTCTGTGTGACATTGTATTGAGTGATATTACATTGAGTCACATCACATAGAATGACATCATATTGAGTGACATCATAGTGTGTTTTGCATTGTCTCCCACTGTATTGAGTGATATTATGTTGGGTGTCACTCAATATGATGTCATTCAATGTGATGTCACTCAATGTAATATCAATCAATACAATGGGTGATGTCAGTCATTGTATTGATTGATATTACATTGGGTGACATGACATTGAATGACATCATATTGAGTGACATCACAGAGTGATGCTTTTTTTCCCAGCATCTCGGGCTTTTGGAGGTCTAAACATAAATCTTCTAAATTTATGGCAAATGCCTAAATGTAAATGCTTTGAGCCCACTCATTGTTGCTTGAAACTATATTTATTTTTAAAATGGTTTGACATGAATCTCTTAATCTCCAGACCTGAACATGTCGAGACACAATTGGCAATTTAAAAAAAAAGTGTGATCCCCCTCAGATAAATGGAATTTTAAAGAGTTCTTTACTACAGCCAAGTGCACTTGTTCGAAAGTGATGACTGTAATACTTTGAGTTCACGTACAGTATATCTGTCTTAAAGTTGAAATTAGACAGTGTATAAAACAAACATGCAGAATGTTGTGTGCTCCAGCCATTTCCACTTATAATACCTGTTTCTGTTTTTGAAGTTTAACCAAAAATGTTCATACTGGGTGTGGCAGTGTATGTCAAGAGAAATTGGCTGCTCATAGGATATGAATGAAGTTAAAGCAGTTTTCAAGAGGCCAAGAAGTTATTAGACACTTTATATCACTCTGAACAGGGTAGATTAAACTGATTTGAACTAAGATAATATTCTTCCTCACTACAAATATATTTCATAAACCTTTTAAATATTTTTATTCTAAAATATAAAAAGGAATATAGTCTAGTCTTTATTATTATTATTATTATTATTATTATAGGTTTTAATGTTCTGAAGGTGTCTTATGTATGATGTCAGTATTCATTGTGCTTCCTTTTAACAAACGGATGCATGTGTATGTATATATGTTATATTGAAGTTGTTCTTAGTACAGCTTTTGAACATGTGGAGACTTGCTTTTAGCACTGTGTGATTTATTCAGCGTGTCACCTTACCGCTTTTGGCATGGTGCTCCTGGCAGCGGACAATGTAAAGGAAGCGAGGGCTTTCTGGACAGAATGGCAACAATGCCATCTGTAGGACTGTAGGGATCACTGTAATGCCTAATAACACAGGCCATAAATCCTCACTGCCCAGCAATGTCTCCAGACCTAAAACCTGAACAGAAAAAATCCTTACATTACAAGATATGGAATTATTGTCATGTTCGTCTAAAGTTTATTAAAACTCTTGAAGGCATAAATAACGTGGAGTTATGCGCCTTTGGCAGAGGTGGCAAGTAACAAAGGACAACTACTCTATTACTGTACTTCAGTACTTTTCGGTGTATTCGAGTATTTTACATATGTGACACAAGTAATTACTAACATTACTAACATTTTTTTATGAAAAACTGGTAGCTTTGGTCCCTGTGTTTTAAATAGAGACCCATTATGTACATTTTTATCTAAACATACTGTAAGTGTTTACGCTGTCCATATCACCACTGAGCTGCACCCCACATGAGAGGAACGAAACATTTCCACCAGTCCAAGCAGTCCTAGTTTAGAGAAATGACTGGCAGGTCATTATGAAAACATGACCTGGTTAACGCACCAAAGTGATTGATGATTACCTGGGCAACAGCTCCCAGTGTGGGGGATACGAAAGTGATGACAGTTGCTAACAATGCTGCAACAATGCCGTTTGTTTAATTAATGTTAAATCTGATCGCATTCAATCTCAACTAGACTTGCACATTCATGTTATCAAACAGCAGCAACTTCAATTGTGTTTGAAATAGTTTAAAATACTGTTTATCAATAACTCGGTCAGATAGATATCCATACGTTGTTTGTGAACTACATGTACGTTGGTAGTACATTTTCGAGCATATACTGTATTTAATATAACTTGTAGTGCAGTATATTATAAGGCAAGTACTTTTACTTGAGTATTGTCTTTGTGTACGTCTGCCACCTCTATAAATAAATAAATTAATTATAAGTTTACCTGAGCAATGAGAATGCCAGTGACTATGGCTAACTGGTGTAGTGTGCCCAGAGCTCCTCTCAGACTGGTGGGTGATATTTCACCAACATACATGGGAACCAGCCCTGATGCCAGACCTGATAACACATCAAACTGTTTATATACAATTGATCCATTTCCAAAAGTGCTGTGTGTCAGAATGGCTTAAGTCTTTTTTTTTCTTCTGAAAACAAGCATAATACTACACTATCCTGAATCAATTGCTGAAATTGTACTGAGAAGGGCATGCTTAATGAAGGAAATACTGATTTGCACTTAAATCACAAATAAGTTAAAATTGTATTGCTATTATAAACAGTATACAGTTGTTCCCTGCTAAAAAAAATGATTTTCATGTAAACGTAAAAATATATAAAACATAACCTGATTTAATGTTTGCTGAAACTGCCAATACCGTTAAAACCATGTAATTATAAACCAAGTGTTTATTCTTAAATCATTCTTAAATCATTTCCACTTAATTTTACTAAAGTACCTACCACAGTATGCTCCAATCGTAAAGCGTCCTAAAATCATCATCTCAAACGATTTACTGAGTTTAGACAGAGCCATCAAGCCTCCACCAATGAAAGCCAGGAGATTATTGATGAGCATGGCTTTCCTCCTTTTAAAACACACAACATACAATCATATAAAACCCAGTAAACTGTAAGCCTCTCCAAGTATACAGTACATTACTTCAGATGTGTTCGTCATCACACAGTAAATATTCTGGTACATTCAGGATCAGATCAAGCCGGAGCTCCTTGCTCTTTGTTTGTGAGTGCTGTTCTCCATGCAATATTTGTCCTCTGCATTTCAGGAACAGCAAACTGAATGAATGGTTTATTTCTATAATGATTTTGATTACTTAGTTACTCTGTACATCAAGCATTTTATGTTGTGAAAACTATTTATTTTGCAGGCACACATTTTTCAACAAGCATATTAAGATGATTTATACTTTGATTATTTAAATTTCAAAATATTTTTGAACATATTTGCATGAATACGTTGTTTCCCTGGAGCTTATTTACTGGATGCAAAATGTAACAGATTTGTAATTTTAAAATGTAATTAATACCTGTTGAAATAATATTTTTTATAAATGCAAAATACGCATTTGTTCATTTGAATTTTAAGAATAACTCAATAAGTTAATATTAAATACAGTCATTAGTTATAAAAATAATACAATAATACATAAATCAGGAATTGAAAGCATGATTATAGATATGTACAATATAGGCTTTATTAATCTGACATAAGTGTGTAGTATTAATGATTTATCACTAGATGGCTTCACTAGCTGCAGATGGTGTCCAATTGACATTAGACAGTTTTTGTATTTCTATAAACAGTATGAATCAGCCACTGAAGATGAATGATTGAATAAATAAGCTTGGCTTTCTCTTCTCACAGTCTCTGGAAAAAGTCCAATGGTGCTTGTAACTTCTAATACAAGAATGTCCTCTCACCTGCCGAGCCACTCTGAGATGATCCCAACGCAGAAAGATGAGAGCATGCCTCCGATAGAGAAGATGGCTACTGAGAGGGACCAGAGAGACGTGAGTGTGGACTCAGGAATGGAATCTGAGTAACGATATATCCATGTTGCATTATACTCATTCTCAATAATCTGAGCAGAAAAAGGAAAAACAGATGTGGATAAACTTTAAATGATATATACTATATAAAAGCAAGCGTAACATTTGTAGGGAAAGGAAAAGTATGGCAGAGTTCATTATTAATCAATAGGATGAGCCTGGCATTCTTTTCATAGTATTTCACTTCAAAGTTATTTAAAAAAGTGTATAGTCAATACAGTGTGCATCCTGCATAGTGGTGTAACAGGTTAGATGTGGGCTTTCCAGTGAAGGAAGACATAGACAAACAGTGGCGGACGGTCAATACGGGGCGCAGGGGCGCAGCCCCCCCTTAAAGTTAGGCAAAGAAGAATGCTCCTTTAACATGTAATTATTTCACATAATAATTATTTATTTTAATAATGAATAAAGTCATTTAGTCACAATATTCCGCTGTATTTATTAATATAATTTATTTGCAATAAAAAAAAATCTTAACTGTATTACGTTCATTTGTGTTCGTGTACGCGGGGCGCCGAACAAACAAGGGTCTAGACAAGTACGTTTTTGAAAAGCATGTGACCTGAGGCTGAGCTCTGATTGGATTTTGTCAAATCATCCTTCGGGCGCAGCTCTGTGCGCCCTGAACCCTCCCACTTTTGTTTCCTAGCAAATCAATATTGTTTTTAAATATTTGGGCTCATGTGATTGGACCATTTTCAACTAGTCTTTTCCAGCACTTCTTATGGTAAGCGGAGCTGGCTGACGTGAGTCATGTGAGTCATGCCTTTACTTTATGCTAGTAGTAATGATGCTTAATCACCTGATAAATGGCTATTCACGGCCGAGCATTAAAAGTTTAATTTTAATTTTGTTTGTACCAGCCGCCACCGTAGACAAGAAAATTGTGCTGTGTTAATAGTTTGAATATTTCCTGTAGGAAAGTGACAGGATAAGCATTGTGACAGGAGTGTATTGTGTGTTTTACAACCACAGGACCAGGAAACTTGCAGTCATCGATGACATGGATGAACTCCATTTATTATACCGTGAATATTATCATCCAGCAGCTCAAGCTGAGCTGAAATTGTGTCAAGAAGCAGGACAATGTTTCCATGGACATCAGCAAATCAGCATTTCAATGGCTAAGGAAGAAACAAATTATACTTGTGCAATTGCCAGACTTCAACCCTCACTGATGCTGTAGCAGGATCTTAGAAAAGCTGTGCATAAGCAAATTCCCTCGAACATCCCTGAAGCGATGCAGAAAAGTGAGCCAACATTTTAACATTTTCAATGTTTCATTTGAGATGTGAGAAACGGATGAAATCCTACAGAACTACATGATAATGAATTAGAGGGTCACCTACCTTTCCAGAACTGACTATATATAATGCATAAACAATATATCATGGTGTTGTAAAATAAACAAAGCTGATTACATATATGAGTTTGAGAGTCATGGAAATGTGTAATCAGTTGAAATATAAAACTATTTATGGTGATAATAAAAAAATAGCAGGTGCTTATAAAAAAGTACACACATATACTTCTTATGAAGACAATGTATACATTATAACAGTGTTCTCAAGATAGAGTATCTTGTTCTGCTTCATATCTGCTGAACACTACAATTTGTTTTGCATTTATAAATATACAGGTGCATGTCAACAAAATTTGAATATCATTGAAAATAGACACTCCATAGACAATCTATGGGATATTGTGAGGAGGAAGATGTGAGGCACTATACCCAACAATATAGAACAGCTGAAGGCTAGTATCAGAGCAACCTGGGCTTCCATAACACTTCAGCAGCGGCACAGACTGATTGCCACCATGCCACACCGCATTGCTGCAGTAATTCATCCAAAGTGCGTCCCGGCCAAGGATTGGGAGGGGTACGTGTTCATACTTTTCAGTAGTCCAACATTTATGTCTTCTGTGTTTTCTGTGATACTAAATCTTGGGCTTTCATTGGCCGTAAGCCTTAATAATTAAAATTCAAAGAAATAAAAACTTATTTCTCAGTAAACTCAGTCTGTGTGTAATGAATCTACAGCATAATAATATGCTATTTTAATAATATTCTAATTTATTGATATGCACCTGCATAGCTGTTAAATAAATGATATATATGCATTATTCCCCTGATTCAAACAACTCAAAAGGTTTTTTCCCCATTACACCAATGTGGTAAATGTTTCTGAATGTGACACCCGAGCTTGAGGGTTACATGCATGTAGACAGTTGGGGGATATTTCTGTCTGTTACCACATAACACTGTAGTGTTGATAATACAAGATCCTGCCTATTCATTGTTTAGTTTTTTTTTTTTCATTGCAATTTCAAATGTTTTATTACTTATTCCTTTTTGTATGTCTTCACTGGCCTCAAAGCTTTTAATATTGTAAATTAATGCTTGTTATTAGTAAATTTATATTTGTAAATATAACTATAACAGATTTTTTTTTTTTACTTTCATTTATAACTTGAGTTGACATGCGAACAAACATAACCTTTAAGGCCATAATAGAAAATTGTCTGATAATACAATAATATCATAACTGTACATCCTTAAAGACTTCTTTAAACATTAAGATAATTGTGAAGCACAAATATTTTAAACCTACTTAATCTCCACTTGTAATTTAAGGCTGTGATGGTATCATATCAGGGTTAGATCTACTCATATGCCTTTTAAAAACAGGAATGAACTGGGGAATGAGCCCAGAGTTTAGACCCGAAACAATAATCACTATAACCATGCTGGCTGACTGGGAGTCCCTGTCTGGTGTACTGATTAGAAAGCTGACGCTGGCATTGAAACACCATTAAAAGTCCTCGAAAGTGATAAAATTGCTCTGATCCCTTTGTTATACCAAAGCCCAATCGTTTCACATATGCTAGTTTCTAAGTGTTTGTATGATTCTGAAAAAATATAAAAGAGCTTTCCAATCTATGCACCCTCAAGACACAGAATCAATTGAACGCATTGCACTTTATCTCTAGAATGTCACTAATATAGATTTAGCAAATGACGAGTTCTTATAGGACTAAGCACTGATCTAGCCTGATCATTCATGTGATACAGAGAAAAGTGTCACTTTCCAAATTCTACTCATTAAGAAGTCCTAGACAGTGTTAAAGACTTTATTTGATTTTTAACATGTATGAAATCAGCCAGATTGATTATGCAAAATGAATAATAGAGCATTACTGATATAATAACATCTCTATTAATGCATGGCATGGAGCAAAATGTAGAAGCAGTGACTATTTACATAGTTACCTATTGGATCACTAAATTTAATTTATTTAAAAACTGTGTCAAATCAAGATATCAAGGAATTACCTTCTGAGGAGCATTGATGACTCCGATATTGTATCCAAACTGAAGCGAGCCCAAAACTGCTGTGAACACTGACAGTGCAAGTGTTCCAGTTATTCTCTGTAGAACATACACACAATTACAGTTGTATCAGTAAAACAGAAACGTCACGAACATTGCACAGGTTGTTCAAAACTGCTATATCAAACATGTATTGCTTAAACACTTAACTATAGTGATATTTTAAACTAATCATTCTAATAGTATTGGTCAAAGGTATAAAGAAACTAAATGAACACATCTACACTTTTAAAAGGGCAAGGCCTGGTGCATGTATAAATTACAATTCCATCATTCCTCCTCTACCCTGGTTATGTTATGTTATTTGATACATGGTACTCTATGATTACAAAAGGTGAGAAGCCACACTGGAAAAATGTCACCTTGTGTGTCAGCCTCAGACTGACTCAGAGTCTAAAATAGAGACATGTGTTCACTAGTTTTCGGCATTAACATTGTACTACATGATACAACAGTGTTTGCTCACAATACATCTGAATGATACTCAGACTGTGTAGCATATGGTAAACTAGTTTGTGTTCTGTTTTAATTTGTAGTTTTACCAGAAATGGTTTTTCAGTATTTAAATTTTATGCTTAATTTTATTTCAAATCTTTATCAAAATAATAAAAATAAAAAAACTAGCCAAACTTGAACAAAATGTAGTGAACAAACCACATTTTGTCTATCGCTAATTGAGTTAGCCAAATTAGCCAGCCAGGGTAAAACTGCAGCTGAAAGTGTCTGTTTAACACATCAGGCTCTAATAATATCAGGCCAATATGTTCAGCATGTTCAGTATGTTTAAATCCTATTCAATCCTCGTTTGAGATCCAATCACAAACTTAGCTCAAATCTAGCACATGCACATGGAAATGTAATACACTTTTCTCAATTAATTCAATCTTCTCAATAAAATGGTGTGTAATTTGAGGTACGATATCAAAACTGATCCAACTACTAATCTACATCATTTGAATAAACTATCTAAAAGAAGTTAAAATTAATTATATTAGCTTTTCGTACGGAAGTATATAGTAAGCAAATGTCAAAGATTTAGGTATAAATACTTTTTGCTCACTTTTTGAGATTTGAGACTGGTATGAATATAAATAAAAGCAGTTATTATATTGTTGTGCCTAAATATGATTTAATCAATTCATAGTCAACCAATGAACAGTAGAGGTGTAAGGTTAGGTGTAATATATAATAAATGTAAAAGTGAAATAGAACATTGGTATTGCTGCTGTGTAGGTTGAGATTACGAGTTTGCTGTGGAGCTAAGGCACCTGTCCTACGACTGAGTGACAGCAGTGCAAGAAGAGATGCTCTGTGCTAAGCAAGGCACTACAGCTTCAGACATAGTGCCAAATACTTTGACAACACATCTTCTTTTGTAGTCTCTCCAGGGGGCTGACCTCTACACTTAAATGTTTACTGTCTGTCTCCACAGCCTCATTTATTAAGTAAAAATCCTTATCTTTAAACACTGAAGCAACTTACAATAACCATTTAATAAATGCATTTTTATGAATATAATATACTTTGCTCTTGACTTTCAGTCATTTAATTTGCTGTCACTAGCTGAGTGCTGAAATCATATGTTACCGCAAAGAAAATATGTTAGCATATGTTACAGCAAAGACAAATAAGGCATCTTTTACTTGGACAGTTATAATTTCTACTTTTCACCTGCTGGTTTGTAAGCTGAAAAACTTTCAACAGGAAGCACTTACAAGGTGACCCAAAAGTCTGGGTCCACAGATATGGATTTGGATATGGATTATTTTTCGGTATAAGGAATCTGATATATATTTTTCTATTTTATTCCCAAGATGGCTTGGAATAAAAGATTAAATAGAACCAGACCAATCACCACTAGACTTTTTGTTTGGGGTCATATGAAGTCAGTAATCTTTCAGAGTTGGCAGATAATCATTGAATAAAAGACTGAAGGCGGAAATCATCTCATATAACAACAGCATTTCTCATACATCAAGAAATGTTCAGCATCCTTGTATTTAGCATATACACAAGTACCACAAAATCAGAGATTGTCAATTAGGGTGTTTGTTTATATAGTTTATATATTTTGTAATATTTCTAGCCCAAAATCCAGACTTTTGGGGCACCCTAAATATGTATAAGTCTGATATAGAATTTAATTATATTTAGTGCTTTAATTTGTTAAGGTTGTGTTGTTGTCATGTGGTAAAGCTCTTCATCCTTTTAAAATAACATTTGACCTTAACACATGTGACTATGTATGTTCTCATTCGCAGCCTCTAAATTGAGGGTATAATGATCATGTCCTGTAGCCCTTGGTACAGTACAAATGAAAACATAACTGTTTATTCACCGTAGTTCCTAAATAATTTATTTCAGTTGCATAACTCCTTACATTCATTCTTTATTTTTGTATGATGCTAAACATTACGCCTTTTAAGCACAGTACTGCGTACTGAGAACCAGTCTTACAAGCTTGTTCTCCTTGTGAAGGTCACTTTCTTAGAGGCCTGACGTATTTAAAGTAAAGTTATGCTCGAACAAATCACATTATGAGTTCATGATTCATTTTACAGTGTGAAACCCAGGCATGATTTAAGTGTCAAAAAGTTAATTGATGAAGTTTTCAGCAGCTAGATAAGTTATATTTTCAAAAGGTGACTGTAAGTGTTGTGAGAGAAGTGGGCGGGGCTTCTGCTGTGTGTTCTGTTAATGTGGGAGAACTTTTTTTTGTTTGGCTTAAAACTTATTAATACTACCACATTTTAATCAGAATATGTAAAATAAACACCAAACAGTAATAATAACAACAACACGTAATTTATGATTAGTTTAAACATACATCATAATTGTAATATAATATCTAAGCTTTCAGTTAACTCTTATGTATCCCTTATTTTGGCTACTTGTTTATTATTCTGTAACTCTTATAAGTTATAACCACATTAACCAGCTCCCACAGTATAATAATAATAATAATAATAATAATAATAATAATAATACCTCTCCTCCAAGCTGATGAAATCCAGGAGGCATGGTTGAATCTTTTTCAGTTTTCTTGTTCTTCTGAGGTCACTCCCCCTCACACACACACACACAGACACGATCCACGTGGAGAAATGAAAAAGTTATTCCAGAACCTTGGACGTGTTCGAGTCTAGTACTGAATCTCAGTTATACACTAGGAGCAAGCATTATCTGTATGTGCGTCCAGTGCGCGCGCACGCTGGCTTTTTACGCGTCCTCGTGCACCTGCCGCGCGATTCAGTGCGGAGCTGCACGCGCATAACGCCACAGCCGGTCGTCGTCTGTCTCCTGTTCTCCTTCTCTGTCATTGGCTGAAGGAGTAGGGGTGTATTATGGGCTCGTACAGTCCCGTGAGCCACACAGCCATGAGCCACCAAAGACACATTTTTAACCTACAATGAAGTGAGACAAGCCAAAGTTTTTCTTTTTTTTCTTAATGCATATTTTTCATGAGAAACTCATGCAGTTGCACACAAATACAGACAAAAATGTACAAACTCTAATCCCAAACCTACCTCACTTTTAGTCTTTTATACAAACTGAGGTGCACAAAATGTTACTAATTTGCAAGGGTCACAGTGAGCTTCTAAAATGAACCATAAGGTCATAAGGTCAAATGCAAATTAATGATGAATGGCAGCGTCCCCCTGGAACCTCAGACCAAGTGCTTTGGACATGTCTGATGGTTTGTCATTGTTTGTCTTTCATTGCACATAAATTCCTTACTATTTTAAATTGCATGCCAAAGGGGTCACGCACTGAGCCATCCCCCTGTTCTTCTCCACTCACCCCATTCCCACATAAAAAAGATGAATCCTTCCCCCACAGCATAACAGGTGTTCCTCGATTGTGGGTTGTACCACTGTGGTCTCCCAGGACTGGGGTCAATGAGTTTCAGTAGTCGAGAGAAAGTCTTACAACAGTGGAAAATGTCAAGACTGGTTTTGTGTCTTACCACCCACTGCATGCCTTCGCATCATGCCACTTTTTCCTTCCCACCTTTTTTCTCAGGCCTGACTGTCCGGTTGGCCCCCCCCCCCCCCCCCCCCCCTCCCTATGTCACTATACAATGTGTCCGGATTCAGAAGGAACAGCTAAATCTGACACCAGTCAGCTGAAGTCAGGGCCCAAGTCAGCGTCATGTGGGCCTCACTCACTAAACCGAGAGAAACCTAATACAGCTTACCCACTTCAGTCATGGACAACTTCTACAGCTCAGTACAGAAATAAAAAGCGGCAGGACAAACACAAGACAGTGTTGCAGAGTAAAGCTAAAGTTACATCACATAGACATCATGTTGCTGTAGTTCCAACCTGAAAGGTCAGTGATAGACTAGAGTACCAAAAATAGTAAAGAGAACAGAAAGAGCCTCTTACTTACTCTCATTCACTCACACTCTCTCTAACTCACTAAGTCAAACAAACATGCCATGTGACTGCGGCTCAAACAGGTGACAGCTTTAATCAGGTGATGGAAATGCTTTAGAACTGTTTATAGTCCCCTGTGTAGCTGACGACTATATATAAAATGCCCCTTAAATACACAATCATAACTTTTGGTTTTATGGATGTGGACAGACCAAAATGGGATAAATGACAATATTGAATATCATGGTAATGCTTGCTGTCACCTTTCTCAAAAGAAACATATTTATTTATTAATTTACTTTAATTAATTTATAACCACTTTATTGCACCTTGTGCCGCAAACACACCATGGATTTGAAACCCATGCAGTCTTTCATGTATATATTTATTTGTTCATTTGTTCATCTCTCAAATCTTGAATGACCTAATGATCTAATTAGAAAGTAACACTGCCTCCAGAGGCTTGTACAGTGGTCACTGGCACATAACTTCATGAATTCTTCACTTCTTTCCCTGATGCACCCAGTGCTTTAAAATAGGGTAAATCTGAACTAATCAGATTTAAAAAAAAATTTTCATTGTGCCAAAAGCAAATTTGTATGCTCCCTAGCATAAAAAACAGTTTTTCAAAAACCTTTTTTTGAGTAGTCTCACTAACAAGTCTCACAAGAACAAGAGTTCTAACCATAAAACTTTTTAGCAAAAATGTTTCAAATATGTATAAAGAGCTCACATGTAGTCATGAAATGGATTATTTTCTTCTTGCACAAAACTTTGTATATTTTCTTGGTGTTTTAATTTCTGATGAGAAACCCAAGATCACAAGATATTTGATGCTTGTTTACAACACCTTGGCTTGATCTAACACAGTGGTTCTTAACCCTGGTTCCTGGAAGTCTAATGGGATAGCCCCCAGGCCCCCGCCGCATCCCTGTATACAGGATAAAGTGGTATAGATGATGAGAGAGTGACTGAGATAAGCTAGAGCTATTAACTTTGCATAAAAGCAGTCATATACTGTACATTATGTGATTTAATGATAACACAGAGATTTTTGCTATATGATGAGGTACACAAATTCACAAGATATTAGATGCTTGTTTACAATGTATTGGATTGATCTATCACAGTGGTTTTCAATCCTGATAATGGAGGGCCCCCTGAAACCACATTTTAGTGGTTTCTCTGCTCTATTTCACCTAATTCATTTCAGTAAAGGTTTGTTGCCTTGCACCTCCTGGGTTTGCAGTGTGATTCCTGCCTTGGGTCTGTGTGCATGAAGTTTTCATGTTCTCCCCATGCTTGGTGGGTGTCCTCCGAGGTCTCTGGGTTTCTCCCACAGTCCAAAGACACACAAATTAAGTTATTGCCTGTTTTGTGTGAATGAGCAAGTGAGTGCATGCCCTGCGATGGATTCGCACCCTGTCTAGGACGTACCCTGCCTCATGGTCAATGTCTTCTGGGATAGGACCCAATGCCCCCCTGCTATCTTGTATACAGGATAAAGCAGTATAGACGGTGAGCAAGTGTTTGATAAGCTAGATCTATTAACTTTACATAACACCAGTCATTTCATTATAACTCCAAGATTTTTGCTATATGATGAGGAACACAAGTTCATGAGATATTCAATGCTTTTTTACAATGTGTTGGATTGATCTAACCCTGATTGATTCTCATCCCTTGTCCTGAAGGTCACCCTGTCCTGCACAATTTAGTGTTTCTATCACTCACTCACCATCCATACCACTTTATCCTGTATAAAGGATCGTAGGAGCCTATTCCAGGAGACTTATGGCACCAGGCGGTGTGCACCCCAGATAGAGTGCCAATCCATCACAGGGCACACATATACACATACTCACACTACAGGCAACTTGGGAATGCCTATCAGCCTGATCTGCTTGGCAACTGATCAATTATTACAAACATTTACTGGATTGTAAAAATTATTTATCATTTTTTTCCCCCCTCTGGTTAGAGAACCGAATTACCTGCTGATGTCAGCTGATGCTGGCTCTCCATCACTTCTCATCCTGTTGGACTTGACTTTGGCCTTTGATACTATTGATCACAACATTCTTCTTCACAGATTACATCATACTGCAGGTTTCTCTGAACTCTGTTTACAACTTTGCCCCTCCCGATCTAAGAATTTATTACCTCATATACATCTACACGCAACCTCCGGTCAGTGTCAGTAGATCTTCTGAAACCTCCAAAGACCAAGCTCCATACTATGGAGCTGGCTTTTTGCTCAGCTCCATCTAGGCTGTGGCATGCTCTCCCTGAAAATCTGAGTGATGCCACAGACTGTTGATGATTTTAAATCTGGTCTTAAAACTTATCTTTTTATGAGATTTTGGGTTGAAAGAATTTTTATTAATTTGAAATTTGATTCAAATATAAAGTGCATTATAAATAAAATGTATTATTATTATTGAAATTATCAAACCCGGGAATCAAACCCGGAATCTGGAGGTGCAAGGCGACATTGCTAGCCATTAAGCCCATGTTAACCTCCAGTTCAATTCAGTAAAGGTTTGTAATTAGCTGATCAGTTAAATTAAGTGTGCTGAAGGCTGAGAAAACACTAAAAAGTGCAGGGCAGTTGGTCATTCATGGGAACATGGGTTGAGAAACACTGATTTAACAGACATAAGTGTACAGCATTGCCCTGTTCGTTTGATAATAAAACCAGCACAATGGCGGTTGAGAAAGTGTGGATAATCCTTAAACCATAATCACTGGCTTGTGTAAAGCTTGTATTAAACTATCCAAGTTCAAAAGTAAACCCTTATTGAGTGATGGCCTGTGATTGGCTTTACAAATCACGTCATTTGCCCCGCCCATTGTTTGAGGAAGTGGGTCGCCACGCTGCTTTCAGTTTTGTTGTGCATGGCTGAGGGAGCTGTATGAGGCTGTGTAAAGCTCTAAAAAGTCACACAGCGGTTAATGCATATTACTCGACTCTTGTTCTGAGCCAAACTCAGGAAGCATTCAGTCACTGGCAGTGAAACCCTGACTGGGAGGCGAGGTAAAGCTTTTGAATGAAACTGAAACGCTAGCAGGCCACGCAGCTAACGCGCGCGCCAAACTCGGAAGTAGAAACGCAGTGGCTTGAGATAAAGTCATGTTTATAAAGTTACGTTAAGGAAAGTACACATGTAGGATAACTCTGTGGCGTTTTTAACCGCCATGGGCACGCTTAGACATTAATCATGGCTTTATAATACTGGAACTGAGCGGACGTGTGTGCCGTCTTTGTTATTGAGGGCCTGGATGGCGGTGCGTGTGGGCCTGTCCATCTGAACCGCAAGAAGCTCTGTGTGCATCTTCTGGTCCTATACGAATGATTCCTTACAGTTACACACGCTTTTATATAACGAAATATATCATAATATGATATCATGCGTATGTTTGTGGGATTATACTCGTACCTGCAGCAATCTAACCTTGTACCTATCCATTGTTTTTTTTTTATGCATCATTTACAGTATGTTTCATTGTTAAATACTTCTAGTTAAGGTGAATTAAGACAAACCTTTCATGATAAAGGTATTCGTAGTATATCTAAAAGCAAAATGTATTTGGCTAAAGTTACATTAGAGAGAGTTTTTCAATCTGAAAATTTAACTCGTATTGATTTGAGATTACACCTTAACTGTTGATATGGATGCTTATGCCTTTACTTTAGGGAAGGTAGTAGTATTTAACATCGAATCAGGATATGTGAAGTTGTAATACTAACTACAAATACTACTACTTTAGGTTTTGTTACAATTCTAAACAAATTTAGCAAATACCACACTGAGTGATATGATACCTGTCTGTGTGTGTATGAAGTGTAATCACCATAAGGAAATCATTAGCATGTCTGAAAACAAAAAGGAAAAATCATCTTGTGCATCTCACTAGCTGGAGTTATATGATTCTGATTTTAGATTACAGCTTAACTGTTGTACACGCTCCTCCGATAACATGTGGCTTTACATTAGGGATGAGAAGCACCAGGCACTACCCGATGCAATGATATCAATGATATAGATTTGTATTTAGTATTGCAATTGTACACATAGGGCATTGGTGGCCTAGGTTCAAATCCCACTCAGTGTCCAAACTCCAGCCACTGCATGCAGTGTCGATCGCAAGTCTGGATAAAATATGGGGGTTATGTCAGGAAGGGCGTCCGGCATAAAATCTGTGCCAAGTTCTGTGCGCATTGGATGGTCCACTGTGGCGACCCCTCGACAGGAGCAGCCAAAAGACTAACAACAATCATGATTTTATTAATACATATTTTTAGGTTTTGTTACAATTCTAAATAAACTAATTGTATTACACAGGATGTTATGCTGCCTACTTTTTCCTGTTCTGTTTCAAACTAAGCAACAATCTCAGAAGCAATTTAACATTTAATGCATGTAAAAGAATTAATACATGTGTGCTGAAAACTGGAGCATTTAAAATGTATTTGTATAAACACATCAAGACTAGCACTTAATCCATCACTGTTCCATATGTTCCACCTATCAATTGGACCATTTGTCTCTCCTTGCAGTTCCCATCGTCTCTCTGTTTCCTCAGTGACACTTGCTGAACCTGCAGAGACCGAGATCAGCCATGAGTGAGCTGGACATGACAATGCCTTTGAGCCAGGACAATTTTGCACAGATTTGGGCTGATGGCTTATGCAACATGTGAGTTAACACATGCCATGGGTTAGATGGAAAGTGGGTTCTTAGTTCAGTTTCTGTGGGAATTGGTAATCCAAAGCAATTAAAGATTTAAGAAAGAAAATTCAACAAAGTAACTGCATGTGGGTATTACCACCACATCTTCTACACAGATATTTAAATCTGGTGTGAATCGACAGTGTCTGCTGTTTTCCATTTGTGATACTGGGTTTGAGTGGGAATGATGAATTAAATGATGAAACAGATAGACCGCTCATCAAATCAAGTGATGAGTTTATATTAATCCCAGAGGAAATTATAGGCTATAGGAGCACTCCAAAAGTAGACTGAGTAGCAAGAGTATTAGAACAATAAAAGAAAAAAAACATTTGGTTCAAAATAAAAATATATAATAATGGATATATGTAAATGCTTACAGACTTTTGTACGTATAGTAAACGTGAAAGTGTCGGTGCAAAACTGGATTATTAACCCAACCCCCCTGCCACAGCTTCACCAGATGTTAATTTGTCTAGTTAATTTGTCAAATATTAATAAATACATGTTCACAGCATCAATGAAAACATAATACTGTTAATAATCCATTCTGTAACTGAGCCAGTTGCCACACTAGAATTAACCTGTTTTTTTTTTTGCAAAGTACCTTGTAAACATTCAATTATTTCTTGGTGTTCATGTACAGGGAGTTCACGGAACTTATTGCAGAGCTGCCAAGATCAAACAGTGATGCCTGGCTCAGTGTTGTGAGTTTTTTCCTCATCCTATCCGTTTCACTTGTCCCTAACTAGCACATACAAGCGTTGATGATTTCGAGAGTTTCTGCATGTTCTCTGTTAACTTTAAACATTCCTTGAGGTTAACTTGCTTTTAATTTAATAGGCCTTGCCCAATGGCACCTTCAATGAGAACTTTGATGACCTGGATCTCCCTGAGGCCACTGAGAGTACTGCTGAAGCTGCTGTAATGTCTACGGTCCTCGACAGTCTGCCCCCTCCAGCTGCAGTGGTACCTTCAACCAATGACTATCCTGGAGAATATAGCTTCAACCTCCGCTTCAACCAGACCAGCACAACCAAGTCTGTTACCTCCACGGTTAGTTAGGCAGGGCAACGTGACTGCATTTAACAAGGGGGTGTTCAAGTCAAACTGGGACTTTTGACTGTGCAGATTAATAACAGTTATAAATGAAAAGCTACCTTTGTTTCTCTGTATAAACCCATGCTACACTAATGTACTTGTCCTAGCTCAGTTCACCAGAGTAAATCAGGACTGCTTCCTGCCATTGTCACTACTAAAACACTGGCCTCTCAGGAAATCCTTTAATGGCCATTTTCCTTAATGGGGAGGGGAAAGGGGGAAAAAGCGTCCTGGTTTGATGCGTCCTGCCTTTTCAGGACAATGTAGGATGTCGTACTGCTTGCTGCACTACTTGCATATTACAGGAACTCCATTGAGAGTTATCGCCACTTCTCCATACAGTCCTGACTTCCAAAACAATGTTCATATGCTAGGGCCAGTAAATTACCTCCTCAGGGGCCAGTGATTCAGACCTGATGATGAAATGAAGCATGATGGTTTTAATTAGAGCTGCAAACTAACAGTAGAGTTTTATTTTCTCCTTGTAGTATTCCAAAACATTGGATAAACTGTATTGCCAGCTTGCTAAGACGTGCCCGGTTGATGTTCTGCTGGATAAAGTTCCTCCTCAGGGAGCAGTGCTCAGGGCCACTCCCATTTATAAGAAACCTGAGCACGTGTCTGAGGTGGTGCTGCGCTGCCCTCATCACCAAAATATCGCAGAAAACAATGAAGGTATTTCCTCCTTTTTAATTTTTATTAGTTAATCTATTATTTTCTTGTAAAAAGAGTGAGTATAGCTTTTGTTTAGAAGTATCTGAAGGCTTCCGAGTGTGTTAAAGTGCTCGCCCTAGCATCCGGAGATCGCTAGTTTGATTCCCGGGTGATGCTGTAACCTCTCATAGCCGAAGGTCTAGAGAGAGCTGATTGGCTGAGCTCTCTCAGAGGGGAGGGATGAGAGGTACTTGGTGCTACCACATTAATCATGGCTCTACAGTCAATCAGGGGCGTCTGTGAGCTCTCGCAACCGGAAGGAACGGATAGCGCTGTCCTCCGAGTGTGTTAAGCCACCCCCACAGTGCGTGAGCGAGCAGTTCGAAAAGAGGCGGTCGGCTGGTGTCACGTGGTTCGGAGGAAACAGGTGATAGTCTTCGGCCCTCCCTGCTGAGTGGTAATAGTAGCTTAATGTGGGAGCCCTCTAGTGACGGGGAGGAATTGGACACGACTAAATTAGAGAGAAAATCAGGGGGGAAAAAAAGAAGAAGAAGAATATGTAAAATAATGTCAACTGTATGACAAATCCAGCAGTGGAGATTGCAGAAATCTATGCATGTATATTTTGCTTTCTGTCAGTGATTGACAGCTGTGGAAATGTCAGAAACCTGGTGCTGGTGCTAGTGTTAGAAAAAATTGGTACAAGTGACAAAGTTTTCACCATGCAAATACAAAGTATGGTATATTGACATAATGAATTGGTGGATTACTAATGTATTTGAAGGAAGCACTGACCAGTGTTATAATTTGCAAGTATGCAAAATGGCCTCTCCATCATGTGTGCTTTAATATAAGCTCATTGTCCTAACTTTGAACCAGATGTACTGATAAAAATGCCATGATCAATGGTGCATTATAAAATTCTAGATAAATGCAGTTGATGCTTACAAACCTGCCGAGCATGGAACAAGGCTTTATTGTTTTGGGTCTTATGCCATTCCTATTTCTCTGACAGGGGTGAATCATCGCAGCCACCTTATCCGGATAGAGGGGAGTCAGAGGGCTCAGTACCTGGAGGACCCCAATACCAAGAGGCAGAGTGTTACTATTCCCTATGAGGCTCCTCAGGTGATTTGTTCAGTTTAAATTTAAATGTCAAGCAGGTTATTACTCCATTACTGTATATGGATGTACATTTTATTTGGCTTTGTCTAGCATTTAAAAAAAATTTTCTAGTTTCTGTACATCATATGGCCAGAACACAATGTGTAGTCCAAGTAAAAAGATTTGTCACAGATATAGTGCACTCATAGGTTTATTTTTTATCTTTTTTATGGCTGAAGTGTCTTTGTCTCTGCGTCTTTCTCTCTCTCTCTCTCTCTCTCTCTGCCGGCAGCTGGGCTCAGAGGCCACCACGGTCTTGCTGAACTTCATGTGCAACAGCAGCTGTATGGGAGGCATGAACCGTAGGCCCATTCTTACCATAATGACTCTTGAAACGCATGAGTAAGTCCTGCTTTGTTTCCTTCATTGGAATTTCCTCTACTTTTCCTCTGCTATGGCCTAGTAAAGTAACCTAGTGAATTAATAAATGTCTGTACACTACTGCTTGTCAGTGGACAGGTTTTAGGTCGGCGTTGTTTTGAGGTCCGTGTGTGCGCCTGCCCTGGCCGTGATCGCAAAACTGAAGAAGAAAATCTTCACAAAAAGACCTTGAAGACTTCAGTTGGAGTTAAGAGAAGTAAGAACAAGCAAGGGCAAGAATGGGAAGTGGATACCATTGACAGTATACATGACTGGGGCTCAGGCTAACATCAGATGAGAAATTATTACTTTATTAGATTTTCTCATCTTAAAATACCATGATAAATGATTTAATTGCCTTCAAATTCAAATTTTATTTGTCACATGCACAGTCATACACAGTACGATATGCAGTGAAATGCTTAGGCGACTGCTCGTGACCTTGGAATAAAAGACTATTTAAGACTATTTACACGAAAAGAATATAACAAAGAACGTAGCAATAGATTTAACTAAGAATAAAATAATAAAATATATGTACAGTAAAAATATACAATAAGAAAAATATAAGAAAATAAAAATATAAGAGAATAAGAAAAACCTGGGTGCAAATGTAGAAAAATATATCTGATATAAGAAAGCCTAGGTGTACAGTATGGAAAAATATGGAATATAAATAGAGATGTCCAGGGGGTGTGCAAGTATGCATAAAGTGTTTTGTACTTAAAGTGACTTGTGCTATAGAATAAATAGTAATGTAGTGTGAAGGGTGTGCAATTATTGTCCCAAGAGTCCAGAGAAGATTCTACAGTAGGATTAAAAGAAGAAGAAAAAAGCAACTTTTTTGCAAAACAGGTTCAACACCTTATACTTATATTTATACTATATACTTATACTCACTTATACCAGGCCTGCATACCAGACAAACCTGTTTTGCAAAAAAGTCAATAAGATGATGTGTTGCTTTTACGTGGCTTGAAAAAGCAAACAAACAAAACTAATACATTATTATCCTGGACATAAATCCACTCATTATTGAGCTCCTGATTTGTCCACCTTTGATGAGCCTTTTCATGGCTTTAGTTTTTATTCTCAATTGCTTTTTTCTTCTTCTTTTAATCCTACTGTAGAATCTTCAGCAATGGAATCTCAGGTCACTCCTAATGCTGAATCAAGTAAAAAGACGAAGACTGACTCCAGTTCTGAGGAGGAAATCTTTCTTTTGCAAGTGAGTGAGGGATCTATGCAGCCTTTTAACAAGCACTCTACATAATATTGTTTCCTGGCAATTTGGCATAGATTAGCAGTTTCCATTATTGCAACTTAACGTTTAATCTTTGACCCTAGATTCGTGGGAGAGACAGGTTTAATATGCTGAAAACGATTAACGACAGTTTGGAGTTAATGGACATGATGCCTGCTGCAGATAAGGACAAATACAGACAGAAACGGTAAAAGGGCCCTTTTACTTACTTCATGAATTACGCTCGTCTGTATTTCAGCTTCAGCTCTGACTGACCTGTACCATTTTTCACTTCAGCACTTTGAAGAACTTGAAAAAGCAGCCAGGCTGTGGCAAAAAACTGCTCCAAAACGATGAGAAGACAGACACTGACTGAAAATGAGCCCTGTTTGTTATTGTTCTGTTTCCTGTGAGCTTTTCTTTTCACTTTCTGTTCAGCAAATACACTGCCATGTTGAAATTTAGACAAGACAAGTGACAACTTAAAGGAATGAACAGACTTCCTGAACAGTTTCAGTGTGTGATGGTATAGATGCTGCAAGTCTTTGGATCTATACTGACAAAATCGAACACCAATTTACTGTCTCCAAGATTTTTATTATTTTTTTATGTGCAGTGACTCTTGACTCTAAAAGTAGACCATAATGCCACCAAAATGCTTTCACACTGTTAACAAAGATTCAGCTTTTCCCTTTAACATGTTACCCATTTGTATGTACAGGAAGCTTTACTAGATTTTGTGTTCGATCACGTTTCAGTGCCTTAACTGTATACATTTCTTTAAAACCCCATGAATTAAATTCTACTAATAATCTACAATCTACTAATAGATTGTTTTTCATTAATAAGGTTTATAAACTGGTGCTTTGCTTCAGGTGATCATGTCAGCTCTCTCAGGTCAGTTTAAAATGGTGGTAAAATGGGTAAATGTTGAACAGTATTTTTTCCATGTCTTTGTATTTTATTTGTTTTGTTTAGTTTTGTTAACTGTAGTAATTCCAGATGTTTTTTACATGACAGTTTTCTGTTACTTTTTTTTTTTTTGTTGTTGCTGTAAGCACATTTTCTTGTTTAGTGTCAACAAGTACAGTTAAGACACGTTTAAATCTAAATATACAAACTTTTGCAATTGTTCATTTCAGCTCTTTTTTATATTTTGTCTATACTATAACTGAACAAATAAACAAATAAGACGGTGCTGTGTGTGTGTGAGACGGCTCATTTCTGACCAGTAAGACTGCTTGTTTTGCATCAGCTAAATGCAAATATAATGATAAATATTTCCTTGTGCTTTTATCTCTCTGCTGTGAACTCAACAACCACAGGACGTTTTACCAGGTCGAATTCAGCTGCATTTAAACTGAGCTTCGTTTTGTGCGAGTCAGGTTCATGTATCCATGGTTACTGATTTCATGTTTCCCCAGAGCACATAAAACTTTAAGTTTTTAAGGTTTTTTTTTTTTTGTATGTATTGGTTTGTTTTTGCCTCCAGCTGTGACGATTATCAAGCGATTTTTGGCACTGAAGATTTTCCGACACTTTGCATGATGTTGCTGCTGGGGTCTTTGCTTTTAGTTGGTAAGTTGCAACTTTAGCTGTTTTTCACAATTACAACTTGGCAATTACTGGCAAATAATACAAGAGCAAATAGCCTATAGCACATTTGAAACAAAGTCATTTACTAATTAACTTACTCTATGAAGTTACTTTAAATGTACGTAGAACTCCTGAAAGAAAAAAGCAGAAACATTATTTATTAACCCCTTTACCATGTAGACCAACATTCTAAGAAATTACTATATTGCACTTTTTGGAAAACCATTTTTTATTTTTTTCCTTCAAAAAGGCTAATCTTTAAAATGTTGCCATGTGTTAGCTATTAAGTAGTCATTTTAATTGCTCAACATGAATCGTCTAATACCTGCACCCCTAAGCAGCTAATATAAAAGCCTTATACTTCACCAGTATTCTGTTTATTACAATTTTGTCTATGATGTGCCTTTCTTGATTTAACATTTTGGATGTCCTAGTTGGTTAAAGTCCCATACATTTCTATCATTTTTGCAGCAGATTTGTACATTATGGCACACCTTTCAGTGCACTCATTTTCTATGTAAAACCATAATAAGCTGAAGGAACTAAAGGTTCTTTAGTAAATGAGGTAATTGGTTATGAGATAATAAAACTATACCACACAGTAAAGCATTCGATTTGTTCTCCGTGAACAATTTAATGCATTTGTGTCAAATTGTGTACTTCCCAATTTACACTAGAAATGTATTCAGAAAATCTCTACACATGCATTAGAAAAGACAAAATGCAGGCCTCTTTTTCCCATTTTGGCTTCTCAAAGGGAAAAACATTGACACTACAGTAGTGACTGCAGGTATTATAATTTCCAAAAAACAAATTTGATTCAAAGTTTGACATGCAATAAAATGCTTTTTATGACTAGCTGGTGATACAAAACTGAAAGTTTCGCACAGAATTTGCATAGGAAAAGAGGATATTTAAAAGATTGATTTGAAAAAGTACAAACTGTGTTCTGTTATACCTGCAATACAATTCGGTGCGAGCTGATATTGTTGCCATGGAAAAGTTAGCAAACACTGCATGAAAGCAGTATTAAATTTTTTAAATAGTATTAAAGTAGAATGGTAACTGATTAGGATGAGTAGACAAAAAAAACCTCGTATTTTGGTATACTTTTTCCTCAGTGTTTAATAAAATTGAATTAAATGCTATAAAGATCAGAAAGTAAAATCAAAAAGTCACATGCTCACATTGGATGGAAATATATAAATGTGTGTAGATGGCCAGGGGCGTGTTTACCAATTTGTCCCAACATTGCCTAAGATTTTCTTTTGATTTGCACAACATTAATCAGGTCAAGTAGGCTTTATTGTCATTCCAACCATATACAGTTCAGTACACAGTGAAACAAAGCAACGTTCCTCCAGAACCAAGGTGCTACATACATGCAAACGACATAAATTAGCAACGCAGATTTTACATTTTTAAGTTAACCTAAGCTATCAATTTTTATACTAGAAGAGATAACATGAGACAACAGACAACAAATTAATATTATATAGAATTAAGTGAGGCAAATATAAACCAGATATATTTTCCTTTAAGCTGCATAACCACACATGTCTGTTACAGTTGTGTATAAGACAACTTTTTTTTTTAAATAAAAAGTGTCCACTGTCTTATTCATAATGAAGACTCCTTTTAGCTGTAAGAAATTAAAGGTCTTTTCTTGGTTTTACCTAAAGCAAGAATCTTCTTTTTGTTTTTGTCTTCAGATGTTTCATTTTTATTTTAAAAAATGTTATAAGCTTTGGCAAACTTTTAGTATTTTTTTTTGTTTTTGATCGTCACTTGGATAAGCGTGCTTTTTGGTTGATTCTGTCTGGGCCGCACGTTAATCAGTGATGTTAAAAGCTATCATTAAATGAGTTTACAGCTTTTGGCCAGTAGGGGGCCCACACGCAATTGCGTGCTTTGTGTGGTGGATAAACATGTTATTATAGATGTGCTTCTGTGGGTCTATGGAATACTTACCCATTTAAATATCATTTTCCTATGATGCCTCAAAGGTGCATGGCCGTTATTTTTAATAAGATGCAGCCATGAATGAAAATTCAGTATATTAAGTACAGTACTCAGTCCTAATTCATTGCAGTTATTGTATTTTACACTGCATTAGTAACTGAATTCGACATTGTCACAAGAAGCAAAGTTTGGAGATGATTAGTACTGATATTACATTTTACCATAATATTGGACATAACATACTGGAACAGACAAATAAATAATCCCTGGAAGCCCTGTATTAAATATGAAGGTGAGTCACTCGTTACATTAAAAGTTGGCCTCAGTTCAAGGCTACTGTCTTCCCAATCACGTTGCGCAGGTGTGAACATGTTACATCAGTTTATTTGTAACAGTGAGCAAAAATGGATGCATGAAAGAAGAGCAGCGTGCAGTGATTCGTTTCTTTGTGGTCTAAGGGTGTACCTGGTGCTGAAACAACTCACACAAGAGAATAAACAGAAGCATTTGGATATCTGCAAACAAAATTTGGACCAATACTAGGGCAGGTGCAAGTTTCTTAAAGAGAAGCGTTACTAGTGACGAGACATGGATTCATAACTACGAACCTGCAGTGGCGGTTCTACACTGATTTACTCCCTGGGCGAAACCGCCTCTGGGCGCCCCCCCCCCCCCCCCCCCTTCCCCTTCCCCCCACACAATTAAAAATATTACAAGAAATCAAAACTTTGCAGAAACAATGTTTTTTATTGCACAAATCACTTATAATATTGCAGAAAGAATGTTGTTTTATTGCACAAATCACTCAAAACTTACAATATCACAAAAAAAATGTGGAACTTAAATAAATATACTGTCTTTTACATATTACTTTTATTAAGAATAAAATATAGTGAAATATTGTGTAAATAAATAAATAATCTAAACAGCACACCACACTCCAGAAAAATATAATTATAACACTGAACTTGAAACAGAAAAAAAAACCCCGAAACTAAAATCTGACCTTTCTGGCCTTCCTTGATGCAAAATCATCAATAATGTCATCATACAAGATCTGCTCCCCTATTGAGTGATCGATACTGATGAGAGCAAGGCCAGTGAAACGTTCTTGGGACATGGTTGATCTCAGATCTCAGATGACTTGATCAACTTCAGCTCCTATCTCCTTGAGCCACAGTCACTGGCAGAGTAAGTGCAATCCTGAGAGCAGTCCAAAAGTACACTGTACTTTTGGACACAAAAGTAGCCTGCAGTGTAACTGTTATAAATTGGAAATTTAAACAAACATGCCTTTACATGATAAATGTCTGTCATGACCCATTAGACACTATATTTAAATAATAATAATAAATAATAATAGTAGTAAATAAACTATACAACCCTGCCCAAAACACCATGTAATGGATTTAAGGGTTATAATGGGAATTTTATTGGTTGTAATGGAAAGTATAATGGTGTGTATTGGTATATTGGTGGGTGGGATGTTAAATCCTATTGGAAAAGTGCCCCAAAACAATAAGGAATATAAGGAATTTTGTAATAAGGTTTTAGTGGAAAAAGTTAATGGCCCATAATGGTATTTAACATAAATCATTCGATTTTTGGTATGGTTTCTATTGGGCTTATATTGTTTTTTTTTTTTTTTAGCAGGGTAAGCATAATAAGCATCATAGCAAGACGGCTAACAAACCTAACGTTAGAACGCTAATCATCATTAGAACTTAATTGACAGGATACAGTAATCATACAGAGAGAACGTTGTTGCATACATTTATCTTTTGCTCGTTTCTCCTCTTCTTCTTTTCTCTTTTTTCTAAATTGGGCACCTGACCGCTTTGGCCTTTTTCTCTCCATCGCTGTTTATTTTGAAATCGACAATCAACTGATTCGCCCCCCCTGCTGTCACTCACAACTAGAAGTCAGGACTAAACCAGTTCACCTCCACATAATCATTTATTCGTTTTATTAACATTTTATTAGCCATTTCACACAATTTTGAAATAAATAAATAAATAAATAAATTATAATTAATAATTAATAAATATAATTATAATTATAGCTTTGTGTTTATAATGTTGTCAATGAAATGTGCGCCGCTATTTGTAAGAAAGTCAAGGTGTTTAGCCACCACCGGATGGATTTCCCTTCCTTTTGCGAGACGATAACTTTCCTCCGCGGCCCCGCCCCTCCCCTTTCCACTTCTCACAGCTTCAGTGCGGCACCTTTTGCACCTTTTCAGCAAACTTGCACAGGGGCGCCGCCGCGCCAAAGTCAGATATAAAAAAACGTTTAGCGGCGCGCCGGCGCATTTCCCCCCCAAGTGCCGCCCCCCTGGAGCCGTGAAAAAATGCCGCCCTGGGCGGCTGCCCAGTTCTCCCATGCCTAAACCCGCCACCGCGAACCTGAGTGGAAACATGAAAAAGTTCAAAAGACTGCCATCAGCTGGAAAATTGATGCTTTTATATTTGTCTGGGATTTTCAAGGGCCAGTGTTGGAACATTATCAGGAAAAAGGTTTAACAATTAACAGTGCATGTTACAGTGAAATGCTTATTGAAAAGCTGAAGCCTAAACTTTGGATTAAATGCAGAGGACTCCTATCCAAAGGCGTTGCGATATTGCATGACAATGCACGTCAGCAAACTTCTGCCCACCCTGTTGACTTTGTTTTGAGGTGTTAAAGCATTCTCCTTATAGTTCTGATCTTGCGCCGTCAGCCTTTCACATTTCTGACGAAGAAGTGAAGACAGCAGTGCGTTCTTTGCTTGCAGCTCAGCTTAAAAAAAAAAAAAAAAAAAAAAAATTTTATGAGAGAGTAATAAAGCTTGTTGTCAGATGGACTAAGCAAGAAGGTCGTTTAAAAAAATATGTTTATCTTTTTTAATATTAATTATAAATGTATTTTAAGAAAAAAAATATTATAAAAAAGCCGTAAGATGCTCCAAAAACAGTTTGTTGCCTTTAAATATCGACCTGTTGCATATGCATATTTGTAGCTCCCCCCTTTATTAAGTAACAACAACCATATAACCTCAGAGTCCCTTTACTCTATTGTGTATTTTCAGTTCCTGTATGCTGCCAGTTACTGTCATCTTGTGATCTGTTGCTTTGTGTAATCTTGTACCAGACAAGTGCTTAAAAGTGTAATGTTGTTTCTTTTAGCTATGCCACTAAATAGCTTATTATAAAGCAACTAAAATCATTATTAATTTATTTTTCCATGTCTTTTCAGCCGTTTCCATTATAAGCACGGAGAGAGACTATTTTTACAAACACAATGCGACCACATGGGACGATGCCAGACTTCAATGTCAGGCCTGTTACAAAGACTTGACCACCATCACACCAGCAGCTGCCGAGTTTCTAATTAACAACCTTACTGCAGACTACTGGATTGGCCTGCGCCAAAACATAAGCGGTTCAAAATTTTGGTCACTGTGGGCCAATGGTGATCCTGTCATCTACCAGAACTGGTATCCTGGTCATCCTGTCCCAAAGAAGATTCCAGTGCCGGAGCCCACATGTCCACCACCACCACCAGTAATTAACAATACAAATACACAGGTGATGCAATGCCCAGCCTTTGAAAGGCTCTGTGCATGTCTAAATACCACTGAGACAGACTATTTGTTCAACATGGATAATAACAGTGCAGTGACTGAGATGATGTGTCCAGCTTTGGGGAAGCTCTGTGACTGTCTAAATGCATCAGAGTACAACACTCCCATTACAGTATCCCCAACTGTCTTCACCACAACGCATTTGGTTACAAGCTCAACTCCTAAAATGCTTGTATCTCCCAACTCCTCTATAAGTACTATCATTGATAATTTAGAGCCTCAATATATTGAGGATTCCTGTGTGGTCCTGCTTAGCTTTGGCATGTGGCAAGAAAAGCACTGCAATGAATCTCTGCCCTACATCTGCTATGATGGTAAGGTCTTCATATTTTAAAACAGATCCTCAGTTTGACTATAATATGTGATATGTACAATGATCAGTCATAACATTAATGTTAATTAATATATGTAATCAATTATATACCTGTAAATGGGGGTAGGATAATGGCCACCCAACTCTCACTCATGCCCGCAGGAAACAAAGGGCAGCCAGTCTGGTCTGATCCTAAAGAAAAGTCAATGCAGCACAAATTGCCAAAAAGGTCAATTCTCACCACGATAGAAAGGCACCAGAACACTCATTGCACCAGCACCCACTGAGCATGGGGCCTAACCTTCAAACTCTCCTGATTGCAATTTGATCAAGCATCCATGTGATGCACTGGACAAACACGTCTCATTCCAAGGCCCCACCCCCCATATTGCAGAGCACCAAAAGGCTCTGCTGCCAACGTTCTGGTGCCACACACCATAGCACACCCTCAGAGGTCTTGTGAAGTCATGCCCCAAGGGGCCAGAACTGTCCAGGTAGCACAAGAGGAACCTACACAATACTGTGGCATAATGTTTTGGCTGATTAGTGTATACGCAAGGAATTCTTTACATAGTAAGAAATTTGGGTTTCTTTTTAAATTAGACATTCAACTTTTGCATTCAAACAAATATACAAAGACAATGAAATGCAGATATTATCTAACGAGAAGGGAATAAGTCGCCTGTTTACAAGAAATAAATGTAGTAAAATATGGTTATGGAGTATTATTAATATAATATATATTATACTATTTTTCTTTTCCTGAAGTGTGTATAAATTGTTTTGGCTAACTCTCTATATTTATGTACATATGCAGATGTCTATAGAGTACAGAATATATAGAATAAATGGGGTGGAATGTACACTAACGTAGTGGCAGCATTATACATTATGGAAATGGAGTGCAGTATAAAGTGAAAGCGATTGTATGGTGCAGAGGCGCCTGTAGCACCTGCCCAGCAGAAGAAGGGTGAATAATCCATGATTAGGATGTGAGGCATTTTTGTTAATGCCTCTCATCCTTTGCAGACAGCGTTTTTTTTTTTTTTGGCCTTCATGGTGGGTGCCAATGATCCGCTTCATTGTTCAGCTATCAATTATTAATTAATGCTTAGTATAAAATAACCTTTTGTGGTGTATTAAGAAACAATGATTACATTTATATGCTATGGTTTAAAATGAGTTTAATGAGTACTCCTAAAACCTGAGCAGGGTGATGGTCCCTAGACTGCATGCTGGAATTTGGAAAATATGAATTCGTTATATTTTTAGCAGTAGGTATTCTGCTTTCTGAAGAATCAGGTTGCAAGGAGTTAAGAGGGCAAAAGAGCAAGGATATAGAGATATTTCCTATGCAAACATCTTTGCTTTAGTGTGTGACTATTTAAATTTTTAATTAACATTTACGCATCGTACCACAAGTCAATGAATGAGAAATACAGCATCTTTAGAAACAGCTTAGATATAACTGGTCATTTAGAATATGAAATATAATCCATAAATCGAGACAAACGTTCGCAAATAGTTAAATGCAAGTTTTAACAGCTTCCTAAAATTAAACTGTACAATATATCCAACTTAAGCAAGGTTATTTTACCATTTGTGGGTGCGTAATTCCTTATGGACCTCAAGGTGTAGTTCACAGCATGCTACATTGCTACTAAACAAACTGCACATAGGAGTTCTCCTTCAACAGACTATGTGATTAGATGGTATGGTACAAAAACACAGTTTCACACGGTCATCTTTAGAACTTTGTATTGTAACTATTGAACAATTTCATCTACATGGCCTTGTACATCTGCATAACTGGTACATATTTAAATCAGATACTGTAAATGAACATCAGGGTGGAAGAGGAAGTTGAAACAGAACACAAAAGCCTTATTGTACGGTTTGGACACGCGAATGTGTCTGAGTGAGTGGGAGATTATGTAGTTTCCTCCTACCTGACATTCTGGTAAACAGTCATTTGTAGTGATGGTTAAGATCCTTTGGTTATTGGTGGGTTTGGGCTCCACTAAATAGAACCTTTAATGCTACATGGAACCCAGAAGGACAACAGAAGGATAAAATATGTTCTGAAATTATTTTAAACCTAAGAAATAAGAACATTGTATGTTTTTACTATATGACTATAGGACTTTTATAATGTTGTATTATACTACACTATGGTACTATAATAAACTATTACAAAGTAGGTTTATTTACAAATATGCAAACAACATACCTTTTGTAGTACTGTACATCATACTATATGATCTTAGTATAATATCTAGTCTAGTATAGTATCTTGGTATAAAATAGTGCAGCATAGTATTGGGTCAATGATTTGATTCATTTCTGTTTGCAGGGAGTTTTCATGTTCGCCTCATGCTTGATGATTTTCTTCCAGGTTGTGTGTGTGTGTGTGTGCCTATGTGCCCTATGTTGGATTGGCACCCAGTCTAGCGTCTACCCCACCTTGTGCCCAGAGACTCATTGATAGGCTCGTTTAGGCGGTAGTTTGGTTGGTTATTTTATAGGAAATACAGTACCTGAGATGTCATTTGAAACATGTTAACAGAGTGCAAATAACACTACATGTCCTTTATTGTTTCATTCATGAGGATCTCTGTCTTTATACAGAGGGTCATATACTTATGACCCTCTGTATAAAGGTTGTGGTTTGTGATTTAAAATCCTCCATTAAAAAAAATCCACTTCACCTCACTAAAACGTTTTTTCCCTTTAAAAACAAACCTTTATACTTTGTTCTGTTCTTAATTTATTATTGCAGATCGGTTTAATGGTGCCATAGATATCTCCAACAAGACACAAAGTGGAGGGATTCTGAGTTGGAGTGAGGCAGGTATAAACGTTTCTCATTACATAGTAATGAAGAATGGGATTTATTTAAATGAAACATATGAGACAAGTTACCAGATGGAAGACCTGGATCCTGGAACACTGTACAACATGCAGGTAATCCCTGTGAAGTGTGAGAGGGACCTCAACCCTCAGAATATCTCCTTCTACACGTGTGAGTATAAATCGAAGACATCTTAAATTTTTTCAGGGTGCTGGAACTCATTCGAGTTTTACATTTTTTTTTTTTTTTTGCGGTAGTACTTTAACATCATCTGCTGTTGTCATGACTGGACAAAATAATCACCTTGCCTGTCTTTATATATTGTAGATTTTAGTACATTCGTTTTTTAATAATTTTTTTTTTACCCCTGTATATTAATACCAATACTGTAGTATTACAGCTTCTTTATCTGATGTTTTCTGTTCCATCACCTGTATGATAATTTTAAGTAATGCATTTGGATAACCATCATGTGATTTTTTTTTTCTTTTTCTTTCAAACATTTCTTCTAGTACCAGAGAAAATCAGTAATCTCAGCATAGTGAAGGTGGGAACAGATGAAATTACCCTCAGTTGGAACGCATCAAGGGGGACTAATGTATCCTACTTAGTAATTATTGACCAGAAAAATCCAAATAGTAGTTGCTGTCCTGAAAAATGCCAATTATCTAAACTGGAACCAGGACAAATGCATAATTTCACTGTTAAAGCTGTGGTCAATACAAACATTTTTGGAGAGCCAGACTCCATCAGTACTTGCACCAGTGAGTAATGCGGTTAACCTATTAAGCAATACCACCAGTTATCATGAGTAATTGATAAATACTTAAAAATATATGATTTTTACTTACTGAAATTAAAGTAAGAAAATACTATATACAAATACTCATACTATTCAGGCATTTTTTAATTATTCAAACGTCTATATACCTTGTACAGTGGTGGCCAAATGTTGGATAATAAGAATAATTTGATATTTTATGCACTGAAATTGCTATCAAACAGTCAGTATTTACAATTAAGCCCTTTATTCTTTAAAACCTGCTGCATCCTGCTGGGCATAGAGTCAAAAGAAGTCTGCAGTACTCTGATGTCACTCATTCAGTCCATGCCTGCTTGAATTCATTCCGAATATCATGTACAGATGATGATTTCTTGAACGCTATTACATTCTTCATCGTTGTCCGACAGTTTTCTCTTGGCATTTGGTCAGGATATAACTTGGGCAATGCTGAACACCATTGTCACATAGCCATTTTTTTTTACTAGTTTGGCTAGAATTGATTGCTGAAATCACCAGATTTTGCACAGAGAGAACTATAATACATGGCATATGTTATGTACAATTTTGGCCACTACTGTATCTATATATGATGCTGTTATCAAGAAGTAATATATAACATTTGCACAACATATGATGATTATATATTTTTATTAGAATAAAAATTCTAAATAAATGTACAAATGGTAATGAAAAAATTGCACACATTTATTTGACATTGCTTATTTTTAGGTAAAATAAATAAATAAATATCTTGTATTGTCTTTAGTCTAAAGTGGAGTTTTTAATATTTCTTCCAGTTTTGATTAACGCAGAATTCATTTAACATCAGTGCTCATTTAAAATCTGTTACCTTACCACCTTCTCTGGTTGTGAACCTAATTTTACAGTGCCTTCCAAAGTGATGAATCTTACTTCTTTCAACAACGAAAGTGACAAGATAATAGCAACGTGGGATTCACCTGACAACAATAGCTGGAACTATATCTATAACATTACTCTGTGCAATGAAACTTCTGTAATAAATAATTCGGCCAATTTAAATCTAATAATCCTTTCCCCCCTCACATCTGGTAGTCATTACACATTAACCGTGTCAGTAAGTGTACCAAACTGCCCTGTGGAAGGAGAAGCCTCTTCTATCAATGCTTATACCAGTGAGTCAAAGATTATCTTTTCTTTCTTTTCTCTTTTTTCTTGCACTCATTACACATCACACATCACCGAACTGTTAAACAGTAATGGCTGCTATAAGGGTAAAATATAATATTTGTCAGTAACTTGACGATGAAACTGTTCATGTTGAGCAAAGTGTTATATCAGATTTTTTTTATCAGTTACAGAATAAGAATGTGGGGAAGAATGTTATGATATTACACATTGTACACTGTCAGTGATGGGTAGCTGTATTCATGATTTCAGACCTTGCTAGGTTTTCAAGTCCCAGGGAATCTGTGTTCATGTTCTAATTTTAACACAGCAAACAAAAAAATATTTCATTAAAAAAAACAACAAAAAAAAACACTAACCTTGGGGAGGATGACGGAGCAAGTAAACCACCTCTCCATAACTGTGTTTGTGGATTAGGTCTACTAGCCTGTCTAACACATTTATGCAAGGTGCCCTGATGTCAAATCTGCATGAAATGGCAACCTATTTAACTTCCTGAAGAGTCATTAACCAATTATTCAAAATGTTCATGCCGTCATTTCTGTAAAAATGTATTTGTTTGTGTTTTGAATTGTGTAAACTTTTTTTTGATGTTATTGTTTTTAGCACCAATGTCAGTGAGGAAGCTCCTTCTGACCAGTACAAATAACAGTATTACTGCAATTTGGGACCGTCCAGAAGGAAATTTCGCTTGGTTCATGGTGAATATCTCAGGCCCCATGAGCCAGACCATCTCCAATTCTCAAATTAAAACGACCGAATTGAATCATACATTCAACCCCCTAAATACAGCAGCGTTTTACAGTGTTAGTGTTACTACTTATGTGAAGGAAGATCTGAATCCAAGTATTGCAGTCACTGAATCAATTTATACCAGTAAGTGCGACTAACTTTAATAGCATAAAATTTTAAGTTCTACTGTTTTCCTGCTTTTCAGTTTAAGGAAATTATCAACAACTAAACAATATATTATTTATTGTTACACAACATATAGTACAACTTTTAAAGCTAAAAAAAATACCCTTAAATTAACAAAGTGAGAAATTGAGATTGTATATGTTCTCATTTACAGACCGGCTGTGGCAAGTTCTCCTTTCTCTAGTTGATGATAGAATCAAATATTTTTTTCTTCTATCTTTAGAGCCCAATTCTCCTCGTGAGGCCACGGTAAAAATCTTAAGCCATTCTGACGTATGTTTAAGTTGGAAAGCACCAGAAGACTCAGAAGGACTAAAAAACATTAACTACTCAGTGACATATACTTCTGAGTTTTGGAATGATACTGGAAACATAAACATAACTGGAAACACCTCTATTATCCTTACTAGACTAAACTCTGGCAGCAAGTACAAATTTGCCATCACAGTTTGGGCTGGAAATCTGACAAGTCTTCCTACTGAGACTATAGGCTCTACAGGTAGGGAAATTACAGCCTTCTCACATAAAAAGCTCAGTTATTTTATTAGATATTTTTTTTTTTTTTGCTTTTGTAAGCCTGGTGTGTATAATGATTTAAAATATGCTAATGCGAGAAGTTAGGCAGTGCAATTTATAAATGTTTATTTAATTAATTAATTAATTAATTAATTTGAATAAATGCCTTACAGTTCTATAAAAATGGTCTATAAATGTGGAATGCATTATCAAACAAAAGTAACACACACCATACTGTATACTGTTTGGCCAAAACAAGTCACACATTTCATTCAATCACCTTTAGCTTTGCCCCAATGCTTTTTGTCAGATGTTACAACAGCATACTCACGTATAATTACAAGCATTTTGTAAGTGTCAAAGGCTTTTATTGACAATTACATTAAGTTTATGCAACGAGTCAATATTTGCACAAATGGTACAAAAACATCCCCTGAGATCAATTTCTTCAAACCATTCAAGAACAATTTGGTGAGGAACAAAACATTTTCCAGCATGATGGAGCACCATGCCTTATAGCAAAAATGATAACTAAGTGGCTAGGGGAACAAAACATTGAAATTTTGGGTCCATGGCCAGGAAACTCCCAGACCTTAATTCTATTCTACTTGTTGGCAATTCCTAAGAGATGGATGGAGCATTTTCACAGTTTGAGTCCTGGATTATGTTCGTGCCATCAGAAAAGAAAAACTCCATCGATGTGATAATTTGGTCATTCAGTACATTCTGGTCATCATCTGACTTAATTTTATTGCCACTTAATGTTGCCTAGTAATGAGTCTAGACCTTGCCAACTGAAGCAACTCCAGATCATAACACTGCCTCCAGAGACTTGTAGAATTGGTATTATGCATGATGGATGCATCACTTTATGCGCTTCCGTTCTTACCCTGACATGCCCATAGAATAGAGTCAATGACTCATTAGACCATTTTATCTTGGTCAAAGCTCAAATCTTTATGCTCAATAGCAAATTAAAGCTCTTTTTTCTGATTACCCTCACTTTAAATGTTTTGTTTATTTATTTATTTTAATGGCCACACAGCTGTTTAGTCTTAATCTTGAAAGATCTCATCACATTGTGCATGTGGAAATGTTCTTACTTTCACTAGTAAATATAGCTGTGATTTTTTTTAATATAGTGTAACTTCACTAAGAATTTAAGTGATCTCAAGTCATGGTCGCTCATGATCTTTTTCTGACCACATTACTTCTGCTAAGTTGCTGGTTCCTCATTATCCTTGCAGATTTCAAAAATCCAGTTCTTACCCAAATTTCAGTAATTATAATGTTTCTTTTGCTTGATGCAGGCAGACAATTTGTGCTTCCAGAAGTGCTGACTTTTTGGACCAGGCAGGCCACCTTCATACTAAAAGGCCACTATATGAAACACATTTGTATCCACATTTCGTGCATTCACATAGATTGTCACATAAGTACATAAACAAACCAAAAACATAACAACACAATTTTACATGCTGGTTGCTTGATAATTTAATGCAAGTTAAAACACAGAAAATGGTATATGTCTGTGGCAATGAAACTATCCAGAAACTTTGTATAAAAACCAATGTCTTTTTTTGTACAGAACCTGTACTTAGAAAATTATCCCTTAAGATGCTGTGTTCCTCCTCCACTGAACTTTACTGCATGAACCCCAGCACTTTGCACAATACCCTAACAGCGGTGAGTGACAAATGTATAAAAATAAAGAATAGAATTGTGAAGGAGTTAGACTGTCGGAATCAACAAATGAGCACCACATCCCAATACATAGACTTATTTTTCTCAAACAATACACATTGATGATTCTCATAAAAATTGAACCATTTAAGTTTATTAAAGGTTTATGATATCATGTAGAACAATGACTGAAAGATTTGGCTTAACCAACAGTAAACCACTTACCAAAAGCACAGGCTTAATTTCAGGAAGTGTTGTATAATGTGCATTTTCCTCTACTGTACATCCATGCAAAAACCAGAATTTTATTAGATTTAATAACATTTTCTACAAATACTTAATTTAAGGCACATTTTTATATACAATTAATTATGAACTCTCAAATGCTTATGTCTTTGTGTGTAAGCATATTTCAGCTCGTCTGTCTATTAATTTTTTATAGATTTTTATTATTATTATTATTATTTTTTAAATAATATACACAGTCTGAATTATGTATCTCTTTTTTGTGTTGCAGCTGAACAGTTCTATTGACAACAAATTTAAGGACAATGTTTTCTGGAATCTTACTGAGACATGAATGACATGAATTAACACAAATAGGTTAATGCAAAACAAAATTTTTTTTGCTCCTCTTGTATCAGTAAAATTTTTTCAGGGTCTTAGAAAAAAAAGGGGGAAAAAAGCATAGTGGCATATTCATTTACGTACATACATGAAATGCATCCACTTATAAGCTTTATATTTCTTATTAAAGAGCATAATCTCTATTAAGTATAAGTCTCTCATTAGTAATTTTTTTATTATTCATTCTCATATACTGTACATGAAATAAAAAAAAATAATGTATCATTTTTTTTCTTTCTGTTAAAACCTATGGGAATTGGGCTTTCTCAATAAAGTCTGAGATAATAGAATATTTTTTGTACAGGGTTTTTTTCTCATTAGCCTATAAATTGTACATCATCTGGTTTTTACCACCACAATTAATGTCGTCATATGTTTTGGAATGCCTAGGTTGTTAAAATAAAAAAGTAGGAAATTGCATTGAGCTTTTCAGCATTTACTTAGGACATTTTTAAGCACTTCGGACATAATGTGTGTGTGTGTGTGTGTGTGTGTGTGTGTGTGTGTGTGTGTGCGTGTGTGTGTGTGTGTGTGTGTGTGTGTGTGTGTGTGTGGAAAGGGGTAAATTAATTTCAAATTTTTCCATATATTTGATTATTTTCACATGCCAATTTCGTCACCTTTATTATCAGATGTGATTAATTGGTTTCACACATGATTATGTATTGTTTGATATCACCTTCATTTGATCTCACATGCATTAGTACAGTATTTACTCGTGCATAAAAGAAACATTGCTCATATAAAACGTAATTTTCTGGATCCAAGGACTGAAAAAAAGAAAAAAATCTATCCATATTCTTTTATATGACAATAATAACAGAAATGCAAAGCTAAAACATGCTTCTAAATATTTCAGTATATTGTCCCAGCTTTCAACAAATAAACAAACAAAAAAAACATAACAAAATAAGCTTGCTTATGCACATTGATTATTTGTGTATGTTTTTTGTGTCTTATGGAGCAAAGACCAGTGACTGTCAGATTTGAATAAAATAATGCTCAGGACCAAACACCAAAACATTTTATATTGGCCTATAAATTGTGGTACATTTGATGAACCTACAATTTTGTAACAAACAATCAAGCATTCAAACAAAATGTATTGCCAAACTTTAGCTAGTTTTCCCACAGATTTCTTGTGTGCTGTGATTAGAATGTCCAGTTCATCCTAGATTTTGTCAATAACTCAGTATACAGGCATGGCTCAGAGTATAGATTTTTACTAATTCATTGATTGATTGAATGTCTGATGGATAAAATCAGAAAATTCTTTGGGTGCATTTGAATTGAACAGATAATATACAGATTAAAGTCTGATAGGTGTATTTACCTGGTCTTTGCCACTTTAATAGCATATTTTTAAATAATGATCTGCTATTTTTAACTATCTTTAAAAAAAAAAAAATCTTGTCATTCTTCAGCCTGGAACATCAGCAGTAAAAATAAAACAAAAGCTGTCATGAAAGTAACCTACATTACAAATACACTTGCTTGCAATGATAAAAACTAACAGTAGGTGGTGGGGCTTGACAAGCTAAAATACCCTGGTGTAATTCTATCTTTGCACAACCTTTTATTTTACAAGAAAGTAAATATATTGGTATACAGTGAAAAAAAAAATGGTTTACAACAAGACTTTTTTTTATTATTATTGTTATTGTTATATTTAAAACTAATCAAAGTGTACTAGTACACACACGCTATGGGCAATTTGGGAAAGCCACTCAGCATGTCTGTAGACTGTTGGAGGAAACCCACGAAGCACTGAGAGAACATGCAAGCTCCATGCACAAAGACCGGTGCGGGAATTGAACCCAGGACCAGGCGGTGCAACCACTACACCAGCGTGCCGCGATTGATAGTAATATTCTGGCGATATTTCACTTCATTCATATTTATAACCTATCATTGTGAAATGTATAAAGCCAATGAAATGCCAGTAGCAGCTAAAGAGAAATGCATTAAGTGTCGTCTCTAGTAAATGTGCAAATATATAGCAGAAGTGAAATATGCTGAATATATGGAAATATACATATGCGCATATATATACATGCATGCGTATAACGGTGCACTATATAAAGCATAGATAGGAATGAAATATACATATATACAAAGAGAGCTTTATAAGTTATCTGAAGTATATTACAATCAGGTTTAACCTGAAGGAAACATTATCTGCTGAGGTTAAACGTGATTGTATAGTTCTATTGCTGTCTTGGCATTACTGTATATATTTTTTTTCTTATCTATTCTGTAAACAATGCACCGTTATGCGCGTGCAGCATACATACGTTAAGAAAAGAATGCAAAATATAGCGTCATTTAGTTTGACGACTTGAAAACGTGAAGATTTAGCCTATTTCAGATTCCCTGGAGAGATTACAATTGCCCTTTAGTCCTGAGAGGTCGGTCTGCTGTAGTTTTACGTCACACTTGGCCGGTTTCAGCCAATACAAGCTCGCGCTTCCGTTCAGCGCTCGTGCGTCTGGCGCGCGCAGTGACGCTGACCGCGGGACGATGCTGCGCGCGCCCTGCACTGTCTCCGCTTCGCACGCTTCAGCAGTGACGCGCGAGCTTTAAGAAACTAACTTAAGGTAACCTGGAGCTGGGAAGCATGAGCAAAGAAGACGCGGTGCGCCGACCAGCAGCGCTGAAATTCACTATTGATCACATCCTTAATAAGGAGTCTGATGCGAATCGCCCAAATTCACAACTCAGCCCAGAGAGCAGCTTTTCATCGTGTCATAAACCAGGTAATTGAAATACACTCGTTTTAAAGACTGGGTGGAACGTTTCATGCTTTAGAGTTAACATGAACTTGTTTTTGACACTCTCAGCAAAAGAGTGAAATTGCTCACTGTAACTTTGTGGGAAATATTTTGTACTTTTTTTTTTTTTTTAGTGCGGCTTGAAAATAAGGAGAGGGCGTCTCAAAAGGTTCCATACACAGGGGAAGCTAAGATTTTTATGCATAATGTCATCTCTCTCACTCATGATAATCTGTTAACAGATCTGTTAAAAAATTACATAATTAATTTGCACACAATTGCTTACTTATGTTAATTTCCCCTGTGCATGGAGGCAGTCGAGACACTCTGTAGTAATTAAACCTTTAAAAATAATTTTAATTAGATATAAGTAGATTGTAATTCATATTTGGATTTACCTGTATACTAATCTGTACACTTTCCAAGGTAACAAATATATACTCTACTAAAGGTAGAAGTTTAGAAGCCTGCACTATTGTTGTTTGTGTAATGGCCATAGTGTGTTCATTTGACAGAGTACGTAGGACGTGATGTCTGCGGCCGCTCCCTGAGCATCATGATGGACAAAGTAAGTGGAAACTGTCCCAACACGATCAGCAAAGATGAAATTTCTAAACATCCCCAAAACCACAAGAAGACCAAAGTGCTGGCGAAGAAGAAAACACGCACCATTTTCTCCAAAAGACAAATCTTCCAGCTGGAGTCGACTTTCGACTTAAAGCGCTATCTGAGCAGCGCTGAGCGAGCATGTCTCGCCAGCTCCTTACAGCTCACTGAGACCCAGGTCAAAATCTGGTTCCAGAACAGAAGGAATAAACTGAAACGCCAGATCTCCACAGACCTAGAAGGGCCGTACAGAGGAACTGTTGGGAGTAATATTTTGGGCGGATGTTTGTTGTCGACTCCTGTTCCTCTCCTGTATGGAGGGAGCACTCCACACCACCTGTATCTTTCCCATACCAGCAAATATTTCAGCCTTTTCGATGGAGATACGTGATTTCTTACAGCATAGACTATTTTTTTTAATTGCATGGAAAATACGAAAGCATTTGGAAGCACAATACTGGACTGGAAGTCATTCAACTTGGCATAATAGTTTCACAAATAAGGTTGAACAATACATGTGTCATGCCTTTTTTATTATGCAATAAGGGAATAAAAAATTTTGAACGTTAATATAGGGACACATCAAACTCTATAGAGTTTATCATGCATCACTTAATATAGCACATAGTCATAAAATTATAAGAACAAAAGAAAGCAAACAATCAAGATCTTGAATAAAGGATCTGCCATTTTAAAGTTATTATTATTATTTTTTTTAGTTATATAATTGTAAATCAATAAGAGTCTACAGGCTGCTGATTGTGTAGTTTAAATATGAACTAATTGAAATGGAATTTGGGAGTGTTTAAAGATTTTGAGTGGCTACATTTCTGGCATTTTAGTGACATTCCACTAGTTCTTTAAAATATCTTGGTGCATTTGAACTCATCTAATGACCTGAAGTCATAATATAAGCGTTTATCTGTAAGCTAACTACATTTACTACTAAATATAAATCTTTGGCGTGTCCTGAAAGGACATAGTTGGCCTTGAGGCTTTGTTTTACAATTTTTCCAGGTCACTTACATCTTTTGTGTTTAAGCTTTTCTCTGCTTCAATCTGTCCAAGCAAATTACTGTCTGGTCCAGGCAAACTATGCATTCAGCCTACTACAAAACACTTAGTGTTGATCATTTACACCACCTTCCCATGTAATTGCTGACAAATATGCTGTGTTCAAATGAATACAATGCAACATTAAAAAAGCCAGTGAAAACAGAGACACCTCAATGTCATATTTTATAATGTAGTTTTCTTAATGTCTTGTATTAATGTATTATTGTTATTATTATTATTATTATTATTATTATTATTATTATGATTTTATAATAGTTGACTCATTGTTTTTGATAAAACATTCAGAATACTGTTTTTACTAAATATTTGTGTAATTCATCATATACTTTAAAATGGTATCACAGATCATTTAAGTCTTTGCTAAATCAATTTATTTTACCTAGCTAACCTATATTTCCACACACGCGCGCACGCGCGCACACACACACACACACACACACATTCTGCAAACTTTCTCAAAATATAATTCGGCAGCTGGTTCACTTAGCTACTTCAACATGTTTGAATTAAAATATAAGAGCTTAAACATAGCCCATTTGAGATAAGGAAACGGAATTTTACACAAATACTGCTCCAGTCTGGTTAACTGTAATCCAAAGAAATAGATTGATTTTTTTATATTATTTGCAACAAGAAATATTAAAGACTATCTATCTATCTATCTATTCATTTTTATGTATGTATGTATATACAGTACCAGTCAAAAAGTTAGACATGCCTTCTAAATAAATGTCTTTTTGTTTAGTACATGTTCTATATTCTAGAACTATGTAGGAGATTTCAAAACAATAAAATAACATGGAATTAAGAAATTAAGTAACAACAAAAATAGTTGTTCTTTTAAGACATGATGATCAGCTGTTCTGGTATAGTTCTTGCAAGAACAGTATTGTTAGGTGCATTTGCAAAACCCATCAAGCACCATGATGAACCTGTCTCTCATGAAGACCATCCCAGGAAGGCAAGACCAAAACATACAGAAAATACTGTAAGTAGCATACACATCTCAATATCAACTGTTCGAAGGAGATTATTGTATATTTTCCTTGCCTTCAGCATTGTTTTACAATGTAGAATAAAATAGAAATCAGAAAAGAACATGGAATTAGAAGCCTAACTTTTCACTGTGACTGTGCATAATTCCATATGTGCTATTTCATGGTTTGATCTCTAACTAATATAATTATACATTATGTGCACATACCTGCAAGTAGCGGAGTTAAACAATATGCAAATTTGCTTATATTTATAACATGAACATTGTATAATAGACTTTTGATGTTTCATATAACACTGTTTATTTGATATTAAAGTGTGTGTGTGTGTGTGTGCGTGTGTGTGTGTGGGTGTGCGTGTGTGTGTGTGCATGTTGAATGGAGTCGCCAGACTTCCTGGCTCTGCTTGTTTTGACTCTTGGTGGTGGATGAGCCACCCAGCTGCTCTGCTCTAGAACCTCAAGGTGTAAATGACCTTCTCGCTGCTGCACCACTCTGCAGAGTGGAGCCATGCAGGGGGTGATGAGGAATCCATTAAAGGCTTCATGTGATCCTAATGCCAAGCTACCATATACACTCATTTATCTCAAGTAATCTCCAACATGAACAACAACAATCTATTCAATGAAATCTAAGGCCAAATGAGGAATGTAGTAAACCTAATCCTCCCAAAAGATCCCAAATGGCTTATTGATTTAGAGCCACCTGGGAGCCTGACATAACATTAGGATTTCAGTATGTTTATTAAATACAGAACCAACATGAAATGGATGCTCAAAATGCATTTAATGATTCTAATCACTTCTCTTAAATACACTTTAGTTATTGTGCATTCTTGTTGCTGATGTGTGCTTGTGTACGTTTTTTGTTGTTGTTGTTTTTTTGTTTTTTTACAAGAAAGTGTAGCCATGAATTATCTGAACATGAAAGTACATTGGTGATAACAGGACAGAAATTCCTTACTTTAATAAAAGTCCAGTCGTATACTCTGGTAAAAGGGGAAATATTCCCATTTTTCCTTTAATCTAAGGAAGAAAAGTAAAAAAAATTAAATATAATTTTAAGTCTAAAAATACAATTCATAAAAGAAAGGGCTAAATTACTAATCTTATAAATATCAGTTAATATGATAACTTTGATTACACAAATAATAATGTTTATAATGTTTGATTGCTAATAATGAGCTGTTAGAAGACAACCTGTCTTTATATACTAAATAAACATATGGTTATATGTTGTGGAATATGTGCTGGTAAACTCCAAGATATTAGACAAATAGTCAAAGGTACTAAACAAAAGTAAAACTACTTTTACAGATGCTTAGAATTCTGTTGAAATTGCACTTTGTTATTTCTCACCTGTAAAATTTTGTTGAAATCAGTGACTAGTCTCCGCTCATTTCTTCATATTTAATTAAACTAAATGGTGCATATTAAAATAAAGAAACAGGGGGGAAAAAAGACTGCAAAGTGATTAAAGATACAATTTAAAAGTTAGTTGTTTATGTAATAACCACAGCAGCAAGCTTATTTTCCCTTTCGTCTGTTCGTTTAACCTCTCAGCATTCAGCATCACTAGTATACAAATTTACTGGCCTTATCATCTAATCATCTTCGGAACCTGTTTCTCACTAGTACATGCCTTCACGTTAGAAGTTTTTCATGCTTGAAATATTCATAAGTCTCTGTGTGGTGCAACAAACAAAAACATTATTTTGAAACTGGTCCGATACAGACACTGGCCTGGAAATGAGAAACAAAAATGAGAAATAAACAAACAAAAAAAAATCCTTCATACAGCCTGGCAAACTATTCCTCAAGACTAGATTAAAACATATGCAAGAAGGTCTGGCTCTTTGGAAGCAAAATATGAAGAAATGAGGGGCCGCTAAAGACTGTATGTTTGTATTACATTAATGTGAATTTAGTTTTAAATGAATATTCCAAGTAAAGTATATAGAAATGAAAAATATAACATAAACAAACCCTTTTTTGGAGATCTTGACTAACATAATTAATCAGGTAAAATGATTACAAACATAAGCTACATAATTGAAAATTTTGAAAATAATATAACTTTTTTAGTTCTGCATATACAGTACTATAAACTCCCTTTGAAAAAAAAAATGTGCTTATCATTCAATTGTCTTGAAAGAGAAGAAACACCCGTTGGTGCAGGTTTAATGATTACATACAGCTAACAACATGTGGACATGTCAAATGAAAAGCAATGACCTCTGGCCTCCCCAGAGCTGCCTGTTGTTCAGCCTCATACTTGCTGATCCATCTGCCTTGAATGCCAACATGGCACTTGGACGCCTCATGGAGCTGACATTTGACCAACAACATGGGACACACTCACATTACACTGGTGACAGCAATCTGCTCGGTTCATGGAAAGTTTGATTGTTTTCAGACCATTGTACATGGCCTTGCAAAAATATTAGAAAATCAATATTAGGAGTTACTGAAAACTGATACTGGACTAATGGATGTGGCTCAGCCATAACATGGATGTGGTGTTAAATTCATGTTTATGTGGCTGGCTGAGGCCAGCGGTCGCAATGTGACAGTCTATCTGCTTTTAATGGATGATTATCGACTGGGCTTGATCAGAACATTTGTGCTATATTGTGTCACTCTGGGAGTATGAGGCCTGGTCTCTGAGCTACGGGGAAATAGTGTATCAGCAGCACATTGGTGCACTCTATTAGCTTGTCGCTTTCATTAGAGGACCTGTAATGGTCACTGACTCATATACATATTCAGAGACTTGTATCTCCTCCTGACTAACAAGTCAGATAATGTTTTTTTTTTTTTTAACGAAATGCAACCTGAATGCTTTTTACCCAGTGTTCATAACCTGATGTAACAATGCTATTAAATAAATCTTTCATCATTTTTTGACAAAGCAGCAATGTTGGCACAGAGAGATTGCCTAAAATTGCAGTTAAAGCAGTTAAGGTCAGTTCCCACAATTCTTACTATGATTTTATAAATTGTGATTAGTCATGGGTAGCCGTGGGGCAAGATCATGGCTTTCTGGGTGTGCCAGGGTAAATCCCTAACTTGCTGGCATGGGTTATATGCATGCACAAAAAAAAAAGTCAGTTTCCATTTCAATTATTTCTGCTATAAATCACAGCAAATTCATAAATCATGATGAGCTGAGCAAAGTCATATAACAAGATTGTAGCTAACCAAGGTGTGTCAGTGTGAGTAGTTATTATTAGTTCACCTTCATAGCATAAAAAACATTTTTGGAGCATGATTAAAAAAATTGCGGCCAAGCTGCAAATTTTTAGGTCCAGAACATGTTTCCATAGGCCTGTTTGCGGTCACTTGTGGCCAGAGGTGGAAAGTAATGAATTACATTTACTCCTGTTATTGTAATTGAGTAGTTTTTCTGTGCACTTCTACGTTTTAAAGTAGCTTTTAAAATCTGTATTTCTACTTTTACTTAAGTATGTTTTGTTTGAAGTTTTGTACTTCGCTACATTTGAAATCATATTCGCTACTGAGTAAAAAATCAATGAATGAAAATGAAAAAGAATAAAAATAATGCAACGGGGAAGGAAAACAATTGCACCCCAGAAGCCACTGCACTGATTGACTGATTGATGGGCGGGGAGAACAAACGCGCTAAACTCACAAGCACGATGGAGACGAACAAAACAGATGCCAGTGATGCAGACCCAGCTGAAAGTGAAATGCCATCAAATTCTTATGAAGCAAACCCGTGGCCATTGTAACGGCCTCCACTATGTTGTACACCACATTATGTATGTATGTTGCCCTTTTAAGTGTTGCCGCCCCTTCCCCAGTGTGTGCGCTGCGGAGGTGTGTATGTGAAAAAACAGAGTAGGAGCTCAGGTGTGCTGCTCACCCCTGAAACGCTCTATTCTTTTACCCTTTTCTTTACTTTTACTTTATGTTTTGTATTATAATTTTGTGACGCTGAAAGAGGCCAATAAAGGGTTGGGCTGAACGTTATTCTCGGCTCTGAACTGTTTTTTCCTTCGCCTATCCGACGCAAAGCATCACACCATATTTAAGCGACTTTGATTTCAAGCACAAGAAAGGCAACAGCTTTATTATGCAAAAGTGTTCCTTCAATTAAAAACAACTAGTCTGAGATTTATATCCGCTTGTCTTTTTTTGAACTGCACTAGAATCCCCCATCCCAACCCCCGCTGTGAGTAAATTTTGAATGAGCTACTTTTTACTTTTACTTGAGTAGATTTTTATAAGAGTAACTTTACTTGTGCTTCAGTAAAATTTCCCCGAAGTAACAATACTTGTACATGAGTAAAAAAGTTTATTACTCTTTCCACCTCTGTTGGTGGCCCACGATATTCAATCCTAAGCAGCTATCATAGCTGGTGGAGGGCCTATAGAAACCCGCTGAGACCTACAGGGCTACTGCAAACTCGGAAATAAACAGGATCAGTGAAAACAAAAACACACAGCAGGCAGCAGTGATGTGAATGCCCCAAAAGGGCCAGATCATACTGGTTTTTATATATTTTTCATGTAAGCAAGCTTAGTAAGCATAAGCGTATGAACTACAACATACAGCACATTTCACCTATAAGTATCAACCAAGATGACAGAAGCCTGGGGTTCAAATGAGCATCTCCTGCAAGCTGCAGCATGTAGTCTACACAACGCATGATGCGATCTGTCACAGACAGTTCATGCCACGATTAACATGACAGCTACCATTAGCCTTTGAAAGAAGGAGTGATTTTTGTAAAGGTCAGATCAACAAATAAACCAGCAACAAACCGTCAACCAACTTCGCTATGCATAAAAAATTTAATAAATAAATAAAAAATTATGGAAAAGAACATTAAGAACATTTGCATGAATTGCAAAGTGTAATGCATAATATATATATGTACCTGTAGATAAAAATAAAATGAAAAACCTTTTTTCTGTAATTATATGACATACTGCACAGTTTTATTAATTATTTAACATAAAAAAATTCAAGTCTATATATATATATAGCTTTTTGTCTTTGTGTAAGATGTACCAAGATTGAGAGAAGTGTTTTAACAGATTGTTCCGTCACCATTAGAAGGCTGTGATAAAGTCATATTCATTTTGCATTATGCATGACTGAAAGACCCACTTCTCTCTCCTGTCTGCTCTATTCAAATCACATCGTATTTACTGGAGCGGCTAAGGCCTTTTTATTACTCCAGAGTGCTCCTGTTACTAAACTCAGAGACCTATGGAGATGGAGTGGTGGGTAAAATGTTCTGTTTGTCTAAATATGGAGCTGTTTTAATCTTTTATAAAGTTCATAATCACCAAAAACACACAGCAGATTGCGGAAGCCATCATCTTATTCTACTTTAGCAGAATAAAGAATTCCAAACATTTCACTCAAAAAAAAAAAAAAAAAAAAAACATAAAACAGCATTTTTTGCAGACCTTGAAAGAACCATCTTTGAATTTTAGTCTTTAAAATTGTCGATTCTCACAGTCCATTCTGTCGGATAAACTCATGAGGGAGCTGGAGAAATAAATATTTAAAGAGCTTTATATTTGATTGAGCTGAAGCGATGCTTAACTTTTTTCAATTTGTGCTTTATGCACATTTAAACAGTCTGATTGCCCTACCTAGAGGAAAAATGACAGAAGGAATCACATCATTCCAGAGAGAATGAGTCAACTATGAATTATTGCTTATTGAAAAGACTAATTAAGTCTGCCACTTCTGCTCAGACTTCACTTACAAGAGGTGTTATTTAGGACAGATGGTAAAACAGGATAAGAAATATAATTTGACTTTTAATTGGACATTTCATCTAATAAATCTATGATTGAACAATACCACAATTTTAGTATAGATGTGCTTGGTCATCAGGAAACTGAGTAAACTCAAAAGTTTGATTTCCCTTGAAGATGAAGATTCAGATTAAATGGGTTTCCCCTGGTGCTTTTGTCATTTTTTAAAATGCTAATCTTTGCTTGATTTTAACAGTTATGTCTAAGGGGCTGTAGCCAGAGAGAACGACTTATAAATCATTAGTATTCCTAAAAAAAACCACATTTTATGTGATGTCCTGCAATTTTCCCCACTTCTTACGAATTACATTTATTCCAGCGCGAACGGTATTCTCCAGCTTGACAAAAAATTATTTATATGCTTAAATTTACTGGAAAATTTTTAATAGTAGTCGGAATTTGCATATGTTGAGACTTTTTTGTGACAATTTATTTAATATTTTGGAATGAGTGTCATCGTCGTTCCTTTATTCCATATAACATTTTTACTGTGGTATGTACTAGCATTTAATATGGTAAACTAAAGGAGATACCATAAGATACCATAGTATTACCATGGTAATAGTACACAGTCACTGTGACATTACAATGGTAGGCACCATAGGACGAGGTAATATGAGGGTATGTACCACTGTACTTGGTATGGCAAGTATGGTACATACTGTACAATATTAGATATGTTAGTACATACTGATGGTATGGTAGTACAAACACCAGTTGGATAGTAACAAATTATCTCACATAAAATAGGTAATGAGGAGAATGATAATTACAGATTAGCATCTGATAATCGTTATTGATATCATTCCAGTATCAGCAAAAGTGGTGGATTGGATATCAGAGAGAAGAAGTTGAATATTGGACCAAAGATTAAACTTGGATTTGGAAAAAGATATTTTTGGAATTGGAAATATTTATGTACAAATAGGATTTATTTTTATTATACTTTTTTGATGTGGATCAATCTGTTGGTAAGGGTTCCACTGTCAGTGTCAGAAAAGAAAAACTGGTATCATGCATACATGGATACGTCCTGTATCTATATTTCATATTTTAACTTCAGTATCCTCTGAGACATCATGCTTTTCTCTTTTGTTTTCAGGATTTTTAAGATTAATTGCTTATTAATGTTATTCTCCCTTTTCTCCCTTGAGGTTCACATGAACAAAGTCTGTAATACATATTTCATGCAACTTTCTGCAGATAAAGGTGATTCTTAAAAAAAAAAAAAAAAACTTTTCAATATTTGATGACTTAATTACAACATAAATCTTTGAATGTTTCTATAGCTTCTTCCTAGGTCATATCCCAAATAGTTTATGTCTTAAAAATTTTAATGCAATGTTTTTGTCAATATTTTGACATACAGTAAATATAACTACAACTTCGTTTTTATCAGCTGCTGAACTGTCTGAACACATTATCCGTCTCTTTGATTTGTCTCTTTGATCAATTTTCCTCCTGCAGCCACGTCCAGGGAGGTTGGCTACAGTCCCATGGATCTTAAATTTCTGAATAATATGTGCAACTGTAGTCACAGGAACATCTAGCTGCTTGGAAATGGTCTTATAGCCTTTACCTTTAACATGCTTGTCTATAATTTTCTTTCAAATCTCCTGAGACAACTCTTTCCTTCGCTTCCTCTGGTCCATGTTGAGTGTGGACTTAAGTGTGAACTTAAGTGCCTTCAGAGCACTTTACACAAAGATTTTCTACTTTTAAATGGATAATTCTGCATATTTAATAATTGGGCTTATGCATTAAATGAGTAATAAGAGCTTTCCCTGGTTAGATTTTTCAATTACATGACCCATTTATTCATCCATTTTGATGAGTTTCATTTCTGTGTAAGAGCTGATAGCACCTATATACTGTAAAACATTACAATATATACCGTATTTATATTTACATTTTTTAAAAACATCCATATTAAAGCCAGCAATAAAAAATCATACTGTAGAGTACTTACCATATATTTTTTTAATTATTGAAAATTAAGCTAATAAGATTTTTTTTTTCATTTTGGAGGTGAAATTGGAAAAGAACAATAAATGATTTGTTATGAGGTGTAGAATTGTTGCTTAATTTTTTTTTTATGTTTGCAATATACAAATTTAAAAGACATCAATTAACGACACTAACTTCTAAATAGATGAAAACAAGATACACCTCTAATAATGCTTTGTGGTAATGTTTCATGTGTTTCTGACATACAGTGGTGTGAAAAAAAGCGTTTGCCCCCTTACTGATTTCTTATTTTATTTGCATGTTTGTCACACTTGTTTGAATGTTTCAGATCATCAAACAAATTTAAATATTAATCAAAGATAACACAAGTAATCACATCATGCAGTTTTTAAATTAAGGGTCTTATTATTAAGGGAAAACTAAATCCAAATCTACATAGGCCTTCGTGAAAAAGTGTTTGCCCTGTTAAAACATAACTTAACCCTGGTTTATCACACCTGAATTCAATTTCACTAAAAAGCTAGACACCATGCCGAGATCCATAGAAATGCAAAAACAAATGAGAAAGAAAATAATTGAGATCTATCAGTCTGGAAAAGGTTATAAAGCCATTCCTAAAGCTTTGGGACTGCAGCGAACCACAGTGAGGGATATTATCTACAAATGGCAAAAACATGGAACCGGGCAGAACCTTTCCAGGAGTGGCCGGTCGACCAAAATTACCCCAAGAGCGCAGCAACAATTCATCCAAGCGGTCACAAAAGACTCCACAACAACATCCAAAGAACTGCAGGCCTCACTTGCCTCAGTTAAGGTGAATGTTCACGACTCCACCATAGGAAAGAGACTGGGCAAAAATGGTTTGCTTGGCAGAGGTCCAAGACATAAAGCACTGCTGAGCAAAACGAACATAAAGGCTTGTCTCAGTTTTGTCAGAAAACATCGACATGATCCTCAAGACTTTTGGGGAAAAACTCTGTGGACTGACGAGACAAAAGTTTTACTTTTTGGAAGGTGTGTGTCCTATTATGTACAGTATGGTGTAAAAGTAACAGCATTTCAGAAAAAGATCATCATACCAACAGTAAAATATGGTGGTAGCCGTGTGATGGTCTGGGGCTGTTTTGTTGTTTCAGGACCTGGAAGACTTGCTTTGATAAAGGAAACCATGAATTCTGCTGTGTACCAAAATATCCTGAAGGAGCCATCTGCTTGTGACCTCAAGCTGAAACAAACTTGGGTTCTGCAGCGGGACAATGATCCAAATCACACCAGCAAGTCCACTTCTGAATGGCTAAAGAAAAACAAAATGAAGACTTTGGAGTGGCCTAGTCAAAGTCCTGACCTGAATCCAATTGAGATGCTGTGTCATGACCTTAAAAAGGTGGTTCCTGCTCGAAAACCTTCCAATGTGGATGGATGAATTACAACAATTCTGCAAAGATGAGTGGGCCAAAATAGCAAGTTATCGAGAACACTTGATTGCAGTTGTTGCTGCTATTATTAGGTTTAGGGGGCAAACATTTTTTTCACACTGGGCTATGTACTTTTGGATTTTGTTTTCCCTTAATAATAAAAACCTTCATTTAAAAACTGAATAATGTGTTTACTTGTGTTATCTTTGACTAATATTTAAATTAGTTTGATGATCTGAAACATTAAAATGTGACAAACATGCAAAAATGAAGAAATCAGTTAGGGGAAAACATTTTTTCACACCACCGTATATCTCAATTAGCTAAATGAGCTATCTTAAATAAACAAAAGAAAAATAGATAAGGCAGAAGAAGCCTTACCAACGATGACAAAATAATACAGCACCTCCATCTCTAGACCCACCATGAGCTCACAGGGCAGTGTTTTGTCTGAAATTTTGAAGACACTTACCAAATCGTGAAACAATTTTTCTTGAGATTTTCTTAAAATCAACATCTTCAAATTAAAATCGATCAGCTTTTTATTAAGAAATAAACTGGGGCAAGTTGAGGTGGATGCTTTCTCTCCAGACACCCTATCTAGATTATACTTGTTCCTTTCTCTTTGTTGTCACTATTAATGATACCCATGTATTGCCTCTTTATCTCTGAGAGTTTTACATTTTATTTTAGTTGAGGCTGTTTTTAAAATTTTTTTTTTACTAATAACTAATTTCACTGTAAGCGGAAAGCTGACGTAGTAGCTACAGTAGTCAAGACTAGAGGATCATGGGTTCGAGTCCCAACTTGGGTCTGTGGTCTTGTTTTCATATGGGTATTCTGGTTTCCTCCCACAGTCCAAAGACATACAGATTAGGCTAGCTGATAGTTTCAAATTGAGCATAGTGTGTGAGTGTGTGAGTATGAGCCCTGTGATGGACTGACATCCTATCTAGGGTGTACCCCACTGAGTCCCCCGCAACTCTGTACAGGATTAGCGTTATAGAGAATGAGTATGTGATATATGATATTAATATTATTAAATGTGAGTTTGAGTTCCTTTCACTCTTTCTACATTGAGCACTTAGATGGAGTACAGTGTAACCTTGGATTGCACACTTTTTTGAATTTGCAAATTTTTCCATATGAAATAATGGAAACTCAAATATAAAGTATACAAAATATAAAGCAAAAATAAAAAATACAATCCTGACAGATAAGTAGTTCAGTTTGTGCGTGCAGGCACTGTGTATATGTGTGTGTGTTTGTGTGTGTATATGTGTGTGTGTGTGTGTGTGTGTGTGTGTGAAGCTAAAGTAAGAGGAGAGGAGGAATGAGACCCATCCCTCTCCCTTTTCTTGTCTTACACCGTAACCCTTCCTCCTCTCTTATTTGAGTTTCACACACACGCACACACACACAAACCTAAACCTTGTTTTATCGGGAAAATAGACAATAGACTTTACCTTTGAAAGAAATTGCAACAGAGCAGATTGCATGAGCATGTTTCCATTAGTGAGAGGGATAGTGAGAGGAGTGTGTGTGTGTGTGTGTGTGTGTGTACAGGGGAGAGGAGGAGGAGTGTGTGTGAAGGGGTATGGTGTCCAATGATGCACACAAAGTGCAAACTGACACACAAAGATAGGAAAATGGATCTTTAATCTCTCTAATGAAACTTGCTTTTCATTTACACTCGAGCACATGCATAATAAACGGTACACACACGCTGTAAACATGCATACAAACACAAAATAAATTATTTTTTACGCACACACACGTGGTCACAGTGTTATAGGAAACAGTACACTCATGCACGAATGTTGATTATACCAATGAAAGACCGAGCAGGGGAGACGATTACCCACAATTCCGCAGTGCAAGAGAAAGAAAAACCATACGCTCAATTGTGATCACGTGATGCTCGGCGTCAAAACAAGAAGCGCATGCGTGTTACATGATACTCTGTATCCGTAAACCAAGACTTGCTTGTTTTTCAAGTCAAAAATCTTTGCTCGTCTTGCAGAACACTCACAAACCACTTTACTCTCAATCCGACGTTCCACTGTATGTGATTATGATGCAAAGTAAATTAGAAAGCAGTTCATATAATTATTACTTTTCAGTAAGTGCCAGTATGGGAACATCCAGCAATGCATTGCTAGAGTAACACTGAATCAAGAATCTCTTCTATAAAAGAATACAAGGTCATATTTCAGTCCAGTTCTTCCCACAGGCAACACAAAAAGCTAGTTGTAGCTGGATCAAATTAAATCTTTTGTGGTTTAACATCACTGTTTTTGGTGTCTGGTGTGTATTGTCCTCAAGACATGGGTTGTATTTCCCACATTGTCTTCTCCTAAGTACCAGTGCGACTTTATGACAATGTATGTGCTTTTTCTGTCTGGGAGCAGTAGCTGAGCAGTGCTATCATAAGGCATTTTCTCCTGTAGCTCGCTTGCTAACAAATATGATTATGAAGTTCGGCTTGATACACACAAAGACAATCTCTACCTCACACTTGCCAGGGGTCTTAAATTAAGATTGAGCTGTATGCTTTTTTTTATCTCATTCTTCTATGGAGTCTGCTTTTGCTTCATGACATCTAATAGTTTACATTAACTTAGTAAATATTCTCAGAAACCCTGCTTTCATTACTCTCACTGCTACAGGCAGCTCTTAAAAGTTTTACTGTGGAGGCATGGTCATAACCTGCCGAGTTGGCTCAGTGCTCACTGACTGTTCCTGTGAATGTTCAGCAAGTGGAGTGCCTGAGCTTTAAAAATGGACAGATAACTTGTTGTCAATTCGCAAAAGAGACGCATCTGTCTGTGGGAACTGTACACACAATGAACACCACTTCTACATTACAGAAACTCAGCTGGGAGTTATTGTCACATCCCCCGTACAGTCCTGACCTCGCTCTAAGCCCTTTCCACATGTTTGCGCCATTAAAGGAGTTCTAGCGTTTCAGGCATGAAGCAGACAATCTGACCACGGCTCCGGTGTGCTGAAAAAACTGTCAATTTTTTTTTTTTGTCACATACACAACCATACACAGTATTATATGCAGTGAAATGCTTACACAACTGTTTGTGACCTTAAAAAGGATACCTTGATGGTATTCAAGCCCTAGGTATTTAAGCACTAAGCACTGCTATAAGTGCACTAGTGTAGCAGGGAATTATATAAGGAAATAAAGGGAGTTTTTACTATCATGACTCTGATCTGTTATTCTGATTAATCAAAAGTCCCAGTTTGACTCGGACACCCTTGTACTTCAAAAATGTGTTAAAAAAATTAAGCCCACAAAACTTCAGATAGTAGAAAGAAATTTCATGAGATAACAAAACCGAGAAAGTACTGACTAGGACTTGCTTTTAGGCCCTTACTGCGCTGAAAAGAAAGTTTGCTATACCAAAACAAAAACAAATGTCAAAGACTAATGAACAAATAGACTTAAATCATGACAAGTTTTAAAAAATGCATTAGTGTCAGGGTCAAATTTAAGCTTCAGCCCTATTCTTTGCAATGACCTTTCATGGTTATTGAGAGAAAAACAAACAAAACATGGCTACAATTAGCTTCACTAAAGCCATTAGTGCTTGGTTTGCTCATATAACCAATGCATTTCTGACAACAATGGTCTTGTTTTGTTGAGCTTCATGCTTGACTTGTCATGTTAACACTGCTGTGTGTGTGTTTCGCTCAATTTTGCTTAAGGTCTTGAAGCTTATTATCTCCTCCTGAAGGAATGATCCCATATAGTCCAGTAATTGCTACCATTGAACAGGCAGAACTGGAGATGACATTATTGATGAATTAAATACTGTTTTTGTAGTTATGGTGGTTTGGAAAAATCATTGAAAAAAAGTTTTCATTAAAAAAGCTTAATTATTCACACACACCCTGAAATTCCAGAAAATGGAATAAGTTGGAATTCTTGAAGTAGTCAAACTTAGTTATATATGTTTTATATAAAAAGAAGAAAGCAAATTAAGATTTGAAATACAGTACAATGTTTTTTTCTGACCATCTCTGTCCTTTGATGAAGTATTTCTATTCACATGGGAGTGCTCTTTTCCAGGATGACAATGCCCCATCCACACGGCACAAAGGCTCCCTGAATGGTTTGATGAATAGGAAAATGATGTGAATCATATGTTACGACCTTCACAGTCATCAAATCCCAACCTAATGTAACAGATATGTAAGACTGCTGATTACGATCTAAAATACCTTTAAGTATGAATGCATTAAGAATAGATACATTACTTGCACTGCAGACATGTTACTGATTACAATTCAGGGTCATGATAAAATGCAAATACTAATATGCTATAAAACAAAATAAGCAAGGCCTAATTAATACTGTAATACAATTAGAAAGGTGTGAATGTGGGTACAATATTATAATGTATAGGAAACTCACCCATAAACTCTTTTTACCTCAAATGAAAATTATATAGGCCTCGAAGATCCTTGCTCATTAAGTGAGATTACTGAGATGAAAGGTGAGAACCTTAATGTTAATCCTGTTGCCAGACTTTTAGCCTGTTTTAATTCTCTCACACACTTACGGGTCATAAAGCAGGACTTGGTCAAGCCTGAAATTATGTCCTATTTTAATGACATCTACTACCATAACAGGCAATTTTATGACAGCTACATATTTATATCACTACAGTCTGCAAGTTACGGTTTAAAAACCACAACCACCAACAACAGCAACAACAGTTAACAGACTTATTTACGAAAATACAAATTCTTGCATACAATCTATGAAATCTGATACAGATATCGCCGTACTAGAACAACACCGCCCCCTAGTGGATCATCTTTTCATTTCATGCATAATCGATTACTGAAAAGAGACACATGCGTTCATTTATTAGAAATGTTAGACATCGACCTTATACAATGTATCATTTATAGAAATGTATATAAAACATATAGAATATATACAAGAAGAAGAAAACAACTGCAAAGGTGAAACTGATTCCTGACCAGCTAATGAATTATAATATAATATAATATTATATAGTGCTCATTGCTGTTAACTATTGGCTGAAAGATCTGATAAAGTTAATATCTCCAGTATTACTCTGGTTTATTGTACTTTGTATTGTTAGGGCTATACAAAGTGCAATAAACAAATAACAATGATCATATACATATAGTGGTTAATTAAACTTCATATGAATGGTTTCACTGCAAAGCTGTCTATAACCAAACGTTTTTTAAAGAACTATATATCTTTTAAAAGCTTTAAATTTCTTTTTTAAGTTACATATTTTTTGCCTAGGGGCGGGACAGTGTAGAGACGAGGTTGCCAGGCAACGCCGCCGCAAGGGAATCAGCATGAACCCGCCACACCTGGCGGCGTGTTTATTTAAGCGTCCTGATACCGCCGCACTTCGTGCGATCATTTAGGTAGCACCGGTAAGGTATCAGGGCCGAAGGGAGGGAGGGAGAGAAAAGAAATAAAGAGAAATAAAGACAAGCAAAGACAAGCGCGCAGAAAGTCGAGACACCAGACAAAGACCCAACCTCTGACTCTCTAAGACGCCGGCAAGAGAGAGAGAGGAAGAGCAGCACTATGTCCTTTAAGCGTGCGTTCTCAGGTTAAATACAGAGCTGGGTAGAGTAGCCAAAAAATTACTCAAGCAAGAGCAGTTGTACTTCAAAATATTACTCAAGTAGAAGTAAAAAGTAGTCATCCAAAATATTCCCTAAGTAAGCGTAAAACACGTATTCGGTCAAAAGACTACTCAAATACTGATTAACTGTTTAACCGCAATTTCCGGGTTTTATTATTATTATTATTATTATTATTTAATTATTTTTTTTATTTTAGAAAGTATAATTATTATATTTGTGTATGCTTAAGTGTCTGTTTTGGCAGATAGAGAAGACACCGCAGTATGAAGCAGTTCTTTTGCAAGCAAAACATGCTTTGTATATGATGCCAGGGATGCGTCATAATTTTTGTACAACAGGTGTGGTTTTTGCGGCTGATTGGTCAAACCGAGTCATGTGATTATTGTTGCTGCGTCTGATTGGTGAAAGTCATGCAGTAGCTCTACCGGCTGCATAAATAAATGGTTAGAAAAATGAGTCGAGTGTAGCGGAGGAAGTCAAGAGTAGCGCTTCTTCAAATCTACTCAAGTAAAAGTAAAAAGTATGCTGCAGTAAAACTACTCATAGAAGTAGATTTTGTTAATGTAACTTGTCACTACCCACCTCTGGTTAAATATAAAAGTATAAAAAAAGACACAAACCCTTCTCTCTCTCTCTCAAATAAATCGTCGGTGAGGGCACAAGCCCAGAGAGGATCTAGTTTTATTGTTCGTTTCCAGAGCCCGGTCCTAGATGGCAGAGTTCCGTTTATGTTGGGTTTTCAGTTTTCTTTTATTTCCTTTTAAGTTCAAAATTGATAATCCCACTCTCACAGACGGGTAGACCTTTCCGATTTGAATCATAAACGCTCTCGTAAGCTCCCATTTCATTGACTCTCTCTAAAGCCCTGTGTTAGGCCCCTACTACCCTGCATATAGGATAATAGTCGGTGAGAGTTTTCTGGCTAATCACAACAGAGAACAAAGGCGTTTTATAGCAAACTACTTTCTGTCACATGATTAGTGAAGCAAAACTACCAGCTGGGTAAAACAGCAGCTGCCATGAATGAACTAAATGAGTTCAACAGACTTTTGGAGAATGCTGAAGCCAAGAAAAAGCATATTTATAGTCTTATTTGCCATTGTTTTTTTTTTTTAAAACAAAGTGTAATACTGTAATAGGAAAATTAACCCATGTTGGCTACAACAGGTCAGGTGTTGACAGCGGAACCCTGTGTTGTGTCCATGTCAAAAAGAATGATTATGGTAGGGTGTCATCTAGGGCCCCCAAACATTCACAAACAGATTCATGCACAATTTTTAAAATTAATTTCAAATGCACAATCTGAAGAATGTTAATCAGATGGGCATAAATCTTTATTTACAAATCTGATCACAGTGAGCATATTGAACATTTAATAAAAAGCTGTTTTGTTAGCATTACCTGATGGTAATTACTGTTAAGCTCATCAGGAAAGCATAATTCTGATGACTAAACACTTTAACTTTGTGCCACCTACAGTAATGCAGTGTATGCTGTCATTTTATACTGCTTCATAATCATTACTAACTTACATTACACTACAGTTATATTAAACTTGTCAGACTCACTCACTCAATCACATGTACACACACATTCAGATCTGATTTTCCTTTCCTCCTGACTACATCTGGCATCCTCATGAGGAATTACTGATTCTTCTATGACTGTCTTCTAAGATCACTAACAGCAGACGAGCGAATATCATTTTGAAATGGAATTCACATAATTATTTTTACATGCTGCTCAAAGCACAAAGAAAAATACATATTGTATATAAATATAGTATTTGAAAGTCCTAAAGCAGCCAAACTTTCCTTTATCTAATTCACGTTGGACACAATGCACTTTGACTTTATGAACTTAGCCACAGGGGACTGACTTTCTGGTTAGTGGGCCAATAAAACATCATAATAACATGTCAGATACACAGTGTAGTTTTTAACCCAAACTTTATTCTCTATAGAAACTGATAATTATTGGTTGTAAATAATAAATCAAGTGCTTTAAGCATATTGGTGATTATGTTCAGAGGTGGAATAAATCAAAATATTTTTTCTATGTATTGTTTTATTTTGACATTTACTTAACTACTTGTACATTTTATAAGTTGCATTTCCAAATGTACTTCTTTGGGGTTTCATATAGTCCATTTAAATACTCATTACAAATGAGTGTTGGCTCATCTATCCATTGCCTCAACACTATTTATCAATAAGCATCCATTCATCCATATTTCTGATTAAAAAAAAAATATGGCTGAATGGATGCTTTCCTAATTTTCTTAATCAAATTAATCAACATTAACCTCTATCAAAAAGTATTCCAATTTGGCATTTTGCAATTACCTTTTCATGCTATACGCTGTATTTAAGGTAGAATGCATTTGTCCCTACATCAGTCAAATGTTTCAATATGCTGTAGTAAGAAAACTCATATATAAAATATAAGCTGGTGATATTAACTGCTTATAATTATGTTAAGCCTGTTTTCTTTTGCTAATACCAAGTTAGACAAACATGGATTCCAGTATATAATGTAATTGGCTAGAAATTATAGCTATATACGTTATTAGCTATATAGTTAAGATATTTTAATTTCTGATTACTTAATTAGTAAATTATACAGCATTAGCCAAGTATATGCCCAGCAAACACTTGGAAACTGAATAATCCTTCAGGTTAACCTGTATAGCCCCATTAAAAGAACAAGAATAAAGTAATAAAAGTCACTTTTTATATTAAAACATAATTTTACTAGTAAAAACATTTTCATTTTACTTTTTAATACTTAAAAATGGCAACTTTGACTTGAGTGCAAATATTGGGCTGGATACTTCCACCTTTTAACTGAGTAAGTTTTTCTTTTTCAACTTACTGCTATATTAAAGTAATGCAACAACAATACTGGTAAGTACAGTATTGTGCAAAAGTCTTGAGCCCTCATTTCTTTATATTCTTCTTCCAAAGAACCAGTCTTTCACGTGTTTTTTATGTAGTCTTGAGGAATAGCTCTTCTGTTTTCGCTCTCTGTCCCTGTACCTGACCAGTTACAGAGGAATGTTTTTTTGTTTGTTAAACCACACTGTGACCTATGAATCATTCAGCCATAAAAAAAACCTAACTTAAGGCATGAACAGATGCAGGTGACCAGATGATCAGTGAAGTTGCTGCTGAGGTTGACAATCAATTTTTTTAATTGTATCTTTAGGAACTTAAATATCATATTTAAGCTATCATATTTAAGCATTTGTTCCCAGTTATTTACTTTAATCAATATAATTTAATTTAACTTAGTATGAAGAAATGAGAGGTGGCTCAAGACTTTTGCACAATACTGTATAATCAAGATGAATTTGTCTTGATACAGATAAAGGTAATGGATATTTGGAGTGAAATTACAGTATATAGGCTTGTTTAGTCCATAGATCGTGCTGTGAAATTTCAGTAGACGTGTTCATATAAATCATTGTGTTACTGCTTTATATGTCTACAATATGCTCATTAATGATTATCTTAAAACTGACTCAAGAGCAGGCTGTGAAGATACTTTCAGAGCACCAGATGGGGCTAATTCCTCAGGAGCCAAGAGGGGTTTTGGTTACCCAGCTGTGTAAAATAGGACCACCACCATGGCTTCTTCTGCCTCTCCTCCTCCATCTGACTCGCTTCCCTTGTGGAATATCGTACCCGCTGGTTATAAGGGTCAAATCTCTCATAATTTTCCCAATGAAGGATGTTTAATTCATTTATTTCTTGATCAGGTTGAACCTTCTTAAGCACAAAGTCCACTCGACCAGCAGTCTGCATATGAGCAGGGAGGTACACCCTCTTCAAGACTCTGCTATAACCTGGTGCTGTGGCACTGACAATGTGGGTGCCTGGTAACAGCAGTCTCCAATAATCACCGTTTTCAGCTGATAAAGCAGGAAGAGATGCACATTTAGTTAATATTAAGTGCAAGCAAAAACTTACCCTTATAAAATGACGGGAAATGGACTGATTGGAAATGGCACGCAAATGTGTGTCATAAAAGCACTGCATTTAAAATAAAAATAAAAATGAGGGGCGTTTAAGTCAAACTGGGACTTTTGATTGTGCAGGATAACAGAACCCAGTTCTTTGAGTAAAAACTACCTTTATTTCTCTATGTAATCCCCTCTTACACTAATGCATGTATCTCACCATTACACTTATCCCAGCATTTGCATGAAATGCTGGCCGTCCAGGAACTCCTTTTATTGCCCAAACATGCAGAAATGGCTTGGAGCAGGGTCAGGACTATAAGGAGGGATGGCAATAACTCCCAGCTTAGTTCCTGTGATTACTATTCAATCATTTTTAATATTACAGCACAGTGAAATTATTTTTGTGCATATCCCATTAAGGAGTCTGGGGTTAGAGCGCAGGAGCAGCCAGGATGCAGCTCGACTGGAGCACATAGAGTTCACAGCCTTATTAATGGGCTCAACAGTGGTACTTTGGCAGTGCTGGGGTTGTATAATGCACCATTGCCCCTGTAATTTTAAAGTTTCCACAGACAAATGCTTTGGTGAAAAGTTATTCATCAATTTTCAAGGACCAGGCATTCCACTCCACCTCGGCCAGGATCCTCATTCATGGAAGTACGGCCTTCTTTAAAACATTTGCACCAACAGTTTTACTACTGCTAAGAGTCTCTTCAACATACTGTGCTTGAAGTCTTCTGTAAATGTCAAGTGGTTTAAGAGATTTAAATTTAAGTCCTGGTTTGACTTGAACTCCCCTTGTATTTAACCATTCCTACAGTAGTACCTGTGGTGATGACATGCCTGATCCCTCTGACTGATACAGTGGCTCCTTTAATGCCATGGCCATCTTCATCTTTCACAATTCCTTTAATTCCACTATGAACCTGGAATATATACATATATATTTGTTAGCATATTGCATTTACTGTACATCACTCATTGACAGTAATCAGTGGCCTAACTGGATTCTACACATACCAACAAATTTAGTCCCTGCTTGGAGTCAGAGTTCAGTGTTGAACTCCACTATAAGATTGAAGCACTGACTGTTCTGACTGAGCATCAGTCATAGTTACTGAGGAATACATAAAGTATTTAGTTAACCACCTTACTCCACTCAATAAAATTATCTCATGAGAATATGAATTATTTTGTGCTTGAGGATTAAAAATCTATAAAGCATGAATAATTTTCTGTCATGTTTTTAGTACTGTATTATATAATACTGTATAAAACAAATCTAAATTCTGAAGCCTGAAGATTAATTACTTCATTGTTACTAGGTACAGTATTTGCTCAAAGGTTTGGTATGATTAATTAACAAACAGGGTAAGAACAACCAAAGACTTGTAGCCTATTAATATGCCAAACTCAAAAGAATATCTCGTTTATTCATCACTCCCTCTTTTAAAGATGAGATTCTGTGAACTTTTTTTACTCCGGTGGCAAACTTACTCTGAATGTTCACTGTGTCACATTTGTTTTCTCGCTTGAAACTTGTGCACAGATGTTGTACAAAAGGAGTACAGAGAGATTGCAAACTTCAGGATTCTGAGACTTAAAAAGGAAAAAAATGTACAAGATGGACAGCTTAATTCTAACTGAAGATGGGGCTAATTACTGGGTCAGAAAAATGTCAAGAGAAGTTTGAAATTAAGAAACTAACCTTTTTATTCCATGAATATCATAGGCATAAAAGATGTGTGTGTGTGTGTGTGTGTGTGTGTGTGTGTGTGTGTGTGTGTGTGTGTGTGTGTGTGTGTGTGTGTGTGAGTGTGTGTGTGTATATATATATATATATATATATATATATATATATATATATATATATATATATATACAGTATATATACAGTGTATGTGTGTGTATATATATATATATATATATATATATATATATATATATATATATATATATATATATAATTTAATATCTTTAATAAACTACACATTGTGGATTTTGAAATTTTTATTAAGTACATATACACATTGTTTATTCATTTATGTAACGATGGTCTTACCGACTCCAAGAAAGTCAGAAGAGCCTCTTTATTTTCTCTCCAGCCTGTATATAGGGCATCCTCTTCTGGGAATTTGTCACAGCCCAGCTCTACTGTTATCTCAAAGCAGTTTGTGTGAAGGTAATTAAAGTCGCCCATTCCTGCCATAAAAAATGGAGGTGAAAACTAATTTTATAGTAACCTGATCATGCCAACAATAAATTAATTAATATTCTCTAATACAATTTTCATCATGTTTACCTCCTGCTATGCTGAACCACTGAGCCCCATTTATAATCCCCTCGTTATCAGCAAAGGTGCCACCGCACCTGTCTGTGTCCGGGCTGGACATTGTGGCATGGGCATTTGTGTAAATCATGGCCAACTGCCTGAAGACCTGCAATTCAAATGTCTTGTGTAACAATGCTGCAATTGTAAAAAAAAAAAAAAATGTATTGAGTTTTGTATTGCATGTGTTGCATCAGTTGACTTGCTGCAGTTTGTACTAGTACTAGTACTTCATGGCAGTGTTGCAACAGTGCAGTGATGAAATTTGCTTATTATCTGCCAGGAGTCACCTGCTCATCTGGAGTGGGAGAGAACACGTTCTTTTTGTGAGGATGATTTGAAAGGTCGTAAGGGTAAGACACCACCAGGTCTCCCCCATGAAAGCTAGCAGACAGAACAAATGGAATGGACCGAATCCATTTCATAACAGCATATGTCTCTGGAGCAACCTTTTTATAGACAGACACACACACACACACACACACACACACACACACTGTAGTGTAACTATTAACATAAATCAAATCAGTATGTATATAAAGTGAAATATTTTAAACCATTATTGTTTTTATTGTGAGGTTTATGGCTTACAGTTCCTAAAAATACAAAATCTAATATCTCAAAACTTGTCCTTGTGACAAGTATGTTCCCTCAAAGAGCAGGGCTCTTTTTTGCACAAATGACTGCATCAGTGCGGCATGGCATGGAGGCACTGCTGAAGCATTATTGAATTGTGTAGTTTTACTGAATTGTTTGATAGCAGCGCATCTGTATTGTTGAGGTGGGTGTTTCACATCTTGACAACAGCGCATAGATTCTCTCTGGGCTGGCCAATCAAACACTGTAATATCATGGTCAGCAAACCTGGTAGTCATAGTTTTGGCACTGTGGGCAGGTGCTAAGTCCTACTGGAAAAGGAGATCAAAATCTACATAAAACCTGTCATCAGATGGAAGCATGAAGTGCTTTAAAATCTACTGGTAGACGGCTTCATTGACTTTGGATTTGATAAAACACAGTGGACCAACACCAGCAGATGACATGGCACCCTTAATCATCAACAACTATGGAAACTTGGATTCTGTGCCTCTCTACTTCTCCTTCAGACTCTGGGACCTTGAATTCCATATGAAAAGCCAAATTTACTTTAATCTATAAAGAGGATTTTTGGTCACTGAGTAACAGTCCAGATAATTTTCTCCTTCACCCAGGCAAGACACTTATGACATTGTCTCATTGGTTCAGGAGTGGCTAGGAATGAAACAGTTGTATCCCATTTCCTGAAGATGTCAGCAGATGATACAGCAACTGTTTTGATATAGCACTCTGTGAATAGCTAGCTCTTTCAGTGATGACCTTCTGTAGCAAACCCATGATTGTGGTTACATGTACTGAACTATACTGAGACCTAAATGGTATTTAACTCACAAGGGAATATTTGAATATTTTGAGATGCTAAATTTTTGTTTCATTAGTTGTAAGATCATTAAAATCATACAAAAAGGCTTGAAATATTTCACATTACATGTGAACATTCATGAAGAGAGTTTCACTTCATGAATCAGATTATAAAAAACAATAATATAATTTTTTTAGATGCACTGTATACAGAGATAGATAGATAGATAGATAGATAGATAGATAGATAGATAGATAGATAGATAGATAGATAGATATCATTGTTGCTTTATTGTAATAAAGTTACCGTGCTTCTGTAATAAGAGTTGAGATTTCCTACCTTACCAAGCCAGTAGGAGTCTGGGATGGGAATATGGTCACTGCGAAAGGACTTGAGTCTACGCTGGTTGTAGACAAAAGAAGTCAAGTCTGGGAAATTTCTATTGAGGTCTATATTCTGGGCATTTCGACGGCCAGGTACAGACGCAGTGTGTAGGGCATCCTGTAGATTTTATATGACAATAAATGAATTTGTTACTTGGACAATGCTTTTAAAATGTCTATTAAAGCACTCAGTACTTGTTAGAGTAATGAGATTGAAACCATATGCTCCTACCACTTGCAAATTCTTGTAAACCATTGTGTGAAATCCATGCATACCTCAGTGGTTTACCACATAAATTCATCATAAGCTTTCAAAATGGTCCTTTGTTAATAATCTGTACTGAATTTCTTGTGTAATAACACAACTTTGTGAATTATCATCTGGGAGGACAAATACATCTCTGTAGAACAATCTCGGGTTCGAATTATGTTTCATCAGTGGTGTTGAAAACATTTGTCCAATAGTTCACAGGGATAAAAACTTTGTAGCTTTGAGAGTTGAAATCCTTCCCAACTTCAGAGATTTCATTACAGGTTAATGCAATAAAACATTTCCTTCCTCGATCAGGATGGAAAGATGGAAATTAGAACCTTTCTTTAAATAGTCATTAGTAAATGCATTATTAGGAATCGATGGAACATGAGAATTAGTCACCTCTCACCTCATCATAATCCGAATCAGAACTCCCGTACTTTTCAGAAAGGGCTAATTCATAGCCGTCAGGATTCATGGAGGGTAGAATGTGGATGCGTGTGGTGTTAATGAGAGTCTGGATCCGTGTATTTCCCAACAGATACTCAGAGCACAGGTACTGAGCCAAGTAAATCAGCAACTCTCGGCCCATGACCTCGTTTCCATGCAGGTTTCCAATGTACTTGACCTCTGGTTCCACTTACACAAGGAGAGAACACAGAAAAACAACTAGGATTGCAAAGAAACAGTCATCTGTCATCACACATTTTGTTAGGTATTAGGTTTCTGCAAAAGCTATCGGGTTGTGTGTTTATAGTATTGTCTCTGGTGGCCTTTTTAAGTACTCATGCAAAAATGAAATGCAGTCTAGGGTTGCGCTATAAAGATTTATTATTTCTCTATTTCTGCTTCACTCAGTTAACTGAATCACCTGACTGCTATTGTTTTTGAAATCACTTACATAGTTCATGTTCCCCAGGGTTGCTTGAAAACTCTATTATGAGCAGGTCTTTCTTTTCAACACTCTGTCCAATGCTGTATGTCCTTGAGATGTGAGAGCATTCTTCTGCTGTCTTTTTAAGGATCTTGTACATCTGTGTGTTGGAGTGATAGATGAACGGGATTATTGATGAGGGCTCCTCGATTGGCATGTTATCCATTTCAGGTTCTTCTTTATCTATAAATTAAAGAGTTTAAAAAGTTTTAGTAAAATTATATTTGTATAAGAAAGCATAAAAAAACTAGATGCTCTTTAAACTAAGAACTTATTTCATCATATACATATATCAATTGAGGGTATTGTCCTTATCATGGATGCAACTTTCCAAATTGTCACCACTGATTTAAATTAAGCTAATTGCATCCATGAAGGCTTCCTCCAAACATAGCTTGTAAAGTTAAAGAACCGATGATATCTTAATGGAAGACAAAGCTCAGAGAAAGAGTCGGTTCATATTTTATGGTTCAAGTTTGTGGCTGTTTCCACTCTGACTTTGGCAAAGCATGTCCTTTTGTGGAGCCCGCTTGTTCACATCCACATTTTAACATCATAGTGCATATGAAGGTATTTAAAGTTATAAATGTATACCCTTTTTTACGCAGACAATTGTATATAAGTAAAATAGAAATGTCTAATGGCCATAGCATACACCACAAACTGGGTTGAATGGCAAGTTGATTTAGACAACCCAGGACAAAACAAGTACTGTAGAACAGACAAACACAGCAGTCTTTAAAGGATTCCTTGGATCAAGCATCAAAAACTTTCAACATGGGATTAATTAGGTCAGTGAGAGATTGCACTCTTGATCATCTGTTCATATTTTTTTGCCTGCTAAGTCAATCTGTTTATTTTCTAAAAATAGATACTGCACTTAAGGGACACAATGCTGAGCCAATTTTAGATTTAGATAGAAAATCTATGAATAATAAATTGGGAAGCAGAAGGCCTGACAAGATGAGTAGTGAATGAACTTACAGAGATATATGCTAGATGTTAGATTAGTTAAGTTATTCAACCTGTATACAAATTGAGGTAGTTATTCAAGTAAAATTATATCAACTACGGAAATCATCCTTGGTTTTTAAGTTTGAGCAAAATCCTAATCTCAGAGATGCTGTGTCTGTATTCTGATCTCACTCTATTGTATTTTTGCACAGGTTTACGTTTTGTAGAACATAAGGTGTGTCTGTAAGATTTTTTTGTTGTTCACAAAGGGCTGACAAAACATGCATGAGATCTCAAAGTTGACTTTGTCAGGAGAGGGGCACAAAAGAAATGACAAAATATATGATGTACCATGGAATATATTGAAGTTAATAAAAGAACTTATTATTTAGTGGAGGAAATTGGGCACCACACTGACATTACCAAGAACATAGTTTCTCTCCAAAATTAATTAAAAAGACAAGACAAAAGAAAATGCTGACGTGGGTCCTATGGCTTCAGAGATATCAGGCAAGTACTGGTGACCTTTTGTATGTTTCATATTCTTTAAGAAGGAGTCATCTAGGCATAATGGAAGCTTGTTCTCACAAAAAATAATAAAGATTTTGCCAAAGCTATGTGCTGATGATTTTTGAGGTATAATTCTAAAGAATATTACACATTGACGTGTGGTGATGGTGGTAGCATCATGCGTATGGTGCCTCTTTTCTTTAGCTGAAACTGGGTGCTATTCAAGATCATGTAAATCATGTATAGCTCCAATCTAGTTTTGTACTAAACTTTCAGGCGTCTGATTGACAGCTGGAAACATTTAATTTCTTGCATAATACCAAGTCAAAACACAAATCCAGGGCAGTTAAAGTATGACTTAATATCATTTAACTTTTTAATTACAGTAATAGCTAGAGTTCTAACTCAGAGGTTTACATAGGTTCTGTTGTATTCATGGACCAAGCAACATACACTAGATGGAAGTACAAGCTTCTGATAATAAATGTGAAATCACAGCATGTTTATCATGTTTACTAGTTTATTCACAATCATGGTCTCAAACTAGAGTTTTTCAGTTTGTACTTCTTGGGAAACCATAAAATGTTGTATACCCCTATGACAGTACAACTAAGGGTCTTTGTTTTAGAAAACATTTTAAGTAAAAGCACTTTAAAGGCTGAAATCATCAACCAAACACTGAACAAAAAGACCGTTTTATAAGAGAACATTTACAATTGGTCATATATGTATATCACATGAGAAACAACGAGAAGTATACCTCCAATAGACTCAATAGAAAAAGAAGAAGAAGAAAAAAATCCATTCAAAGTTTGAAACAGGTAATCATACTAAACATTACCTCTCAGACTTTCCAGTGGGTCATAGCAGCCCTCCTCCTCACTAACAAAAAAGCGATCGCAGTCTATGTAGTAGGGCCAGGCCATTCCAATGCGTTCAAACATGTGGTCACAGGCTTTGTGCACAGACTCACAGGTGCTGCGACAGGGCTTCAGGATCTTATTGTTTTCGCAGCGTGGCGCTATGATGGAGCAGCCCAGCATGCGTATATCTGGACTGCACTCCCCATTTAACACTGAATGAATAACATTCAGAAGCAGATACTCCATACTCTGCTCGGCCTCAGTGCGACTTTTTTGATCCAGGAGGTTAGGGTACATAGTGGTGGAGTACGGCATGTCTTTACAGTAGGTCAACATGACATCTGTGCATTTGGCTGGCATAAGAAAAAAACACAATATAACAATAATATATGCAACAACAACAACAACAACAACAAAAAAAACAATACTCTGCTCTTGCTTAAAAAAGTTGAAATGAAAATGTCATCTTTTATGGCATGCCTGTTGGAAATCAGTTTATTCTCTACTTACTTAACTATTCATGATAAACTTTGCATGTCACATTATATGTGTATTATTTGTGTGCAAATATACTATAATAAAACTGTTATGGTATATTGCTTAAATTTACATCACCATTAAATAGTAATTTTTTTTCCCCCATGTATACAAATTGTAAACCAAAACTACAATTCTAATAGGCGAGGTAAATTACAATAGGTCTTGGTCGTTTCCTGCTCTGCACAATGACATGGAAGTAATTTGGGCCACATTCCACAAGCCTGTGCAAAAATGCATTTCAAAGTTCAGCTGATACACATATGAAGCTGCAGTCCCATCAAGCTAAACTGAGTGCTTTTTAAGTCTATTCCTTCCCCAGAACTAGCTATGGCTAACCGGAACTAGCCTGTTCAACCATACGGCTAGGTATGTTTACCTAAAAAGTTAACCTTGAACTAAAGACAATGTATCTTTGAAAGAAACTAACTTAATTTAGCTCAGTAGAACTTGAGAGAAATGGAATGCATTTTGCATGGAACAAGGCTTTTGGCCCCAATTACTCACTGTGTATTTGCATTCCAGGTGACAAACTTCACAGTCGCTGTTTAGAGCAGGAACATTTACATAGACCAAGACCTATTGTAATGTACTTTTATGCACATCAATTCTGATTTAGGACAGACTAGAAAAAAAAGTAACTATTTTTTTTTTCTCTATTTAAAGCAGTAGAAATGACTCTTTCTGGAATATCTGCACTATGCTTGCTACTTTGCACAGTAGAAAGCTGTATAATGTGTTCCAACATGACTTCACTGGTCCATATTTCTCTGACTGACAAGTGAAGAAATACAGTCCTGTCCAGAATTAGTCACAGCCTCACTCATGTATGCTCTTTCTGGCAAATTTTCAACTTTTCCAGACATTTTTGAAGCCATTCCCCTCTTAGTTCGATGTTTGTAGTTGTGTGTGTGTGTGTGTGTGTGTGTGTACTGTATATATATATATATATATATATATATATATATATATATATATATATATATATATATATATATATATATATATATATATATATATATATATATCACTATCTAGAACTCTTGGACAACCATGCTTCAATTCCAAACTCACTTTGAAACAATAAAATAGCAGATGTTTTTCATTTCTTTTCAGTGCAGCACTTTGTATGGTCAAGTAAACACTGAGAACTTGCTCTGAATCATTCTTACACAACAGGCCTTCTTACAGATGTTAATGTTAACATCTGTATGGTAAATCTAGGCTTTATTTATGCTTATGATGTGTTATGTAGTAGCCCACAGCAGAAACCAAACCAAATGCTGTGGTATAGGCCATTAATTTAATTATTTTAAACAAATCTAAAAGCAATATTATGATATTGAGACTTTATATTTGCTATAGTAGTTTTATTCATCTAGCAGGATCAAGCTCATTGATTTGCTTTCTTTTGTTCATACAGTGCCTTGCAAAAGTATTAATACTCCTTGAACTTTACCACATTTTGTCACATTATGGTCACAATGTAAACATATTTTATTGGGCCTTTTACGTGATAGACCAACACAAAGTGGCACATAATTGTGAAGTAGAAGGAAAATAATAAATCGTTTTCATATTTCAAACAAAATTCTGAAAAGTGTGGCCTACATTTGTATTCAGCCCCCTTTACTCTGATACCCCTAACTTAAATCCAGTGGAACCAATTGCCTTCAGAAGTCCCCTAATTAGTAAATGGAGTCCACCTGTGTGTAATTTATTTTTTGTTTTGTTTGTTTGAGAACATTAGTGGACAAACAGCATCATAAAGTCCAAGGAACACTCAGACAGCTCAGGGATAAAGTGGAAAATTTTGAAGCAGGGTTAGGTCACAGAAATATATCCCAAACATTGAACATCTCATGGAGCACTGTTCAATTCATCATCCCAAAATGAAAGGGTATGGCACAACTGTAATCCTACCAAGACATGGCTGTTTACCTAAACTGACAGGCCAGTCAAAGAGAGCATTAATCAGTGAAGCAGCCAAGGGGCCATGGTATCTCAGGAGGAGCTGCAGAGATCCAGAGCTCAGGTGGAAGAATCAGTCCACAGGACAACTATTAGTGTTGCACTCCACAAATCTGGCTTTAATGTTAGGGTTTCAAGAAGAAAGTCATTGTTGAAAGGAAGCCATTAGAAGTCCTGTTTGGAGTTTGCAACAAGCCATGTGGGGAACACAGCAAACATGTGGAAGAAGTTGCCCTGGTCAGATTTAGTTGAACATTTTGGCCTAAATGCAAAACGTTATGTGTTCCGGAAAAATAACACTGTGCATGGTGGTGGCAGCATCACGTTGTGAGGATGCTTTTACAGGGCAATCTTAGAAGAAAACCTGTTAGAGTCTGCAAAAGACAGAGGTAGAGCTTCAATGGTTTAGATCAAAGCGTATTCGTGTGTTAAAATGGCCAGTCAAATTCACCTAAATCCAATTGAGAGTCTGTGGCAAGACTTGAAAATGTTCCTAGACACTCATCCATCCAATCTGAGCTTGAGCTATTTTGGAAAGCAGAAAGGGCAAAAATGCATGCCACACTTTGAAGAAGAAAAAAATTGAAAACCATATATAATTTTCCTTCCTCTTCACAATTATGTGGCACTTTGTGTTCGTTGATCACATAAAATAGCAATAAATACATTTACATTTATAGTTGTAATGTGACAAAGTGTGGAAAAATTCAAGAGTTATGAATACTTCTGCAACTCACTGTATTTGCTTTTGTGTGACTCACATGAGTTATATCACATGCAAACTTTAAAATACACTATCACGTTTTTTTTTTTTTTTACATGCCACTAGATATAATCAGTACGGGAAATGTATGCTGTAGAAATATTCCATAAGGAACACATACAGACACAGATAAACAAACGCACAAGTCTCTTAACTCACGTATTTCCATGGGAGGAGTTCTGCACCCTGTGTGAGAGACAATATTAATTTTAGAAATGAGAATTCTAGGGTATGGAACACTAGATGGCGTTAAATAGTCTATGGAACATTACTTTTTTTGTTGTTGCATGATTTCCAAATGCCTCCATATATAATGTGATGCGTTTATATTGGGTAAAAGCCATCACTTTGCACTAATGCAGTGCACATAAACAGGGACTTGAGGGTCTGTTGGAAATTCAGCCATTAACTTTGAAACAGATTCAAACAGCCTGTTTATGTACTCAACAAAGTAGGCGTTTGTCAAGTGTAAGTTTCATAACTATAATTCTCTTTGACCCCGAGGCTATGGACTCCTGCAAGTCTTTGATATTCTTCTACATGGTATATAACTAATGTCTCGTATTAAATGACGCAATAGTCTTCCAGTTTTAACAACAATTACACAGTTGACCAACCTTGAAAATAGCTGCCAGGTTTACAACGCTGTGGGAAACCCCAGATAGCTGTCCCAACAATGTTGAGAAAAAGAACAATCCATAAACTTTGCATTTTGTCCAGGTTTATATCCATACGGTTAGTAAAAGTGTAAACCGTGTCAGCCCGGAGCTCGTACTGTTTCCAGCCTCAGCGTTCTGGATATCTTCACTGCGGCTCTACAGCACTCTCGGATTACACAGGGAGAATAAATCATGAGGACAAACACTAATGTGTTGCTGCTTCTGCTGTGCTCTTCCTGAAATGTAGAGGCATTGTTATGCCTGGATATTTTTCTCTTTTCACATGAAACAGCTGAGCACCAGAACGACTCAAATAAGTTAAGCATGTGTATAAAAATGCTCCAGAAGGATAACATTAAAACTGCAACAGTCTGTTTTGAAAGAACGTTATAAAGACATAAGTGAGATAATTTTCATTACCATTTAAATGATATTTAATAAGTGAAATCAAGGCAGCTAGCAAGTTTGGTAGCAAGTTTTTAGTCTGCAGTATTTAGACCACAGACTAAATAAAACACCAAGAATTTTTAACCATATTAATCAGATATTCACAGAGCTCCTAAGGGACATGTTTAAAAAACGAGAAAATTTCTGGTTTGCATAAGAAAGTATCCCGTTTCCTTTTTCTGTTACGCTATTTCTGGTGCACACCAGATATTTTCATGTGAATCCAACCTAAGCTGGAACCAGGCAAACATTCTCTTCTCAGTATCAAGGAGTAAAATGGCACCTTGTGACATGGTTGAGGTATATTTTTTATCTCTGACTTATACAGTAAGTCCCCAACTTACGAAAGAGTTCTGTTCCGGGAGCACGTTCGTAAGTCGGATTTATTCATAAGTCCGACAAAGTGAGTTTTATATGTCTTTGACACAAATATACAATGTACAGAATAATACAACCAAACACACAGATTTGTTGTTTTGGTTCTGCATTATACTCTCGCAAGAATGCTCCTTTAAATCACGAGGGGTTTCCCGGTGATGCAGCAAGGTCAGCTAAACTCATTCTAAGGGAACCTGGTAAGACGTCGGGAGGAGGACAATGCTACATGGTGTTTAGTGTGCGCTTCAATTTTCTCAGAACTGTATTGGACTCTGAACTTGTTGAGGATTTTTCACAGTCAGTATTATTCTTTCGGCGAGTTTTGCATTTACGAATGTTCATTCATATCTGTGGAAATTCGGAACTCGAATGTTCGTAAGTCGGGGACTTACTGTTCAAATTCAAATAAAAATTTTATTTGTCACATACACAGTACGATATGCAGTGAAATGCTTAGAAAACTGTGGTGCCGGCCCGTAAGGGGATCGAACCCGCGACCTTGGCGTTATAAGCACCACGCTCTAACCAGCTGAACTAACCGGTAGTTATATAAACATATTACAGTTTTGATTGCTGCTTGTCACTGTTACATAATCTCTACACAGCATCTGAAGAGCATTTTGATGTCTCTTGGATTGTTTTGCGTTCACCAGTATTGATCACTATTAAAGTTGTGCAATTAAAGTGCAATTTTCCAGAAAATTATTTTGTGTTTAGAAGCTCCTGTTAGGCTAATTGGCATTATTTCAGGCAAATGGAGGTGGACCTGTGAATGTATTTTTAAGGCAACGCCTTCACAAAAGTGCCTCTTTGTTTGACATCATGGGAAAGTGAAAAGAAATCAGCCAAGACCTCAGGGAAAAAAATCCAAATGCCTCAAGGTACCACATTCATTTGTACAAACAATATTGCACAAGTACAGTATAAACACCATGGGACCACACAGCCACCATACTGCTCAGGAAAGAGACATGTACTTTAGCGTAAAAGGTATAAGTCAATTGCAGAACAACAGCAAAGGGCCCTATGAAGACACATGAGGAAACAGATACAAAAATATTTCTACAGTAAAACAAGCTAAAAATTGACATAACCTGAAAAGCTGCTCAGCAAGGAAGAAACCACTGATCCAGAACCTCCATAAAAAGTCAGACTAAGGTTTGCAGCTGCACATGGGGACAAGGATCTTATTTTTGGAGAAATCCTTCTGATCTGGGGGGAAAAAAAACTGTTTGACCATAATGGTTGCAAGGCTTGCAAGTCGAGGAACACCATACCACCTGTGAAGCACAGGATTGTCAGCATTGTTTTGTGATGGTGCTTTGCTCCAAGACAGACTGGTGCACTTCACAAAATAGAGGACTTGAGGAATATTATGTAGATGTATTGAAGCAACATCTCAAGGCATCAGCCATTCTTTTCAATGCAAATGAACCTAAGCATACTTCTAAAGCTGTATCAAAGTATCTTAGGGAGAATAAAGCTGAGGTATAGGAGTGGCCCTGACCTCAATCAAATGGGCCAAGGAGGCCTACAAACCTGACTTAATTTAAGATTCAATTATTTGTCACATGTACCTTGTGACAAAACACAGTGAAATATTTTTTTTGTATATCCCAGTTAGGAAACTGGGGTCAAAGGACATGTTCAGACAGGGTACAGTACTCTTGAAACATATAGGGTTAAGGGGCTTACTCAAGGGCTCAACAGTAACAACCTTGCAGGGCTGGGGTTCGAATCAACGACCTTCCAATCAAAAACACAGTGACCTACAGCCTTAATCACTTGAGCCACCACTGCCCCATTTGACCCATGTTAAACAATTGAAAGGTAATGCTACCACTTATGTGTAAGGAAAACTCTTTCAATGGGAATCTGATGAAAGAAATAAAAGCTATACGTGTCCACACCGAACACAAATAAATTTAAAAACTATTAAACTTGATCAATGTTTCCATGAAGGACTGTGGCAAATGTAATACTCAATGATATGTATTTGAGGATCTTACCAGGAAATACCCAAAATAAAGTTGACGGTGATAAAATCACGTCCTCATATAAGAACTTTTTTTTTTTTTTTTTTTTTTAGCAATCTTCTATACTCTTAAAATGAATGTTTAATCTTTATGGGTTCACTTAATAAATTCAAGTCCAAATGAAAAAGTTCAATGAACCATTGAAAGTATGTTATTGTAGGTTTCTTTTGACAAAAATGATTTTCCATTTTATTGGTTTTCAGTCTGATGACCCATGGCAAAGTAGCAATAATAACAGTACCAGTCAAAAGGATTGTGTGCTATGTGCTATCTGGCTTGTAGGAAACCTCTGGCAAATGGTAAAGTCTTCAAATCCCTTCAAGCGAGAAAATGATAATAGTAAATGTCAGGCCCAGAACTGTCAGTTCTAATACCCTTTTCTATTCAATGCAGTTACTGTGCAAGATATTTCTCTGAGTTGGGACAAAAATAGAATTTAACAAAAAAGATCACTTAACTTTGCTGCTTTGTCCATTAACCTGGCAGACTCTTTGCATTAGACATTTTTCCATCCATTTGCTTCTCCAAATCATTGTGAAACTTTAGCCACTACGTATTACCAAGAAAGTCTTAGTCTTTTTTTTTTTTTTACATTAATATTTAAATGTTACACTCTGAGGGGGTAGGCTGATGGTGGCCACATGATTTTCTTATCGTTTATTGGAGGCATGCATTTACTTAAAATCCTACATAGCTTAATTTAATTTCATGTATATTCTCATTTGTTCAGTATGTTCATAAAACAGTACATATATAAGAAAACTGGCACAAATATGGATGTATAAAGCACTTCATTATCATTTCATAAGTTCATAAATCATAATATCATAAACCTGGCTTACTAAATAAAACAACTGAATTTACATTACAAATGACTTTATACTGTGCAAAGTATGTACAGTATGTTTACTTGTGGAAACACAGCTTGATGTGCACAATGTTATGCTGTAAAATTTTATCTAGTACATTCAGTTACAACCTGTTCTAGGTACTATTGTGTAATTTTTCATTTTAGCTGTTTCATAACAAATAGTAAATAATAATTTATTAGGGAAAAAAAGTGCTGTATTTTCCAGTTACTGAGCCGGGATTTTAAATAAGTGAATTCATAAAGTCTTTAAGAATGAGAACCATTTTCTTAAAATACAGTATACTGTAAGTGATCACAGTGTCTACTAAAGAATACACCACATTTTATCTATGATATATCCATATCTGTGAGAAGTTTAGTAATGCCATTACCCCTTTCTTTGATTTGTTGAAATATGGCCACAAGATTCTTACTCTGTTCAGGAAATTTTGCTAATTAAAGGGTTAATATACTGAGTGTACGTGCACAGGGCACATAATTCAGGGTCGATTGTATCATATGACACTTTCCACTGAATACCTTTGATGATCTTGAAAAAAAAAACTTGGAAAGAAAACACGCATCTCAAATGATGGTGTGCCTGTTTGTCTGCTGAGGTTCAATTATCACTCTGATGTCTTTGATGTGTGTGTGTGAGTGTGTGTGTGTAACTGTGTGTAACTGTGTGGGTGTTTGTATTGTGAACAGAGCACATGGCCATTTAGTCACATATTGTTCTTGTCCATATTTATCACTGCTATCTGGTGCATATATCTGTGTGCATCAAACAGCCAGCATCTCCAGCTATATCTAATTGATAATCAGTTCAACTCTCGCTCTACACACACTTTCCCATTCGTTGTCTCTTTCTATGTACTACGAATTAGAATATTTCCATATAAAGAAAATGTCACTAGCTGATTCTTTGGAGACAGTAGTCGTTTTCTGTGTCTAGTGAGCTGTTGTGTCCAGAGGAAGGGTATAAGTCACGTTTCAATAGGCGATTAGCCACTGATACTAGTATTTTCTTGTACTGTTGCCTCAATAGGGAATATGCAAAGGGATCTGAAGCTGCCTTGCTGTAAGTTAAGCACTTGCTGATGATGCCCCAATATCGGTTGATATCCACAAAGGGTAGAAGCTCTGTCAGCCTAGAAAGCAGAGAGCAGGACCATTAATAACTTAATAACAGCTGGAGAATAAAAAATAGACAAAACTGATTGCAAACCCATTAGACACTTTAAACCTGTTGCCAGGCCCAGACTTACACTCCTCACCATAAGCTATTAATAATATCAGACTAATATTGAGCTTTAAGAGGAATAACCAAATAAGTATGTGAATGTTTAGAGGGCTAAACTGTTATCAAACATTTGTATCTTATGCAAAGAAACATGTTTCCAAAAATGTTTTGTGTTTGTTTCTATATTTCTGTATTCATTTGAAGATTAAAGGAATTGGTCCTGTGGGGAAAAATTACAGTATGAATTACAAAAATGGAGAGGGGGGGGGGGGGGGTGAGGAGGAAAATGCCAAGATTCTTTGAGCGTGTTAAAGGCATCATCAAGTGCAAATCCCCAGGGAAACCGAAACTATTGATAGGATCTTATCACCTCTGGTGCACACTGGTTATTCTTAGAAGCGCGGATTTTTTTTTTTTTTTTGTGCAGCGCGTTTACGTCACCAGAATTAAATGACGTCATTCAAAAGCTTCTCGATATACTTTCTTCCTTATTAAGCTTGCTCATTTAAACTGCTTCAAAATTAGGTTCAAAATTATGGCGAATGTTTCAGAGCATCAAGACACCAATGAACAATCTGAATGAATGAACATGTCTAACTTTTGTAACATTTCAATTTGAACAGGACCTACCTAGTTATGACATATGGGGCGAAACAGATAATAAATGATCCAATAAATATACTGATTTTCTTGGTCGCGCGCTGTTTCCTCCTCTTTTGCTCAGCCAAACAACGTTGTTTAACGCTGAAAAAAATAAATAAATAATAAAACAACGGAATGCAATGAGAATTAGGTTATCCCGAGGAAAATGGCAAAAACAATGTGCACGAAGCTACTACATGCTGTATGAAGAAGCGACATGAATACCTTGGGTGTATATCAACAAGCAAGAAGAGCGTCTGCATGGTTATGATGTCGATCCTTTTGCAATGAAAGCGTGCGACTTTGAGCACTTTTAAGTAAGTCACGCACAACACGAGCAGCGAGAGCATGAAGCTGGCGCCGTGGAAGGCCACGGTGAAGGCGGCGAAGTCGGCGCGCGAGCTCTCGGCGTTCAGGCGCAAGGTGCAGGACGCGTACGCGCGGCTGTAGTCGAGCCAGGAGCGCAGCAGCGCCACCACGGAGAAGGCGAGCGAGTGGAGCCACGCGTAACACACCATCAGCAGCGCGTCGCGGCACCGCATCTTGCTCGAGTAGCTCAGCGGGAAGACCACGGCGATCCAGCGGTCGATGCTGAGCGCCGCCATGCTCAGCATCGCGTTGGCCGTCAGGAACGTGTCCAGGAAGCTGACCGCGCGGCACAGGCAGTCCCCGAAAGGCTGCTGGTCCTTTATTATCCCGAGCAGCGTGGACGGCATGTTCAAAACGGTGATGAGCAGGTTGCAGAAGGACAAGTTCGTCGTGAAAATGCCCGGCACCTGCCTGCGTATCTCGCTGCTGTGCGCGAAACATAGCAACACCAGCAAGTTGGACAACAGCGAGACCGTCGCGACTACGACGATGAAAAGTGCGAGCAGGATCTCCGCCAAGTCCATGTCTCACTTCAGAAGTCCCGTTGAGGTGCGCCCAAGCCTGGTGATCGGAAACACGTCGGAACATCCATGATTCCTCATGAGTTTGCGTCTATTAGTGTTCTTATAAAACAAATACTTCGGATTTATCGCTTCGGGGAGAACAAAAAAAACAAAACAAAAAAAAAGGTGGAATAATATGCACAAGCTGAGTGAGCTGTCCAGAGTCCTGAAGCCCAAGGGTGCGCACACCGGTGTCTCGTTTTAAATCCTAAAGCTCCTAAAAGTTGCACGTAAATCTCTTGGGCAATGCATTTCTCAAGCAATTATGACAATATCATTTAAAGTTTGCTGCTGCGTTGAAAGTATATCCTCCCCAGACTGCTCTTCCACCTTACTGCGTCCCTCTCAGAGCGAGCTCGCTGCGACTGTCAGGCTCACGAGCGTCTTGTGCTTAGATCATGCGCACACACCGAGCCATCGTGGGAGGCCACAGAGCAACAGGCATATTACTCCTGCAACTATTTACTATAAACAAAGTGAGCGGATATACTTATAGCACTATGCAAAATTGTACTGTATGGTTCTGGTTATGACACAAAACGCCTTTTATTGATTAATAACTAACTATGTTATCATTTAATGTGTAATTGGTTTAATCACAGTCTAAGCATAATATTTCTCAAATCTAATAAATTATTATTATTTTTTTTTTAATGAATGAAGTGCACTGTCAACAACAGATCATAACATGTTCTTAGCTGAAAGAAAACTGGCCAGTAAAACTAAACTTATTTTTAGCTACTGGTTGTTGGCACAGCTTAGAGCAGTAACACAATAGTTACAGAGTTAGTATTCAATTATCAGTTATAACACCTCATTTAGCAGTTTCAGAGTTTAAGCCAAGGTTTCCACTGTGAGTCAACAGGTTCCTGTGGATAATGTAAGACCAGAGATTATAAAATTAGCCAGTCGATGTGTGCTAGTTTGCTATACTGCTGTCCAATAGTCCAAACAAAGTGCTGTTTGTAGAGCTAATGTACATGGTGTCCCAAAAGTATCCATACGTAAGGGAATTAACATGTTTTAATAAATTTAATTGTATCTACAAAAGATTCTCTATACAATTGTCATTTCTTTGTAAACACACACACAACATCATCTTATCCACTCATGATGAACTTGCATTAATGCATCTGGTGTTGCATGTATTGTAATTGTAGTGCATGTAATTGCTCATTGAATGCAATCCCTTAAATTAGCTTTGTGCTGAAACTTTTCCTGGTACACCATGCACTTCATGTGCTTCCACAGATAAATATCAAGTGTACTTATATCTGAGGATCTTGGAGGCCACTCTGTGTATACTGTATACTTTTAAGAAATGAATCACTTTACACACAAAATGTACAAAAGCACTTCTGAATAGGGAATTGTCTTGTTCAGTTATGTGATATTTTAGAGATCCCTAGAAACATCTACAGCATAACAACAGAAGTGATGTCGGTTAGTGAAGTGATAACAGAAGTGATAACAGCTGCATAATTTTCATTAATTTAAAATATGCATAATAGTGCAAATAATGCAAATAGGAAAAACCTTTGAATTACCTCTAGAATAACTGACACCCTTCATGAAAATAGGGAAAATTAATAATTATGCAATGGGCGATTCACTTTTACACAGACATAGAGGGAATAGTTTTAGTTGAGGAGGACTTTTTAAAATAATATAAATTTTAACATTATCAGCACCAACACTATTTATATTTTGTGAAAACTCTCCTGCAGAGAATAACAGCACTAAGCTTTTTTTGCTGTAATAGTTTTAAAATCAAACTGAGATGAAAACTCTCTTTTACACAATAATTTGTGTGTTTATTTGGATGTAAATTTGGGGTCATTCCATTCTTGCAGAATCCAACTGTGGTTAGGACACAACCTCCTGGCTGAGGCAACCAGATATTTTTCTGGCAGAGAGATGAATAACTGATGCTGTTACTTTTCACAAACGCCTTTGGATCCCAAGCCACAAACATCCCCCACAGTCTCAGAGCATCAGTGACCCACCTCCTTATGTTACATTGGTTAGGGGACTTTTTCTTATATGCAGAAAAAGTGGCCATTTTTGCAAACATGATAATAGTGTGTGGGGTTGACAACCCAGAGCATAACCAAACTGCAGAATACTGAGGACATCTTAAAGTTCTTAGTTGGCTTCCTCACCACCATGCTCAGGACATGGAAGTATGCTCATGGGTATAAAACTGGGATATGTTTATGTTATATGTATATGGTCCCTGTATGTGTGTGGGCGATGCGACTTAAAAATCTGCTGCATTGTGGTTCTGATTATTATCCTGTTCATGTTACTGTGGTTAATGGACTTGAATATTTTTATGTATCTAAGGAGGCTTGTAGTGGGTGGAAGGTGTTATTTCTGAATTAATTTTGCAATCTTGAACTTGAATTTCTAAGTTACATATGATAGCTTTCACAACCTGGAGAACCATTTACGGTTTCCTGCTTAATTAAGCAGAGTGAATCTGATTACACACAGTATATACAAAGAAATTCACCTGCACCTTGTGGTGGACAATTTAATTGCCTTAAATACAGTAGAAATAGGCCAGTAATGTTTTCCTGTCTCAAGCAAAATTGCTTTTTGCTAACTGAGGCCATGTGCAAAGTGACAAAAAGTGAAAATGTTCTGGGATTTATAGTGTTACTACAGGGTCGTAGTATTTTACCAGTTATACAGATAAGATTTAGGATCTTTTCTAAAAACAAGAAAATGCATCAGAAACTTAACTACATTATATTTAATGTGTACAAATTGAGCATTTATAAATCGAGTCATCTACACTGAGTGGAAAAATTCTAGGATCTATCATATGGTTTCAGTGAGTGTGCCAAGAACAATAGTTTCAGCCTGGGCATGATAGGCTGTATTCATGTACTTATAATACGTTTTGCTGTATCATATCTTCTCATATTACCACCAAGTGAAGTATCCAAGTGAGGCAAATCTATTTTTCAGTATTTGTAACTGTAGCGGGTTTTCCGTTCTGCATCAAAGCTATTATTCTAACCCTAGTCTTGCACAAACTGGCATCTTGACAGAATAAACCTAATGCTTAATGCTCTTTTATAAGCAATTAAAAATTTATAAATAAATATCTACCAGTAGATAGACTGGTATATCTACCATAGACTGGCTGTGCTAAATTGCCTATAGTTGTGAATATGTGTTGCCATCCATTGTGTGTTCCTACTATGGGTCATAGATCGACTTCAACCCTAAGTAAGCTGAATGAATGTCACAGACAAAACAGTTGGAAACCTGTTTAATCCTGGTTTAAGAATAAATCTAACAAGAATAAACCAATCACTATGTTCTTGCTGGTTCTTTGTCTCCTAAATGAGGTCAACTGGTAGATTTCAACATTCATACCTGATAGCTTCATGAATATTTGGTGGCATTTCAAACCAGCATCATTTAACAAAGCTCACTTAAATTTGGTTCAATGCTTATTAAAGTTAACAAATTTCATAACTAATGTTAATTAGGAACACTTAGATTAGTTTAGCTAATACACAATGTAGCACAGCAGTATTGCCACCAACCAACTTGAACAGGTGTTCCAGCACCTGTTTCATATGCTATGTGTAGGTTTGTATTCATGTGCAAAGCAGCACAGCTGTTTTAAAAAATCTCGACGCCCCATCATGACCTGGCTGAGGTAAGTGTAGAGTAGAGGGCAAATAAGCCACTCATAGAACAAGACAGAAGCGCAGCGTAGGTGTGGGCAATTATCTGTCTGTGTGTGTGCGTGTGTGTGTGTGCTTACATGCCAAAAAGCATTATTGATACATCAGCCCCCGTAATCAGTGTTAAACACACAGCGAGAATTCCCTTTTTTTTTAAGAGTCCTTGACACCACAGTTTTATATCATAGAAGAATAATCATGCTCCAGCTTCACACAGTAATTAAAGTCCATACCTGCACTTGAAGAGATATATTAAGAGTGTTAAAGGCACACAATAGCCTTGTTGTTCCCTTCTGTGTTTCATGGCAAGTTATAAGGGAGGTGTTATTTGTGAAGCAGTGGAGCCACTAAACAGAGTACTGTTTGGCAAACAAACAGCGTGAAATGGCTGCCGTGAGACATCTCCCAGCTGGCGCAGGTACGATCAAAGAGTTATTGTGAGACATGTTGCCATGGAAACGCCGTGAGTCTTGTGAGGTATTGTCTTTTGGTGAAATGGCAGAGGATTAAAATAACTTCCCTGATAGCACTAAAGCCCAAAATTCAATGTTCCCTTGGGTCACCTTTGCTAGTGGAAGTGATCCACCTGCACATCATTGTGCCAGAGCCAACTGAAACAGAAGACGGTTACCAAATAAGGTAATTTCCTCTGTGTGTGTGTGTGTGTGTGTGTTAATTTCCTCTGTGTGTGTGTGTGTGTGTGTGTGTGTGTGTGTGTGTGTGTGTGTGTGTGTGTGTGTGTGTGTGTGCGCGCTTCAATGAGATGGCTCTTGTCTTGCATCTAAGTTTTCACAGTCACACATCCCACATCCCTTTAAGTAAATAGCACATTCCTGTCCAAAGACAGTCCCACACAAGCTTGAACTACACTTATGCAATCAAGTTCAACTGTGGGACTGTCTTCATGATAGCAAAAATGTTGCTCTGGGAGCAAAGTTGCAGTTCATTCTAAATGTGTCACTGTTTGGAGGCAGCAACCATTTTCGTTCATCATTTTCAAAAGTGTTTACTGGAGAGTCATTTTTTTTTTGTTTTGGACTTGTTTTCAAGCCTTTCAATAACAGATTATGTAACCATATTTTACAAAAATGCTCATCCCCGGTGAATATGAGCAACTTTTTATTTTTTTTTAAATAGTGATATTATGAAGTGCATATTATTAAAGACACTGCTAAAAATTTTATAGTTGCATACAGTCAAGCTTGCTTCATGGGAATGAATGATTTGGCTCATTGCAGGAGACTGATGGCCATGGCATAGTCAACCTTTGCTTTAGTCATGGGGGTGCTTCTTTCATCCTCATGCCAAAAAAGAGCCGGTCAGGGAGTAGGATGGAAGGTCCATAAGATCACATCAATAAATCCTTTTCAGCTTAGTGCTGGGGAAAAATGGATGGACCCCCTTGAACCAAAACCAACAAAGAGGTCACATTTGAAAAGACTCTTTCTTATTTATTAATGCTCTAATACCCTGGCTGTATTCGTGGTATTTATGAGTGACTCCAGCTTCAGCCACATGTTAAACAACAATCCAGTTTAAACTGGTATTCCCAGTTGTACACATTAGGGAAGTTTGAGGTTCATCTCCGAAGGAGTGGTTTGATCAGAGTCGGTCATATTTGCAATGCTGATATGCGATAAATAATTGATAAGACACCAGCACAGTTCAAGTGTCATGGCTCAGTATGGGATGTTAACTTTGCTGCCAGATTGGCAGCTTGTCAAGACCAGCAGAGCTTTTTAAACAGCTCTTTGTATTTTCCTACTCCTCTGTTGCCTAAAAGAAAAAAGAAAGAAAGAAAGAAAGAAAGAAAGAAAGAGAATAAAATGTTGTGGTAAGCATTTTGTGTAATTTCATGGCTTAATTCTGATTAATTCAAATATATGGAACATATGCCTGCCAAAACATAGCTCATTAAATCTATACAGCTTGTGGTATTTATACATCTACAAATAACATGAGCTCTTATAGGACATCTGTTGTCAACATGACTTTTCTTTTGCTTTCTAAAGGTAACAGGTTTTGTACTAATTATAAGGACTACAACAGTTAGTATTAGCGTAAATATCAGCCTGTCAACATCCTGCCATGGACTGAGACACCTCTTCATAAATATGATAGCATGTGATTCTGTGCTTTGTCATAAAAATGTTTCCTATTTTAGGTTGTTTGAAATGATATGACATGGAAGATCTGGTACCAGAGAGAGAGAGAGAGAGAGAGAGAGAATGTGAAATGTGGGAACATACTGAATTTATTATCACTAGCAAAAACCAGCTGGTTGATGCCAGCTGGTGAGTATTTCACACACACACACATACACACACACATTACATATTAGTCTGGGGTGAAAGTGAAATTAAACTAAGCATACAAATGCTATTAGTTAAATTTGATTAAAAGACGTATCCAAGCGGCTGAAAAATCCCCCAAGCAAACTGGAAAAGCATAAGACATAGCAGTTAATATACAGCCTGCTGAAGGACTCTTACTGTACTTCTGCTCACAGATTAAGTCGAGTTGTGACATACAATACACCGATTGATTTTTTTCTAACGTAAAATCCTGACCCCTTATTTCATCACTGATAACAGTGGACCATGAATACAAATACAGCAACAGTTACATGGCAAGCTTTTTGGAATCGACTGAGCAGATATTACGTCCATAATATAGTGCCCACAGGAAATGCTGGCCCGAAAGGCACCTCTGAAACAGGTAGAGCGAACTGGAGGAGAGCGTTGTGGAGAAATGTGACAGCCATGGCACATAGGACATTTATCACTGTCTGGGGCTCAGCTGCTCCAGAGGCTGTGGCCCCGTACACTCAGGTCTGGAGAGGTGTTATATAACATAAACAATGTGACTCATGCCTATAGTCCAACTTGAGGTCTGCAAAACCAGCTTCATACATCACAGACGACTTTGTCCCACCAGCACTTTAAAAAGTGGTTCCTGTTTATTGTGAATTATTGAGTGTTCAGAAAGTATGACAGGAAAAACATTTTTTTTTGTGAGGCTCACATTGAAGAAATGTGACATTCTTGTGACATACTTTAGTAATTATTCATTTCTAATCTTCCATTCCTTCATCAAATTATTATGTTACTCTTGCTTTTTCTGGTTACTGAAAATAATATTTTAGAAAATACCATCTAACCACTTACATGTGATGTTTTAGCTTCCCATAATCAGCCAAAATGATTGCTAATAGCAAGCTGATTTTAGTGATTTAAGAATTGAGTTTGCATAAAAAAAATTATATTCATATTATATGTTCTCACATACTCTTAAAGATTTGTGTCATATTTATTGTGTGTTGCCCAATAAATTAGCAACTAATCATCACTGCGGATTGGGTCAAGGGATACAGGCTTTTCTGCATAATAGGCCACCAATTATATAAATGTATTGTTTCCATTAGAGTTAAAATTTCACCTCCTATACAGTTTGCTCACCCAGGGCTATGTGGGTTTCCTTTAGATATTCCGGGATCCAAGACAAACAACATGCATTGTAGGCCGATTAGTGTTCATGAATTGGCAGTAGTGTATAACTGAGTGTCTGTATATGGGCCTGTGTCCTGCAATGGGTTGCCACCCCATCCATGTTGTCCCTTGCTTTTTACCATAAGCTCACTAGAATAGACTCCATGCCATCCTGAATGCATACATTAGAAGTAATACAGAAAATAAATACTTCATTAATGAATTTATCACATTTGAATCACTCAGATGTTAATACACACCATCTTTTGATTTTAGTGCGCTGAAAGTGTTATAAGGTGAAATCTGACACTCGCACTGTATAACGTTAAGAGTTGTGACAGATGAATTATTTTTTGTACAGATGCTATTTAAAGACAGTACTTAAATCTATAAAGATCAGCAGGACACCATGCTTCACGTTTTCTGACAGGGCAACATTATTCCTGTGCAGCTTCCATTCTCATGACTATTTCATCAGAGCATGCAGTATTAACCAGTGTTACATAACTCTAATCAGGAGGGTTTGTGAAGATCCTCAAAACTGCCGTGCAGCAGCACTGAATTCTAGTGAATCTTTAATTAAAGTGTAAGGTGCCCAGTTGATTTATCTGTTCATAGAAGGTGCTATTTTGAGTGAATCCTGCCCAAACACAGAGCAAGGAAAAATAAGAATGAAATATTTTATGAAGGTTTGTGTAGAATTCTAGTGTTTGTCTTTGTCTTGAGCCAAGTGTGATTCATGCAGACCTTTTGTCTGTTTATATATGAGTAAGCTTATTGTTTGCCAATGAAAAATCATGAGCTTATTGAGCATTGAGCTTATTATTCAGCAGTGTGCATTTCTCTTGACTGTTTTCTCTACAGCCAATCATTCTTTAGATGTTCTTCCATGCCTGTTGGTGTTACTGATTTAACCAATGAATTCCTTGGTTTTAATGATGTACCAAATCGTTGATTTCTGTTTTTTCAGTGTAATGATAGCTTTCTTCTTTTTGCACTGACACCTCTTTGGACTGTATATTGAGAGTTCCTATACTTAAAATACTGTACTTGAAATAAAGTAAAAAATGAAAAATCATTGCTTTCAAATACATTGTGGTGGTATATAGAGGCAAAAATATGAATATGTGTCCTTGTCCAAATACCTGTCTACCTGACTAAAGTGTACAGTCAGGTTCAAGCATTTTGGAACAAAGATGCCATTTGGCCTTTGTACACCACCACATTGAATTTGAAATGAAACACTCAATATGTGAACAAGATTTTAAGCTTTAATTCAAGGGGTTTGAGAAAAGACTGTTGTGAAACATTTAGGAACTACAACCATTTTCATACACACACACACACACACACACACACACGTGGACAAAATTGTTGGTACCCTTCGGTCAATGAAAGAAAAACTCACAATGGTCACAGAAATAACTTTAATCTGACAAAAGTAATAATACATAAGAATTCTATGAATGTTAAGCAATGAAAGTCAGACATTGCTTTTCAACCATGCTTCAACAGAATTATAAAAAAAAATTAACTCATGGAACAGGCCTGGACAAAAATGATGGTACCCCTAACTTAATAGTTTGTTGCACAACCTTTTGAGGCAATCACTGCAATCAAACGATTCCTGTAACTGTCAATGAGACTTCTGCACCTCTCTGCAGGTATTTTGGCCCACTCCTCATGAGCAAGCTGCTCCAGTTGTTTCCGGTTTGAAGGGTGCCTTTTCCAGACAGCATGTTTCAGCTCCTTCCAAAGATGCTCAATAGGATTGAGGTCAGGGCTCATAGAAGGCCACTTTAGAATAGTCCAATGTTTTCCTCTTAGCCATTCTTGGGTGTTTTTAGCTGTGTTTTGGGTCATTGTCCTGTTGCAAGACCCATGACCTGCGACTGAGACCCAGCTTTCTGACACTCGCCAGCACATTTCTCTCTAGAATCCCTTGATAGTCTTGAGATTTCATTGTACCCTGCACAGATTCAAGACACCCTGTGCCAGATGCAGCAAAGCAGCCCCAGAACATAACAGAGCCTCCTCCATGTTTCACAGTAGGGACAGTGTTCTTTTCTTCATATGCTTCATTTTTCCGTCTGTGAACATAGAGCTGATGTGCCTTGGCAAAAGTTCCATTTTTGTCTCATCTGTCCATAGGACATTCTCCCAGAAGCTTTGTGGCTTGTCAACATGTAGTTTGGCATATTCCAGTCTGGGTACCGAAGGGTACCAACAATTTTGTCCACGTGTGTATACACGCAGACACACCCTTTTTGGGAGGGGGGCTTATAAATAATGGAACAAACTAAAATAATTACAACCATAAGGATTGCCTTTAATACTTGGATGAAAATCCTTTGCACTCAATCGTTTGCAAGTCAGAAATCCATGATCCAGATGTCTAACCATCACAATTTGGCTCTTGTCAAAGTAGCTCCAGTTACAATATCTTGTTACAATGGCATCTGGAAGTGGATGGGATATATTAGGCAAAAATGAACATTCTGTTTTCGTAGTTGATGTGTTGGAAGCAGAAAAAATGGGCAAATGTAAGGATTTGAGTGACTTTGACAAAGGCCAAATTGATATGGCTAGACGACTGGGTCAGATCAACTCCAAAACTGCAGCTATAGTGGGATGTTCCCAGTATGCAGTGGTCAGCACCTACCAAAAATGGTCAAAGGAAGGAAAACCAGTAAAGAAGCGACAGGGTCATGGAGGTGGCAAAGAGCGGAGTTGTCAATATTAGGTGGGTGGTCGTAATGTTATGGCTGATTGTTGTACCCTGAAAAAGTTAATACTGGCTATGATACACAGTGTGTTCTGACATATTTCTATCACAGCTTGCTGTGTGCTTACAATTGCCACATGAGCATTAGAACTGGATTATGGACAGTGGAAGAACGTGGCCTGGGCTGAAGGTTTTCTTTACCATCATGTGGACAGGCGGTACCTGAGAAAGAGATGGCACCAGAATGCACTATGGGAAGACTGGAAGGGGTGGAGGCAATGTGTTGCTTTGGGCAACTGACCTTGATTACCACATTTCTACAATATATTTTAAGTGCATCCTTTCATAGCAATGTATTCATTAATGGCAGTAGCCTTGTGTCGCAGAATAGGAATGATTCGAGGAACATCACAAAGAGTTCTACTGTAGGTAGATCCTAACCACCTAGTGGTAGCGACCTCCAAATTTCCCAGATCTCAATTAGATCTCTGGGATGTGCTGGGCATAAAATCTGCCGCATAAGAGACTATATGCCATGGACCACGGAAAGCAACCATACAAAGGCCATTTTTTATATATATACACACGTGGACAAAATTGTTGGTACCCTTCGGTCAATGAAAGAAAAACTCACAATGGTCACAGAAATAACTTTAATCTGACAAAAGTAATAATAAATAAGAATTCTATGAATGTTAACCAATGAAAGTCAGACATTGCTTTTCAACCATGCTTCAACAGAATTATTTAAAAAATGAACTCATAGAACAGGCCTGGACAAAAATGATGGTACCCCTAACTTAATAGTTTGTTGCACAACCTTTTGAGGCAATCACTGCAATCAAACGATTCCTGTAACTGTCAATGAGACTTCTGCACCTCTCTGCAGGTATTTTGGCCCACTCCTCATGAGCAAGCTGCTCCAGTTGTTTCCGGTTTGAAGGGCGCCTTTTCCAGACAGCATGTTTCAGCTCCTTCCAAAGATGCTCAATAGGATTGAGGTCAGGGCTCATAGAAGGCCACTTTAGAATAGTCCAATGTTTTCCTCTTAGCCATTCTTTGGTGTTTTTAGCTGTGTGTTTTGGGTCATTGTCCTGTTGCAAGACCGAGACCCAGCTTTGACACTGTCCAGCACATTTCTCTCTAGAATCCCTTGATAGTCTTGAGATTTCATTGTACCCTGCACAGATTCAAGACACCCTGTGCCAGATGCAGCAAAGCAGCCCCAGAACATAACAGAGCCTCCTCCATGTTTCACAGTAGAGACAGTGTTCTTTTCTTGATATGCTTCATTTTTCCGTCTGTGAAGATAGAGCTGATGTGCCTTGGCAAAAAGTTCCATTTTTGTCTCATCTGTCCATAGGACATTCTCCCAGAAGCTTTGTGGCTTGTCAACATGTAGTTTGGCATATTCCAGTCTGGCTTTTTTATTATTTGTTTTCAACAATGGTGTCCTCCTTGGTCGTCTCCCATGTAGTCCACTTTGGCTCAAGTTTGGCTCAAGATGGTGCGATCTGACACTGATGTTCCTTGAGCATGAAGTTCACCTTGGATCTCTTTAGAAGTCTTTCTGGGCTCTTTTGTTACCATTCGGATTATCCGTCTCTTTGATTTGTCATCAATTTTCCTCCTGCGGCCACGTCCAGGGAGGTTGGCTACAGTCCCATGGATCTTAAATTTCTGAATAATATGTGCAACTGTAGTCACAGGAACATCTAGCTGCTTGGAAATGGTCTTATAGCCTTTACCTTTAACATGCTTGCCTATAATTTTCTTTCGAATCTCCTGAGACAACTCTTTCCTTCGCTTCCTCTGGTTCATGTTGAGTGTGGTACATACCATGTCACCAAACAACACAGTGACTACCTGGAGCCCTATATATAGGCCCACTGACTGATTACAAGATTGTAGACACCTGTGATGCTAATTAGTGGACACACCTTGAATTAACATGTCCCTTTGGTCACATTATTTTCAGTATTTTCTAGGGGTACCATCATTTTTGTCCAGGCCTGTTCCATGAGTTTATTTTTTTTTATCATTCTGTTGAAGCATGGTTGAAAAGCAATGTCTGACTTTCATTGGTTAACATTCATAGAATTTTTTTTAATTATTACTTTTGCCAGATTAAAGTTATTTATGTGACCATTGTGAGTTTTTCTTTCATTGACCGAAGGGTACCAACAATTTTGTCCACGTGTGTAATGACATTTTACTTAAAAAAGTGTTAACTTCCTCTATGTCTTTAGACTTTTGGGACACCCTGTATATAAGATTAATGTGGGTATCTTTTAGATGTCTCATTTCAGCAGAAATTGAGGACAGGATATGTAATGTCATGAATCATCACTTTAATGTGCTAACTCGAGAGCACAAAATAATGCTTCAGTGGTAGTTTTGCACATGTGCAACACTAAAAAAGCCTAAAAACTTATTTTGTGTACACTAGGGACATAAAGAATCCCCTTGGGTATCTTTTGCACTGGTGTGTTTGTACATATTGGCTTTAAAAGGCAGAAGTATTTTTTCTTCTTTGATATTGTTTAGTTCTTTGCAAATGAAGCAAAGCTTCTCAGTCCTTGATATCCCATGGAGACATAAATATGAGAAATATAGCAATTTTCTCATATAAGGCAGACAATTCTTTTCTCATATCTCAACTTCCCATCTCTCCAGCTACCCAATCCAGTAACCTTTTGCATCTTACATATATTTAATTCCGTGCATATGCAAGAACACTCCGGTCCATATGGCTTTGTAGTCTGTAGTCTGTTGCCTGAACAATGACAATCAGCTGAGAAAATCTGAATAAATTGGATGGTTGCCATTTGTAACAGGGGAAACCGGCTGAGATGTGGAGCAACAAAAATTGTAGACATAAATATAGTTGAACTATTTCTAAACAGCACAAGAATTTGTATAAATATAATTATAATAATTGGTTATGGGGCAACTTGGTGCCATCTGTCACACTAACTAAAAGACATGTACTTACAGAGACTTGTATAAATATAATTATAATAATTGGTTATGAGCCAACATAATGTCTGTAACACTAACTAAAGGTATTTTCTTAAAGGATTTGCATAAGCACCCTCCTCCATTTCTATCTTCTGCACATTTGGCTCCTTCTATTTTTAAATAATTCTTCTTTTATTTTCATGAGAAGAGTCAAATGTAGACATGTAACAGTTAATAGATGAGCTGATGCTGTTTACTGATAATCGATTTATTTAAAATGAATGCTACAAATAAATGTTACATCCTCACATTTATACTGTATATCCCAGTATGATATTTACTATCATAACAATAAGTAATAATAACAATAACAAATAAGGGAATTCCTTCAACTTCGATCCTGATATTCTTAGAATTAAGTGTGTGTTTTTTCTATTCTGGGCATGCAGTACCAGGTAAAGCCCAGAGGTAAATTCAAACAAAAGTTTCACCTCAGACGAAGTGAGCAGGGACCTGTCAGCTCGAGTCCATGTCAAACAGGACTGTCACAGGGAGGGGAAAGAGTCTTAGTCATTGTGTATTATCAGTTTCTCAGGTAACAGCTCGACAGATGTGTGTGGGCAGCAGAAGGTCTTTGCTTGGACAGAACCCATGGCCATTCTCTAGCTTCTGGCAGCACACACTTGGGCTAATGCCACACAGGCTTCAGAGAAAGAATAGGAGAATAGGGTTTACATCTGCCTTCCTGAGGTGCCTATCTGTCACACAGTGTATATACTCAGAGCACAGCTGAAGGCTTTCTGGAACGTTATATCACATTTCACCATTTTATTAACATGTAGACAAAGTAACAAAAAAGAAATCACAATCATTCGTAGAGTCTGCAGGAGTTACATGTGTGTGTCTGTGTCAAGTTGCTTTGCAGAAGAGAAAGGAGATAGGATGTTAATAGAAGACGTCTGTTGGTCTCACACGGTCTCTTTTTTATCCACAGAAAGAACGAGAGGAGAGAACACGACCTCGTAAATTTTCAGCAAGACCTCTGAATATTCCAAATGTTTCCAACAGACATGAACAATTAATCCACATGTCTTAAAAGCAATGTTTACCAAGTTCAGTGACTGTGCCAATAACCTCAGACTGACCACACTGATTTCCCCACCTCTCATTTACACACACACACTCAACAAAGCCAGTTATGATCTCAACCTCTCCACTGTTTTGTAACTTTAACTCCCTCGTGCGTTTTCTTCCTCTCTCATTGCTATAAATCAGTTCTTATTCTTAAATCGTACTAACTGCACTAATGTATAAGGGCATCTTGGATGAGATGAGATGGCTGCTATATTTTAATTAGGAATCATTTTAATAATCACAGAACACCACAGTCCTCAGATCAATCTCAAATTCTCAGTGAAGACAGAAGCAAGCGCATCTTTTCTTCCAAATCCTTCCCACTGGCCCAGATTCATCCACAGCTGGCCATTTCTCCCCCTGTCATTACTCAAGCTCGGGGAAAATGTGTCTGCAGTTCCTCAAGGAAAAGATGTTCTGCCATTGATATGGTCCAGGCTACAAGATCCACCGTAGCTGAGGTTACTGGTTCTGTGACAAATGTCAGATTAGGGGCAGTTAGTACTTACTTAGTCGATCATGTGGTCTGATAGGAAATATATACATAGACATACAAGAAGTAAATAGATACCCATAGTTTATCAAAATGCATTTTATTTTTGAGCAAGCAAAATTTTGCTATAAATGCATCATTAATAGTTTGTTGACTTTTCTTCATTGGATTTAAGGGTAACTCACGTAGGCACAGAATCAGTTGGTTGTACTGAACCATACATCATACATCACAGCTAACACACAGATAGACCTCATGACTCAATTAGTCAAATGTGTGACTTATATGTTCTTCATCTAAAAAAAAAAAAAAAAAATAGTGAACCACTAGACGATCGCAGAGGCTACTCCACATTTCCCACCCCTACACTGCAGACTTATTAAGCACCCAGGCAAGATGAAAAGAACCTGTGATGCTTTTCAAATCCACCCCTACAGGACCGTGTGCCTTCATTAACATGGTCCCACAGGATCTTCTTGCTCAAAGTTGTGCCAAGCTGCTTCCATATGGAGAAGAAACAGCAGGCTGCCTTTTTGACTTATTATTCCCAACAGGGCAGGGAGAGTGAGTCACTGAGGCATATTTCTGTTACAAACCAGGATATGTTTTACAAAATATTAGATACCCATGACCACCAAATATGTATGTACTCTATGTGTATATATACATATTACTTACAGTACACTACTGTGCTTACATTAGTTATGAGTAATCAATTCCAAATTAGCAGACTATATAGGATTGTAATAAGATTATAATTAGGTTATTCTTCATGGGGCGAAATAAGTAGGTCATCTTACAATAAAAACTCAAGGGAAGAAAACGCCTTCTTCCTTGAAACTAACATTTCCAGGAAATTTTTCCCTCTTTAAATGAACTCCCAAGTAGCAACTTCAGTTAACCTCTTAAGACCTGAATGTCATACAAAAGACATGTAATTGTCTCCCAACTACACAGTCTTTATATCCTTGTAGAATCCTCATATGATGCCAGATTTTTGCCAAACTTATTTTTGTGCTAATAAAGAGAAATGGTGAGAGGGAAAAATGAAATGTACACAACAACAGAGCTCAGGTTTCAGGAGGTTAAAGGTCCCATATTTGACAGTTTTTAGTATAGGGCCCCCCCCCCCTCCCCCCCTCCCCCCCCCAAAGTGTGTTTGTTAATGCTCAGATAATGCAGACCTTTAAACAAGACTAAACCAAATATTTTTCCCCCTATTTTGACGACATTTACGAAGATATTGTCCCTGAGCAATAAACCAGGAGACTGTATTTTCTTATATCATAATAGGGGGGGGGGGTCTTGTTTACGCCCCTCCTATACAAAAATGGAAAAAGGAGCAGGGACTTTTTTTTTCTCTTTAAAGCTAAAGGCTTCGTAAACTGATTTTAGAATAAAATTTAAACAATTAATAGGTAATATCCAAAGTAACAAATTTATATGGCATGTAAAACCTGATATGTTAAATATAATTAATATGTTTGTGGCATTCTGTAAATTTCAAGGGTGATTTCATGGTTTACAAATACAATTCACTATGGATATTCCCACATGTCTCTGTAAATAAAATAAAATAATAATAATAATAATAATAAAAAAAAAATGATTCTATGCCTCATCAACAAAAATCCCTGGAGCCTTCATTCCATCACCATATGGAGCATAGACATCCTGTCCTGTGACATTTGAGAAGAAGGACAATAACCTACACATTGGCCTGCCCCCCACACCGCATGCCAAATTATTTATGCCTTTAACATTTAACACACCCTACCGCAGGCACCTCAGGCACATGCATAAAGGTTTTTAATGTCCCAATGGGGAAAATGAATTCAAATGCAAAAGTTGTATTTTGTGGTCCATATTGAGTTTATGTATTTATTGTTAATATTTGCAAAGAAAAATAATTTTTGATCTGTAGATATACAAACAGCAGCAAATAATTAAGAAGCCAAGGCATCATACATACACCAACAAGATCAATCTTCCTAGCCCTGAATTCCCTTTAAACCAAAACGATTGAGACAAAATCACTGCGAGTCTCCCTGGAATTTGAATTTAAATATAAACATACAAGAAGTCATTGCATCTCTCGTGGCCATCTCCTGTGCTTTTTCAAGGGGCGTGTGGAGGGTCGGAGGTCATCAGCTCCATGGGCAAAAACACAGTCTTTGCTCGGCAATGGGCATCCATCGGGGTGGTGAGTGTGAAACCAGCAGAGTCGGGTTTTTAAAGCATCTGAGATTTGGGATTTGCGCTTCGGGTCAGTCTGCGTGCCCCGAGTGCGCCAATCACGGATGTGAACCTTTCCACCTTCCACTGTGAAGAGGAAACACAGCGTGAGCTCGTACTGAAACAGAGCTACATTACAGGCCAAAAATACTTAGGCATTACGATTTATCAAATGGATGATAATTAAAAGATTGTTGAAATATTTTCAGTGATATTTAAGCTAACAGAAGCCTTTAAAAACAATTCAAAATTAAATGCCTATTAAAGGTGCACCGGTTTTACATGGGGAGGTGGGGTAATGCAATTTTGTGGCCCTGTCTAAATCTGTTGCGTAATATATGCATCTGGAAAGATTACATCATATTTAACATGTTACATAACGACCAGAAAAAATAGCCCCTTGTAATACACCAATCAGCCATAACGTTATGACGACCTGCCTAATATTGAGTAGGTTTCCTCCCTTTGGCCACCAAAACAGTCATGTACTGTGTTCTGACACATTTCTCTGGAAACCAGCATTAAACATTTCAGAAATCTGAGCTACGGTAGCTCTTCTATTGGATCGGACTGCACAGGTCAGCCATCACACCCATCACACCCAGGTACATCAGGGATCTTTGGGCGCCCATGACCCTGTCACTGGTTCCCCAATTTTCCTTCCTTGGACCAGTTTTGGTTGGTCCTGACCACTGAAGACTGGGAAATTGTGGGATCCAGTAGGGGGGAAAAAGACTTTGTGCCTTTTCTTCAAGAATGAAGACAAGAGGAAGCTTTTGCTCTTTTAATATCATCTCTTGCCAAAACCAAATCGAAACCAAGTGTTAGCTTTAAAATGTCAAACAATAAAATACCGGCAGTATTTAAAAAGGTCTTTAGGTTAGACATTATCTTACAGTCACATGACTGATCATCCAGCATACTATCCAAGTAATGGTTCAAAACAATTAGTTTCAAAATGCAGGTATACTGTATGTAGCACTTATATTTAGTACAATGTAATGTGATCATAATGCATACTTTTTTAGTATGCATAAGACTAAAAAAATCAGTATAAATCCCTGTGATGAAGACATTCTCATCACAGTGATTTATACAGAGATCACGCTTTTCTACGTGAATCCTCCTGCAACAATCCTTAACATATGGCTGGAAAACTTATCTTGTCCATATAGTATTTGTAGACTTATAATTTAATATACATATTTAAACATGACCCATCATTCTAAAGGACAAGATTTTAATAAACATGAAAACTGAGCAAAGGCAAATCAAGTCGTTATTATACTACTTAACAATTAAGTGGACTTCTAAACAAAAATCAAATATATAAAGCTGCATTTCTTTTTAATGCAAAAAGAGTGATATTTCTATACTTTTGCCGGTAGTTAGACAGAGATAAATGAGGACAGGACAGATACCTCTTTGGAAAAGTATTCCTGTAAGGGTAACCTTTTGATAGATCTTCAATTTCTTGGTAAATCGAATCTGTCTGGCATTTTTATAATGCTATAACTGAGCCTTTGAATTTCAATTCATTGTCTTCCAGACAGACTCTAAAGTTATTTCATAATTTTAAGGATGAGTTGAGTGTTTATTATTAGTCCACTCAAACATCAGATTTCAGAGCAGACTTGTATTCATCAGTTCAGACAGAACTTTCAGAAATCATATGTTATATATATACAGAACAGGTTGTTCTTGTTTAAATCTACATGACTCGTTCTTCAACCATTATTCAACTAAAGTGTTGACTCCTGCACAAAATATCCCGGCATCAAGCAAAGAAAACAACTAAGGAAATTTTAAATGACTGGAACTGGGTTAAGAACCCTTTAACACATTATCAAAACCTGGAAGGATAGTGCTGAACCGTCAACTCTGTGAAAAGAAATTGGGAATGGCAATCAAACACTTAATGAAACTGCATAGTAACAAACCAACAGTAAAAACCATAGCTATGTTTAATACTGAAAGTAAAAGCATTTCTATATACAAACAATGTGACGAGAACTCACAGGATTGGGACTAAACAGCTGAAAACCACTTGTTAGTTAGACTCAGAGGTGGGAAGGGTAGCCAAAAATTGTACTCAAGTAAGAGTAGCTGTACTTCAAAATAATATTTCTCAAGTAGAAGTAAAAAGTAGTCATCCAAAATATTACTCAAGTAAGAGTAAAAAAGTATTCTGTTAAATGACTACTCAAATACAGAGTAACTGTTTCAATCATAATGCCCGATTTATTTATTTATTCTTCAGAAATTATGTAAGCAGCCACACAAAATGATGAAATGATTTCCAAATAATTAAATACATTAAATAAATTATATAAAGTAAACAAATAAAATGAATATCTTTACAAAATAGCAAATTAAGGAATAAGTTGTTTAAATAAGTTTAAATAAGTTTAAAACTAAGGATTAAGTATATTCAGTTGCCCTCCAAATGACTCAGCAGATAGAAAATAACATTAGAAAATGTGTACAATAATGTAAGCAATTTCTATTTTTTAGCCTCTAGCTTATTCGCTAATTATATATTTTAACATTACAACATAAATAAAACAGCTAAATTAACCGCTTCGCTGTTTCCTTCGCTGTCTACCATGGCAGATTCCCTCCCCCCCGTCTGATTTGGTGAAACACAGTCACGTGGTAGAGCCACCGGCTGCATTAATAGCTGCCACCGGCAAGCTAAATATGTATCTTGAAAAATTGCTAAATACCTCGAAACACTTGATGGTTGTTTTTTAGTAGAGTCTGTAGTCCTCCACATTCTTTCTTCAGTGTCTGCAATGTGGACTGGTCCAGGAGCTCAGCAACCTCACGGATAGAGAGAGAACCTGAGAATGGATAAATGGGAGAAAAACAGATACTAACAAAAAGGAATTGAATACACACATGGACAAAATTGTTGGTACCCTTCGGTCAATGAAAGAAAAACTCACAATGGTCACAGAAATAATTTTAATCTGACAAAAGTAATAATTTAAAAAAATTCTATGAATGTTAACCAATGAAAGTCAGACATTGCTTTTCAACCATGCTTCAACAGAATTATTTAAAAAAATAAACTCATGGAACAGGCCTGGACAAAAATGATGGTACCCTTAGAAAATACTGAAAATAATGTGACCAAAGGGACATGTTAATTCAAGGTGTGTCCACTAATTAGCATCACAGGTGTCTACAATCTTTTAATCAGTCAGTGGGCCTATATATAGGGCTCCAGGTAGTCACTGTGTTGTTTGGTGACATGGTATGTACCACACTCAACATGGACCAGAGGAAGTGAAGGAAAGAGTTGTCTCAGGAGATTCGAAAGAAAATTATAGACAAGCATGTTAAAGGTAAAGGCTATAAGACCATTTCCAAGCAGCTAGATGTTCCTGTGACTACAGTTGCACATATTATTCAGAAATTTAACATCCATGGGACTGAAGCCAACCTCACTGGACGTGGTCGCAGGAGGAAAATTTATGACAAATCAAAGAGACGGATAATCCGAATGGTAACAAAAGAGCCCAGAAAGACTTCTAAAGAGATTCAAGGTGAACTTCATGCTCAAGGAACATCAGTGTCAGATCGCACCATCCGTCGTTGTTTGAGCCAAAGTAGACTACATGGGAGACGACCAAGGAGGACACCATTGTTGAAAACAAATCATAAAAAAGCCAGACTGGAATATGCCAAACTACATGTTGACAAGCCACAAAGCTTCTGGGAGAATGTCCTATGGACAGATGGAACAAAAATGGAACTTTTTGCCAAGGCAAATTTTGCTAATTATACTTGAAGCATATCAAGAAAAGAACACTGTTCCTACTGTGAAACATGGAGGAGGCTCTGTTATGTTCTGGGGCTGCTTTGCTGCATCTGGCACAGGGTGTCTTGAATCTGTGCAGGGTACAATGAAATCTCAAGACTATCAAGGGATTCTAGAGAGAAATGTGCTGGCCAGTGTCAGAAAGCTGGGTCTCAGTCGCAGGTCATGGGTCTTGCAACAGGACAATGACCCAAAACACACAGCTAAAAACACCCAAGAATGGCTAAGAGGAAAACATTGGACTATTCTAAAGTGGCCTTCTATGAGCCCTGACCTCAATCCTATTGAGCATCTTTGGAAGGAGCTGAAACATGCTATCTGGAAAAGGCACCCTTCAAACCGGAAACAACTGGAGCAGCTTGCTCATGAGGAGTGGGCCAAAATACCTGCAGAGAGGTGCAGAAGTCTCATTGACAGTTACAGGAATCGTTTGATTGCAGTGATTACCTCAAAAGGTTGTGCAACAAACTATTAAGTTAGGGGTACCATCATTTTTGTCCAGGCCTGTTCCATGAGTTCATTTTTTTTTTTATAATTCCGTTGAAGCATGGTTGAAAAGCAATGTCTGACTTTCATTGGTTAACATTCATAGAATTCTTATTTATTATTAATTTAGTCAAATTAAAGTTATCTCTGTGACCATTGTGAGTTTTTCTTTCATTGACCGAAGGGTACCAACAATTTTGTCCATGTGTGTATGTCTGAGCCATGAGTAATCTACTAAAACGTAAAGAATAATGAATGGCTTTGTGTGCTGTTATGGGAAAATGGTCTGATAGCAAATCAACACTAAATCAACAACTTCTGACCAACCTGCATTGTCTAAATAAACTATATACACCAAAAGAAGCAAAAATGAAAAAATGCTTTCCTGAGCATGATAATTACTAATCAGCCTTAGTTATGCCCTAAAATGAGCATGAGTGAATAATAAATGGTTTTCAGCACTGGTTTGTAGATATTTAGTTGTGTCTAAATTGTATACACAATTTATAGCTTAGAATTGGAATTCTGGAGAATTCTGGACAAACTGCACAAACGCTACATTAGAGTGGTTATACACTACCCGAGAAAGATCTCATTCAGAAAGTGAAGACCACCTCAAGTATGCAGTGAAATGACACCTCATGCTCCCACAATCATTCTTTCACAATTTTGCTCCTGGAATAGGTCCATGCCATAAAGAAAAAAAAATGTGATCGCCTGGTCTTTTAGATCATCAGCTGACATCATTTTATTGACAGCAATTGTAACATTGCTGAGTCTAGGACGGGCCAACTGAAGCAACCCAGTGGGCACTATGCATGATGGGTAAATGTGGACTCATCAGACCACATGACATTTTCCCATTGCTCCAAAATATAATCTTTATGCTCCCTAGCAAATTTTCAAAACATTTTCAAATTATCCTCACTAACGAGGGGTTTTCTTATGGCCACACAGCCGTTTAGTCGTTATCCTGAGAGTTCCTTTTGCACGGTGCATGGAAATGCTTTTACTTTCACTATTTAACATAGCTGTGATTTCTACTGTCAATTTTTATGAAGAAACCGTTTAAGTGTTTAATTAATCTTAAGTGAGCTGTCATGATTTCTTTTCCTGACTACATTTCTTCCAAAAAACTCATCCTTTCAGGTTTTCATAATTTCTTGGACAGTTCTTAACCCAACTCCAGTACTTGTAATGTTTTCTTTGCTTAATGCAGGCCAACATTTTGACCCTTCTGAAATGGCAACTTTTATTTCTTTTTGGGCCAGGTAATGTACAATGTGCCCTAATTGACTTTTACTATTTAGCATTCCAAAAAATTCTGCCTTACACAAACTGTTTTCTGGAATAATTTATACTGACAAGCAAACCCTAATATCTAAATTTAGTACAAGAAGCAGGCGGTGATTCCTAATGGCTCCAAGTTGACGTTACACTCAAGGTGGGTTTCCAGTCTGGGCTGAGGACTTGTTCCCATAGTAACAAGGCCCACTCATTAATCTGAAGAGAGTGTTGTTCTACGGCAGACTTCTCTTCCACACTGAGTGGCCGACCCAAGTATTAACAGCAGGAGCGCCGAGACTTCTTGCTTTGACACACAGAATGTCAGTGGGGAATCCGAAATAGTGTCCCCGTAGTGTCTCTACAGCCTAATGACATGCATGACACCTCTATAATTATGCCCAGGAGGTCAGGACACCTATTGAGTTGGTATGGCATTTCAGTGAAACTTGCCTTCCAATGTTCTGTGATAGTTCATTGTGCTAAATTAGCAGAACGTCAAAGCTAGGTGAAGGAAGATAAGCAGAAGGTACTACACTAAGTAGGCTGGGTTGCTGCATACAGTGCATAATTTAAGCTGGGAGACAATGGCCTAGAACTTCTGACGCCAGACACCACAATATCTGGAGTGCTAATACAATATCAATAGCCCATTTCGAGCTGCCCTTTAGAGCACACACACTACAAATGGGGATTTATGGCTGAGTGGTGCAAGAAGCTGAAAGGAGTCTCATTGTTTGTGTTCATGTTCAGATAATGCCACCCTCCTTTTAACCAGGGCTTCAGGTTACATCACTGGATATCCAACAATTGGCTAAAGTAAGTGTATTAACTACATAATGCCTCTAGCCTTAATGGCTGATAATGTGTGAATTTGTTATGCAGCTTTAATATACAAAAATATGAGGACAAAATCTAACTTCTGGTAATATTTTGCAACATTTATCATCAAAACATAAAACTTTGTCATTAATGTTATATGGTTTGCATATAGCAATTGACCCAGACAGACAAATGCATAGTGCAGCTGTTTTATGATGGTTAATGGTAGCAACATAAACCACATAATCGAGGTAAACTGATCATTTTGCATGTACATAATCTAATAGACTGCATTATTTTCACATGCTGATATATGTTGCATATACTGCATACAGCTCTCTACCAGCAAATGAAGTGCTAGGTTGATAAAGAAGGTGATTACCATTACATTTATCTTACAGGAGCATTTACTAATGTTATAGCAAAATGTCTTCTTCCAAAGAGAAAGCAAGGGGATATACAGGAAGAGCTTTTGAAGTCAAAAGGCTTTTGTTGTAGTTCGGCAGAACTTAATAATTACAATAAGACCAGCTAGACAGAAAACAATGCTTAATTGAATAAGTCACTTGTTCCACTTGCAGTTACTGCTTTTGGGAGTGCATTACCCTGTTTCAGGGCCAGTATCTCCAAAGCCAGAGAACCGAGAGTTAACATCGAAAACATCTCAGAAGTGAAGATAACAAAATACATAAAAACTGTGAATACGAAAAAAAATATTCTCTTCAGACAACCCTATGTAATTTCTTTAATATTAGCCAGTAGACACTGACTTTATGCAAAAGTAAAAACAATAACAGCAGGCTGGCACAGCGGGTAATGTTACCATTTCCCAGCTCCAGGGTCGCTGGTCAATCCTGAGCCAAGGTTACTGCCTATGGAGACGGATGAACAGCAAAAGAGCCAAAATGTGTTTGAAACATAAGGCGTTTTAATGGGGATCACTAGTTCAAGCACTTAGTGCAGCCTGTAATCGAATAGACGGGGTGATGGAGTGCATTTGTGTTGTCCATGCAAAACAGGATGTTTAGGACTGGGGAGCTCACTTTGCTGTCACATTCTGGCCTCACTTTTAATAGTTGGCATTGTTGTTGGCTGTTCTCATTAGTAGTTGCCACATTGAATCATATGATCTCCACATTTTGAAAATAGCACAGGTTGCCCTCCGAAAGCCCTTCCAGATACAACTCTCCCATTTTAAACAGGTTTGGAAATTGGCACTGGGGTAACCTGCAACACTAGCGGCTAGACATGGGACCACTGGCTGGGACATGAATCCAGACAAAGAAGCATTCCACTTAGCCACCAATGCTGTGCATTGAATATTAGGCATTTCCCAAATGAAATAAGTTGAAAAAGCTATTAATCTTTGAGATTGTTCATGATAATCAAGTGATCCTGGTGTTTTCTTTTTATTTTTTTATCTTCATTATCTTAAAAATACATAATTTTATAATTGTGCTTTTATTCCAGTAATTCACTGCATTACATAATAAATTGAAGACATTTAAAAAAAAGAATTCCACCTCCTCACTCAATTATCCGCATTACATCTGCTTTCTAATAGCTCCTTAAATAATGCAGTCATTACCTTTAAACCACTATGAACAACGTATGACTCACACCTCAGAGTAAAAAAAAGCCGTGCTCTTCTTACCTCCTAAATTCCACCCAAATCTCTCCTTCCCAATCTTGTCCTCTTCCTCCTCCTCCTCTTTTTTCTGTCCAGTGAGTCCTAGCAAGGCCATCGCCACCTTCAGGACAATACCATCTACAAAGTCCCTAGGGAGCGCTGCACAATTTCTGACTGTCTCGATCTTCTCTCTCGGCTGAAAACCAGTTCCCCAGTCACATCCTGCTTTGGTCATCTCCTGTCCATCTCCTTGATGATGATGAGGTCCACTGTGTTCTTTCTGAGTAACAACTGTCGAGTTGTCAATTAAGGGCTGTCGTCCCATAATGTAGTCTGTTCTTTTCACTTCTGCTAACTCTTCTTCAGCCAGCTCATAACTCCTACTCTTCCCAATTAGACAAACCTGTACAAAAAAAGAAAGAAAGAAAGAAAAAAGCATGACGCAACACTATGAGATTTTGGGCTCTGGTTTCGAGCGAGTGCTGCTTGTCTTGTCACAGAAAGTTACATGTTTTTCAGCACCATCAGTCACGTGTAGTGTGGCACAGCAGTCTGTTAAGTTTATCAGATGGTAAACAAGCATTAAAGCTTTTAAAAAGTTAAAAGAAAACTCCATGCATGTATGATTGCGGTGGAAATGGCTGAATAATTAAGTTTCTCCCTCGTCACTTTGTTATAAATATCTGTCAATCTGCACGATCATGATGCAGCAATGTAATGTATAATACCATGCAGATACCGATCAACTTTTTCAGTTCATGTTCATATGAGAATGTGAACGAGACTGTGACCTTGGTGGAGTGATTGTTGGAGTCACACGGGTATTACCTATACTGCTGATGATCTTGGGATTTTCTCACACACACACCAAAACCCAAAACAACCAACATGTGTCAATTCTGCAGATGAGAATGTCTTTTTGGTGACAGAGGAGAATTGACAGACTGCTATGACCTGACAGGAAGGTTCAAACAACTTTTCTGTTTACTGAACAGAAAAAAAAACCCATCTCAAAACACACAAAATGTCAATCCATGTAGTCGATGTGCTGCAACAGCAGAAGAACATGGTTGGGTCTTGGGAATAGTAATCTGAGCCTAGAATGGGCACGAGCTCATCGAAACTAGCCATACCTGAACGTTGGTACTTATACCGTAATAGCTGATCTGCCTCTGTAGTCAATGGAATATGTGCGGAAATGCTTTTCTGCTGTAAAAAAAGTGGTTATTTGAGATGCTATAGTCTCCCTGTCAGCTCAAACCACTGTTCACTGCATGGTTTTTTTTTTCATCTTTTCGATTGCACCATTCTGTTTAAACTCTGGAGAAAACTCACTTCGCATTGTGTCCTCACTTCATGATTAAAAAGCCACACGTGGCTTATTGCTTTTACAAAATGGAAACAAAAACAGTATGAAACAACCAATGCTCAATGAAATGTTTATTTAATTATTAATATCATGCACAAAGATTTAGACAATCGATAAAATTTCTCACACTCAACCTTTTGAATATTATCACATGCAATATCTGTTGTTCCATTTCACTTCATGTTCACTCGACTGTATAACACAACTGTAAACTGTAAACTCACTATTTTCCTCTCATTGTAATTGTGGTGTTGTGCCTTCTTTCTACATTTCTTTTTTGTAACAGTGAGCAACTGTAACAAGTCAAAGCAATTTCCCTTTGGGATTAATAAAGTTCTTGAATCTTCAATCTCTTAAAGCAAACCACTTGAATTCAATTCAATTATGTCGATGTCACAGGTGTGTGCATGTATCAACCACTTCACAACAATGTCAAACATGGCTCAGCCATTTAAAATTTTGAAAAGACACTATTCATTTGATAAATTTAGATTTATTTCAGTTAGACACAATTGCATTTCAAGCTCTAATGTTTAATGGCTCTTTTAATGAAATCCCTTACCTTACCAAGAGTGAATAATTTCATAAATAAAAGCAAAACATTTAGAAAAATAATTTTGGGAAAAAATAATGAAGAACGTTAATTTAACCATACCCGCTTGGTGGAGGGAATCCTGAGACAGTCTTCATGTGTTTGGAAGCCGCATACAGCGCTGACCTCACTGATGAAGTCTACATACTCTCTGTACTGAGATTTCTTACACTGTCTGCGCTGGTACTTCCCACAGAAGTCGAAGAAACAGCAAGGCAGCACAAAGTACCGGCAGTGGTAGGAGGACCTATGCATAGAAGAGAACATGGAAAAAAAATCACTATATCAGACAACTCTTCAAATAATATCTCAAGTACAGAAAACATTTGGTTTTCTACATTTACATCCTCAGCTGTGTGCTGACCCTGGGAAAACCAGGCATTGCAAATATGTGCTGTTTTTGCTTGTTTTAGTATAAGGTTATATGCTGCAAAAAAATGTAAATTATTTCAATAGACATCCTATTGTAAGGTACAGTCCCTCAGGATTCACCAAGCTCTATACAGATCATGCGTGATCTTACAAAAGAAACAAAAATAAACTGCAATTGACATATTGTTTAATGAAAAAAGATAAATAAGCTGTTTTTCCCCCACATACTGCCAAGTTTTAAACAACAAGAGGCAAGATATGACTGCGCCAAGCTAAAGATCTCCACCTAGTGTTTAATCCACCCTAATGATCGAATTTGGTCCTAACCTACATTTTATGCCCATGACTGCCAATAAGACATACTTTTACCAGGGGATTATACAAAATTTATTGCGCCAAAGAAAAAACAGAACATAGTCCTGAGAGTGAAAACTACCTCTATATTCAGTCATGTAAAAAACAGTGTAGCAGCGGAACTGTAAACGTTGGTGAAAAAACGTTCGGTCAAGGCTGTACAGTGAGAAAGATCATTCACAAGTGGAACGCATTCAAGACGGTTACCAATTGTCACCAGAAGTGTTTCCTAGTACATGAACCCCAAGGTCAGATCATGCAATTCTCATAAAAATAAAAGAAAACAAGAGCTACATCTCAATCCATACAGGCCTTACTGTGCATGTAAAATGTTAGTTATTTAGAGCACAATTAGAAAAAGACTGAACAAGAACGGCTTGTTTGGAAGCATTGCCAGGAAAAACTTCTTCCGTCTAAAAAATACAAAACAAAACAAAAAGGACAGAGGTTCACACAACTGGATCTGAACAAGCCACAAGATTTCTGGAACAAGATCCTTTGGACAAATGAAACCAAAAAGGAATTGTTTGGCCTGAATGCCCAGCGAAACCAAACAGCATTTCACCAGAAACACCTCATATCCATTGTTCAGCACAGCGGTGGAGCGGGTTATGATTTGGTCTGCCACAGAACCTGAGCCCTTTGCAGTCCAGAGTAGCAGAATACCAAAGTATTCTAGAGACAGATGTGAGGCCATCTGTCCGACAGCTAAAGCTTGGTCAAAATTGATTCATGCAACAGGACCATGATCCAAAGCACACCAGTAAATACATCAGAGGGGCTGAAAAATAAAAGAATCAAGGTTATGGAATGGCCTAGTAGAACAGTCCAGACCTGAACCCAATTGAAATTCTTTGTCAGGACTTTAACAGAGCTGTGCATAAGCGAAAGCCCAAAAACCCCAATGACCTTTAGCAATGTCGTAAAGAGGAATGACCCAAAATTCCTCTACAATGAGGTAAGGACCTGATAAAGTCATAAAGGAAACAATTATTTGAAGTTATTGATTTTAAAGATGGATCTACAGATGGATCTGATTTTAAAGACGGATCTATTGAATCAAGAGGGGTACTTAGAATAGCCCACTATTATTTGTCTTTTTGGCTTAATTTTTAAAAAATAAATAATGCCACAGTCTAAAAAGTTACGTGGTGTTGTGTGTCTGAGGTTGTATTAGCCCAATTCTAAGACCCATAATGATCAGACGATTTGGAGGGTGGTACTAACTTTTGAACATGACTGTAATCCCTTCCTAAACTAATGGACTTATCCCAGCTTTTCACTAGTGCTTGGCTACCATCAAGGTAGAAAATTTTCTCAGTATGCTGGACCCAATATCATACTGTCTGCTACATATCTGATACAATATTGGCCTCCCAGGACCTCTTTAATGGCCCAAACATGTGGAAATGGCTTGGAGCGAGGTCAGGGCTGTACAAGGATATGACAGAACCTCCTAGCCGAGTTCCTGTAATGGGCAAGTGGTGTTCGTGAATGATCGTGTGTAGAGTTCTAACAGACAGATGCTTCTCTTCCACAAGTTGTTGACAATTTTGTTGTCAATTTTCAAAAATCATGGATTCCACTTGCTGAATGTTCATGGGAGTGACTGCACTGGCCACCAAGCTACCTCGGCTCAGATCATTCATGGACGACCGGCCTTCTTCAAGACCGTTGCACCTTTCAAACGTTTTACTGCAGCTAGGTGTCCCATCACCATACTGTGTTTTAGGTCATCTGTAATTGTCAGTTTTACATTTTCATTAACAAGAAAAAGTCCAAGTTTGGCGTGATTAAAAACATCACTGTAATTTTATTTTGTATTTATTTTTTAGGTTTCTTTATAATTTTTCCTTTGGTATATGTCTGGTGATGTCATCAGGCAGTTTAAACACATACATGCAGTCAGTGAGCCTAAAGATATCCAACACCTTGCCAGCCTAGTGTGATTGCCTCATGATTTGATCAAGCTGTTAAATAGCTGGAACAAAATTGTATATAAAGACAATGTATAGATGACACAGTACAACAGTGATGAATTAAGATAAAAAAAAAATAGTTAGGTGGTGTAGTGAGTTAATGGTTAACACTGTTGCCTTGCAGCTCCATGGTTTGGTTTTCAAATCTTGCCTCCGATCTGTGTGCATGGAGTCCTCGCCATGCTTTGCGGTTTTTCTTCTACAGTCCGAAGACATACAGAGTGATGTGATGATTGGCATTTCAAAATTGTCTGTGTTGTGTGATCAGGTGTGAATGTGTGTGCTTGTAGTTTTTCCAGAGGTTGTCCTTAGCAACGTGACTTCCCCTACAGTGAGCTATGCCCACTGATTTTTAAGTTACAGGTCACTTGCTGTCAACCAACACTTGTCGCAATGTCAGCTTAGGCGGAGGGAAGAAATTTAGCCAACAAAATGGTGATTACATTTTCTTTTTTAGTAAACAGAGGTCATTTAAGGGGAGAGTTATAATATAATAATGTTATTAAGCTATAATGATGTAGGGGCTGAAGTAGTTGATGCTGAGAATGAATATAACAACTCATTTCCCATTGCAAAATTCTCATTTCTGTTATAAAACTTTTATAATTTTTGCCATAAAAGTTTTGCTTTAGATAAACACACAATGAAATAGCCAGATCTGACCTTGTAAAGGATTTTCCCATGCCGCTCAAACATACCAACGACGCTCTTCCATTTTTCCTGCAAGCCGCAGGGGATTACCTTATAATGACATTCCCAGTTAAGGGTAATTTTTAAGAGGTTTTCCCCATGATGACAACTGTTATTTTAAACCTGACTCTGAGTCTGAAATTGAGACCTTGAGTGTTATAAGCAATGACAATGGACTTTAAAAAAAAAAAAAAAAAAAAAAACTCAAGGACGAGCAGTAAGTGCACAAACCCCTTGTCATTTAGTGGAGATCAGGTGGCACTTCAGCATTCGTACTAAATTGCCAGCTGATGACTTGCCTGGCTGCTATAACTGGGATCCATGGTGTGAGCTCATCTGAGTGGTTTCCAATCAGCCAGTCTGTCTCGGGGAAGAGGAACGCAGCGCTGGGCGTGATTGCTTTTTCCTGAAATAGACAAGAGTGGCCGGTGCATTTCATTATCGGCGGCTAAAGGTGTAATGACACTCAAGAGTCACTCGTCTCATGCTGAAAATGGAAAAAGAATAAGCGGATGTGCTTGAACGATCACTGTTTCACGTGATGAAAGTATTCAGCAATTTTTTGGTAAAAATGATGCATTAAAGTTTTATTCTGTGTTTATAACGAGTGCTACTAAATAAATCATTTGCCCTTTATTCAACAGTGATAACTATATGATGGCGTGTATACAGTATATATTTATTACAGAAGTTAATAGAAAAGACTGGAAAAAACTGACTGGTCCAAAATGCTGAATTCTCCTACTCCGGATCTACTATATTTCTAACCTATTGCCTGTTACTGATCTTTCAGCGATGGAAATGTAAAAGCCAACATGATTTTGTCACATTTATAATTTACGACATTTGCCACAAAACTCCATGCCTCAGTTGTTTAACAGCCACAAGAAACCATTATAAATGCAATGCCCATAAATATGTATATCCTGCATCATTTAACTAACCTGAAGAGCAAAACCAACTTTCACAGACATCCCATTTTCCTCCCAGCATGCCTCAGTGCTGATGTACACACCATGTCTTTTGGTAATGCTGCAGCACTGCAGGGACTCTACTGGTACATGGGTACTCATCTTAAAAGTACATAAATTTCCATCAGCCACTGAATAAACTCTATGCTTCCTTTTGAGCGGAAAAAAAAAATCGAAAGAATACAGCCCAGTCTCGTTCTTCTAATGAGGAGAATACATTAAAGAGAATGGTTCTCAGAAAATAAAGTCAAAGACATATTTAAGGTATGGCTGGAGAAAGCTACAAACAACATGTCCTACTGTAGCTTACAGATCTGTGGAAAACACGTCCTCATGTAAGACTAAGTACAGTTTAAACCTATTGTATGATTTAGCTATTTAATCTATTGTGGATAAAAATTGCACACTATTATAGTAATAATGTAAAATGTTTTTCTGTCCTACTATTGAGTATCACTGGTTAAACAATAAAAAAAAAGCAAAACAAGAAACAGTATATGATAACTACACAAATAAAGCTTAGAGTCATTTTTTAAACCTCTCTTCTTTATTATATTTTTATGATGAGCTGTGGTCTGAGCTGTGCTGCATTTGAACACTGAAGTATTATACACTATTTGTTCTTATGATTTCCCTTACCTAGAACTAAGGGGCCTTACAGCTGTTCCAGCAAGACAAAACCCCTGGACTGCACCAAGGCTGGTATCGAGTAACTGAAGTGTGCCCCCCCCCCTCCCCTCCCTCCCCACTGAAAACCTTTGAGATGAACTTAAACACTGACTGTACTAATGCTGCAGATTGTTATGAGGCTTACACATGTTACTTGACTGGCAAGGATTGGATTTTAAAAACGATATGAAATATTCGGAGAGCCTCTTATACTCCAATAATAAGAGTGTGTCCCTTAGATAAAAGTATGTTTTTCTCTTTAAGCCTTGAAGGCATTTTGTTGCTCTGTTCTCCATATTCTGAGAAGAAGTCGTGACTAATTCTAATCACTGAAGGACTCGCCAGCAGCTCCGAGTAAGTAAAGACTAATGAGCGGGTTTCTCATGTGAGACTAGACACAACATCTACAAGCAGCGTATCTGTCCTAGTCACTGAAACCTTCAACACTCGAGTTCTTGCTTTGGGCACACAGCTTCCTAACTTGCTCTAACTTAATGAGCATGCAATGGGAATATTTCCTTTTTTTTGCATCACTTTGGTGGAAACTTTCATTCGTGAGTTTTGTTTTTTTACAGAATGCACTACAAAAATCTGGGCGGCACAGTGGTGTAAGGGTTAGTACGAACGCCTTGCACATTCAGGGTGCCATCTCACCTTTAGATCACCAACACACAATATGGTGATTTGATGTACAAGCTTACAGATACTCCACATCTGTGCTGTAGACTATTACATTAGTTAAAAGAAGAGCCAGGCAATCACCCTTGGAGTTTTGAGATGGATTGAGAAAAGGGCTGCAACGAATGATTATTTTGATAATCAATTAATCTATCAAATATTTAAACAAATAGATCAATTGATCTGATTACTACTGTCATAATTACACAATAGCTATTATTTAGACATCGGCTTCTAAGTAAAAAAAAAAAAGAGGCTGTTTTGTGCTTGACATAACTAACATAACTTAACAAGATAATAAAGATGAAAACGTCTTTGAAAAGAAATGTCTTTTAAGGAACTTACTGATAGAACATCTAAAACAAAAAAGCAAACAAATATAAATATTAAAGTTTTATCATAATTTAGTTATTCATTTATTATATTCCATAATCACACATTTATGAATGTAACTGGATGTACAGAGCACCTGCTTCTTTGTTAGTTTGGTTTGTTAGTTTAAGAGACCTGAAGTGAAACTGCAATTATGTCTCAATATGTATGATGAATAAAACAGGCTTGTGAGGTAGAAGTACACACAAAGGTAAAATGAACCTATTTTCACAGACTTTTTGTTATATTACACCGTCACCATATACAGTAAGCTTTTCCTTTTCTGTAAATCATATAACTGTTTATGGTAATTAATATTTTTCTTATTTGTGCATAGCTGGACAAAATGAAATGCAACTCAATTCATCATAATGCCTAGGTTGTGCAAAAAATGACTAAAATGCGCTGATGTGCTACTTATACTTATAACGTCATGGATTGTCCCTGACAAACAATATAATCTTTATACACAAAGGAGTTTTTTTCTTTATTTAGTTGGAATTTAGTTCTTTATTTTTTTACTTCATCTTGCTCTTCTTATATGGGTAAATGGAGGAGCGGGTTAGTGGATTGGATCTCTGAAATATTAATTTATTAACTCAAAATTATGAAAGAAATAAGCAAGTAATTAAAATTATCGAAAAACTCCAGACTTTATAAATTCCAGACTATGCGTATATTATCTGCAATAATTTGCAGCTTTTTGTGATTAAAAACAGCACATGTCCATATTACAGTAAATTTTTGTGAGATTAATTGTGCGGCACTACTTTGGAATCAACTGTGACTCTGCGAGTTTAACTTTTTTTCAAGGTCAGTTTTTTTTTTTTTTTTACTAATATGTTCCATCTTAGCGTTTCCTAATATCTTCTAGTTATGCCACCGAGAATTTGCTGTGCATCAGGTACCACTGGAGATCTCACAGATGCTCTTAGTCTTTAACTGAATACTCTTATTTATCTTTGTTCGTGACTCTGTTTTGCATTTCCTTAGTTGCAATGATGAATATGAAACAATTATGTTTTACAAAAATTCCTTAGATTTATGAGTAATTTAATTAAGTAAGACAAACTATAATCCATAAATATAACTGTCTGCCAGTGAAACAATTTAAGGGTCATATTTTTAATAGATTTACTCTATTATGAAAGATTTAAACTATTTTAAGGGTTCAACAAAAATAAAAAAATAAAAAAATAAATAATTGCAATTTCGAATGAGGATATTTATAAAATTGTGATAATTAAATAATCGCAATATTCATCAAATGGGCCCCTACTTATTATGATAATATCGTGTCAGTTGGTGGCTGGTGATTTTCATCACTACTATTCTGGGTGGATTTTCAGATTTCTTGTACAAATACTCTTTCAAATTTATAAATTAGGTAGGAAACCAACAGCTTCATCCATTAATTAATAAGCATTATTGTGACTCTCTTATAAAGCATAAACATGCAGCATTTGTGCTGGTGTAAAGTCTCTTACCTCCAAGTGTGTATTGGGTCCATACATGTCCCAGATTTTCCGCTTGCGAATGTCGATTCCCTTTCCAGGATGCTGTAAAATAAGAGACTGTGAATATTCTTGCCAACACAATCAGTGACTAATCAGCCCATGCATATCAAGGTTACTATGTATAATTACTTTTCAGCATCTGAGTGTTACTGCATGTGGGGGACTGTGAAGGGTATGGATTCCTAATCTGGCATATGATTAAAAAGGTGAAAGAAAAGCTAGGTGGTTTCATTATCCTCTTCACCTGGCTTCTACCGTGTCATTGATTTTAATGCTAAATAAATCTTGGGAGATTAGAAGACCTTAGTGGCAAAGGTCATTGTGCATTGTTTAATAATATTACACCAATGAAACACAAATGAAAATAACAGAGAAGACAAACCCCTTCATTGTTTAATATGTGGACGAGCAGACCGTTTCCACAACCGAGGTCCACAAAAGACTGTTTGGATGTTATTCCTTTTTCAGCTCGCTCTTCAGCCCATATAACCTGCACAGAGACGTGATAAAACACTTCCACAAATATGACATTTTTTAAATAAAACATTACTAATGTATACATGAGGTTTAACTTGGACAACCTCAAGTTGTGCTCCAGAAATTCCAGAAAATCATATTTGTGAAACATTTGTACCTGCACAACACAGGAATAATTAAAAGGTGTGATTAAACTCACAAGAAGGTACGTAGCAATGGCAACATCTTCAAAGACAAATTTCTCAGGGTCCGTAACTTCAGGCCAGACCTACAACACAGTTGTATTAACTCTACAAACAAACTGTATAAAGTATTTGTAAGAAAACTAGTCCTAAAGAACAAAATTACAAACTGCTCAGCATTTCTTTACCTTGACGAGCTCTTTGTATTTGATTTTTAGCTGCTGGTAGAGTATGCTGTACTTCTCGACAGATATGAGAGACAGAGTACTCTTAAACTCTGTGGCTTTGTCCTCTGCGGCCCAGTGAGCTAGTTTAGGAAGAAGCTCTGATGTCAGCCAGGTGAGTCTTGGGTAGCCCACGCCATCACTAAACCACTGCTCAGGTCTCAGGGTATGAAGAGACAGCATCCTAAAGCCAGGCAGAAATATACAGTGCACATAGTGATAATAAGGCTGTAAGGATTCAACCATCTTTAGTTTTTCCAGATTATTTCTAGATGCTTTGAGCCAGTTTGTGCTTATTTTGATGCCCAAATATGCTTTTCAATACAATACCAATTTGGGCACCGTTTTAATAACTGTGACTGGTCTCCTCAAGCTTCTCTTTTTTTAAGTTAGGGGAATCAGTAAGCACAAACTGGACCAAAACATCTGTGAATATCCCAGATGGCCTATTAATCAATGATGTTTTTGTTCCTGTAAGAAATTATGTAATAAAAATGTGGATATTTTGATACGGTGTGATCTAATCCTTCAAGATTCTTTTTTCCACAGTGGCTGACATAGGGTAAAAAATAATTACAGCAAATGTCTAATCATAACCACCATGCAACAAACAAAAAGATTGATTAAAAGGACAAGTTCGGGCAACACGGATATAAATGTTTTGCATATGGGTGGCAGTATCTGCTCAAAAGCGATAAATACTGTGCAAAAGTCTTTAAACTCATTTCTTCATATTTCACTTTCAAAGAGCCAGATCTTCTTGCATTTTTTATGCAGTCTTGAGTTCTCCAGGAGTCCTAAAGGACTTTTTGGCTCTCGTTTTTGGGTCTCATTTTCAGTCCAGTCCTTGAACCTAACCAGTTTTAAAAGAATGTTTTTGTTTGTTAACCCACACAGTGACCTAAGAACTATTCAATCATTAAAAAGTCTAAATTAACCAGTGAGAAACAGTCGTAGATGATGACAGATGATCAGGCAGGTGATTAGTATACAGGTGATGCTTAAGGCTGAGTGAATAGAACAGACGAGAGGGGAAATAAGGTTGCAGCTGAGGTTGTTACATACACAAGCAATTTTTAAATCATATCTTTAGGCACTTTGCAGCCTGTAACAATAAAACATTTGTTCCAATTTCTTTAATTTACATCATTTAATTTCATTTAACATGAAGAAAATAGGGTGTCTAGGGGCTGTAACCTCTCGCAGCCGGAGGTCTAGAGTTACCACCCGGGATTCGAACTAGCGATCTCCGGATGATGGGGCGAGCGCTTTTACCACTGCGCCACTCGGAGGCCGCCTTTACCGCCTTTTCTGTTAACTGATAGGGGAACTCAGCACACCGTATGTCACAGACTGCAAATCAATCCCTGCTATATCTATCGTCATTGTTGAGTCTGGTTCCTCTCAAGGAAGGAACCATCTTGCTTCTATTCTCATGTCAGGGTTTTTTGTAACCTCTCGCAGCCGGAGGTCTAGAGAGAGCTGATTGGCTGAGCTCTCTCAGAGGGGAGGGATGAGAGGTACTTACTCCCACATTAATCACGGCTCTACAGCCAGTCAGGGGCGTCTGTGAGCTCGCGCAACGGAGGGAGCGGATAGCGCTGTCCTCCGAGTGAGTTACGCCGCCCCCAAACGGTGCGCGAGCTAGCAGTTCGAAAAGATGCGGTCAGCTGGCGTCACGTGGTTCGGAGGAAACACGCGATAGTCTTCGGCCCTCCCGGCTGAGTGGTAGTAGTAGCCTTAATGTGGGAGCCCCCTAGTGACGGGGAGGAATTGGACACGACTAAATTAGGGAGAAAATCGGGGAAAAATCCAAAAAAAAAAGAAAATTGCACAAGTCTTTTGCACAGAATTGACTGGTGCTAAAGTGCTTCATTATAACCAGTTTGAAAAAGTCATTTTCTTTCTTCTAACTATTAGTCGTATGTCATCTGTCTCATCTTTTGTTGCTTGTTTTACATTAGGTTTGACATATTGTATTGTATATGAGCACATAAAAGGACTCCATAGCTCTTTAAAGCTTTGACTCAAATCCAATTTCACATCTTTTTCATATAATTGAAATGTTTAGGTCCTCGCATGACAGTGGTCTACTTTAAGCCTTGGGTACTGAATTAATGTGACAGATCACATGCATGACCATGATTGTTGATCAGGTGATAAAATCTTTCTAGAGAAGGTTTCAAGGCCAGTATTGGCCTGCAGATGCACGACTAAGAATCAGAACATTTTTAGTAATATGAAGAGAACTCTGGTCTTATTAAAGAAAAAAAAGTGAGGTTTTCTCAACAGGGAGTTAGGTTCCCTCTTTCATTCCAGGTATTGTGGCTCTCACTAAAAGTAATCCGAGAAGTCACTTACCAATCATCTGTCTTTTCCTGAAGCTGGATCTGATAAACATTGCTCTCCTTCACAGTGATGTGGCCTTCACTGTTTTCTTCAATTGGCAGAAATGTCACTGTTTGCCCATTCAAGTCTGGAGGATTAAAGAGTACACTTGCATAACTTAAAACAACAAAACACAATAAAATCCCTTTTATTATCAGACTTTATCTTACCTTTGACAATCACCTCCTTGTACAGCTTTGCTGCACCGGTCTGCATCCATGCTTTAGGGATAACGGTCCTCACTCCTACACTCCAGCCTGGTGCAGTCTGGTGGCCCGTGCCCGCAGTGTGAGAGCGCAGGAAAGTGAGGATGTGCGGGAAATCCCGCACACTGCCGCCAGTGACGCTGCCGAGACAGAGCTCGAGCTCCTCACAGCTCACATGCCTGTACTCAGTCTCTGTCGCTCCGCACAGCCGCTTATTCACTACATGCGGCTTCTTTATCCAGACATCAACCGCACACCAAAAGCCTTCGGGTCTGCATTTAACCTCGCGGTTCATCTCAGACAGTGGACGCGTTTTTATCTGAACGCAACATTAAACACCGCAAGGCTTTAAAACACACATCAACCTGCCGCTAGTTACAGTAGCTCGTGTTTGGGTTATGCTAGCGGCAACGACGCGTTTCAAAATAAAAGTACTTATTTTTTAAATAATATATATAATTTTTTTTACCGCCTTTTCTGTTAACTGATAAGGGAACTCAGCACACCGTATGTCACAGACTGCAAATCAATCCCTGCTATATCTATCGTCATTGTTGAGTCTGGTTCCTCTCAAGGAAGGAACCATCTTGCTTCTATTCTCATGTCAGGGTTTTTCCTTGCCATCATTGCCCTTGTTTTCTTCACCAGGGGTAAACTGATCATTAGAAGTTATACAGAAGTTATTGCTAACTTCGTTTAATAACTTTTTGCAGGGCATTGGTGGCTCAATAGTAGGTTTCTTGCCTGCCATGCAGAAGGTCCGGTTTCAATTCCCACTCAATGACCAAACCGCGGCCACTGGATGCAGTCGTGGTCCCAAGCCCACCCAAGTCACCTAGGATAGACTCCATGACCCCATGACACTGTAACAGGATAACTGGTATAGAAGAAGAATGACTGTATACTCCCCTTTAGTATACTTATTTCATTAGCTGTATTCATTGATATTATCAGTGGAAATGTATAGCTTGTTATACCTGAACCTCCCCAACAAAACATGTTCCATTTTACTTAAAATGTGTGCATTTTTTGCTAATGTTAGTGAGGAAAGGACACACGGGAGTTTATAAAGTGTGAGCAATAAAGTGTTGAAAAATTTAATTCATAATGTATGTTATATTTCTAAATTCTACAACTGTTAGCCAAGAGTCACAAAAAAAACAAAAAAAAAACACAAAATGTTCTTGACCTGTATCGCCATGATTTATAAGTTTATTGCAATGCTGCCACATAATTGGCTGATTGTAACGGCATAATTGAGCAGGTGTAAAGCAATTCATTCTAAAGTGGACAGTGGGTGTCCATATGTCAACCATAAAAGCTTAAAATTATATATTAAATTCAGAGTATGGTCATACACCTATGATATGCAGTGAAATGCTTATATGACTGCTCGTGACTTAGAAAGAAATATTTCTGTGATTAAATAAATTGAGCTAGAGAGTACAAGTAAATTAAAACTATTATTTAAAAAAATAAACATTGAAGCTAAAAAAAAATAACAGTAGTTCTACAATTTTACAATCATTTATGTGAAAAATGCCAAATGAACAAGAAATGTGCAATGTATATCACACAATCCACCTGCCTGACCTATATATAAATTATTTGCCATTAAGACTTGTTTTGGTGAACAGAGAGCTGTGACTTTCTCTAAATCCAGTCAACATTTTGAATACAACATTTGGGAACATCCATGAGATGGCCGTGTAGGCAGACTTTTAATTTGACTACAACAAAACACCATTTCCGGTTCTCTATGGGTTTTCAACTTTCACCCTGCCTCTGCTTCTTCCTCTTCCGTTTCGGTGATAGCAGGTATGGCGGATTTCTTCCTTTCGCGAAAGAAACGAAAACCTAATCGCTTATAATCTTCAGTTTTGGAGCTTCACCTATAAGTCGTTTTTGTTGATATGTGTTATTAACAGTGTGAAGAAGTAAAACCATGTGATATTGGCTCAGTTTTTATATCGGATAGCTTTTTATTTGATCTGCTTTAGTGCTAGCGAAAATGTGAGCTAGTTGGTTAAAACCGGCGAAACTCCAGGCCCATATTATAAAGTATTACATTTAATTACTGTATTGTGTGTTCTGAATAACAGGATTACTCACTCATTGTGTAATTTAGTACTATATACTGAAAACTAAGTATGAATTATGACTTGTACAGCTAGTCAGCAACGCCTTCTGCAGCTAAAATGGGAGACTTTCAGTTTATGTAGCGTCACGACTGTCCGTATTAACTTGTCCGTACTTTTGTTCTCTAGGTCAAAATGGTTCAGCGCCTGACTTACCGCCGTAGGCTGTCCTACAACACCACCTCCAACAAGACCAGGCTGTGAGTTAGACTCACTCATTCTCTCTTCACACACACAGCCATGCATTAACAGTAAACACTTGAAGTGTTTATTTTCTGCATTCAGCTTGAAAGACACAGAATACATACATTAACTCAGTAATTTGGTTGTGCCAGGTCTAAGCACCCTGAAAGCACTTTCTACAATATTCAGTGCTTCCACAACACGTAACAAGTGTAACGAGTAGCTTATTTGGTGTTGTCTTAATATCACTGCAATGTTAAAGTCTCACTTTAGAGCATTGTTTATTAAATAATTTAAAATACCTCATTAGGACATGATCAAAGTCAAGGTGGCAACAGCATCATATTACCCTGTTGTGGATCATCTATAGATCAGTTATTTTTGCTGTATTGATGATCTTGATGAACAATTGTTTCTGTTTTGCTGCCAGATCCCGGACCCCTGGTAACCGGATCGTGTATCTCTACACCAAAAAGACTGGCAAGTCCCCCAAGTCAGCATGTGGAATCTGCCCCGGTAGACTGCGTGGTGTAAGTTTTGGTTTATATATATGCTCTCAGACTGTGATGCTTTTAACATTGATAACATAACTTTTAAGAGATGGTTGTCAAGGGGTGTGCAAACCAAAAATGTTCACCTAATATGATCACAGTGTGGCAATGTGGTAACATTTTTCTAAAATATCAATCAGAATTATTTATTTATGGTTATTATTTTGGCAGAGACTATTTTAACAGGTCTCCAGACTTATTTTATAAATCTAATTCAACTGCAAACATTAAATATGTACAATAACACTTGGACGGTTTATGGCGACAGCTTGGTTCTAAACTTTCTCATTCTGACACTTGGTTGTCTTCTTAAATCACATAACTACTTAAGTGATTTAAGATTTGCAATTGACATTTTATTAAAATTATAAAATAGACTAGTATAGTAACATCAGTAATTGTAAGTTGTGACCAGCATGAAGTCTATGGCCCTGCTGTACAAACCCCACCTTGAGAGCCTGTGTGCGTGGACCAAAGTGTAGAACTTTTCTACAACCTAGAACTTTATTACGAAGGGTGTTCAAGACCAGGACATCTTGAATGAAGGTTTAAAACCAATTGACATTTACAGAAGACTTTGAGCCCAGCACAGTGATGAGAGAGTAAAAGTTTGAATGGTGCAAACGTTTAAAAGAAGACCGTACATCCCAGTCAAGGTAGCTTGGAGTCCACTGCAGTTGTTTCTTTGAGTATTCTGTGAGTTAGAACATCTGATCTGATGAAAATTGAGGGGTAACTTGTCGACTTGTGGAAGAGATGCAGCCCTCTGTGGGAACTGTACACACAATTGTTCACAAACACCACTTGCACACTACAGGAACTTGACTGGGAGTTATTGCCGCATCCCCTGTACAGGTCTGGCCTTGCTCAAAGTCATTTCCACATGTTTTGAGCCATTAAAGTAGTTCCTGGCAGGTCATGGTTTCAGACATGAAGCAGGCAGTCTGATCATTGCTCTGATGTAATTAGAACTTTATGCCTTGTAGGTGTCCAAGCACTATTGAAACTTTGGGATGAGTGCATTAGTCTAGCAGGAGATTATAAAAGAAATAAAGGTAGTAGTTACATTTCAACTGTGTTCTGTTCTTCTGCACAATCAAAAGTCCTGGTTTGACTTGAATGCCGTTCATATTCAGTCATTCTGAGTAAAGGGATTGGGATGCTGCCAAAAACATAAATCACAAGGAGCTATTCATTTATTTAAATTTTCTATAATCTATTTAATTTTATCTTAAACATCAGTTGAGTAACATTTTCAGTCCAATCACATTTTAATTTGCACCCAAGTGCATCAGCATTGTGTAATTTGTATTAGGTTGAGCATGTCATCTAAGGTTCAAAGTGGTCATGTTTTTCATCTAATCTATCTTGATGCAGTTATTTGAATATTTTAACCAAAATAAGAATTAGTTTCTGTGGTTATGTAACTGTTCTTGGTTATGTTTATTGATGGCTGACTGTTTGGAATTCTAAATGGTTGTTTTGAACAGATCCGTGCAGTGAGACCTCAGGTTCTGATGAGGCTCTCAAAGACCAAGAAGCATGTGAGCAGAGCCTATGGTGGGTCCATGTGCGCCAAGTGTGTCCGTGACAGGTAAGAGCATTAATATTGATAACGCTTGGTTGAGAAATTGAAGCTGTATATATTTTGTTGTTTAAAAGTATTTATTTTTTTTGTCCGGTTATCTGTTTGCCATCTTTAGGATGGACTCCAACAGTTAGTTATGATTTATGCCTCTTATTACTCCTGCTCGTAGTTGTATCTCAAATAAGTTTGGGTCATGAATGGTGTAATATAGCAGGAATATGTACTACTATTAACTTCACTTCTCATGAGCTTCATTGAGAGTTAAGTATGATGGGTGGGGTAATCATAGCTGGAAGTATCCTAATATTTACTATCATGTTATTGTAACTAACTAAACGTATCCTGTATTTGCTACTGTCACACCAGTAAGTCACGCAGAGGTGATTTTAATTGTGTGATTTGGAAAGGGACAAACACAGCGTGGCATTTTATCCATGTTAAAATCCTTTTGCTGTGAATGGACACTAAGAATCCAAGTGTTTTCTTGAATTGGATGTATTTTCTTTTCCCCCCTGAAAAATGGAAATCTCAGTGTTGGCAGTTAAATGTATTTATTTTTAATGGGGTTAGGGATGTAGGTAGCAGATTTTTATTTATTTTTTTAAAAATTTGTGAAATGTTTGGCATTTGGTAGTTTTTTTTTTCTACTGGTGTAAACCTTGGCACATTTTTTGTATCTTTTTTTTTTTTTTTTTTACTAGTGGATCTTGTGTACATTGTGAAGCTAACTTAATGTTTTGTGTGTTTCCAGGATCAAGCGTGCTTTCCTTATTGAGGAGCAGAAGATCGTTGTCAAAGTACTCAAGGCACAGGCACAGAGTCAGAAAACAAAGTAAATGGGTGTTTGTACTTTAAAATAAATGTTTCTGAACACACTTGATTGTGTCCAAAAGTGTGGAGTTTTTTTGTTTATAAAAAAAAAAAAAGGTTTAACACTTGCTGGGCCACATTTATCAGTCTTTTAGTTTGTACTTTCCTGTGCGTCCTGAAAACCTAAAGGTGCAACGCATGTTCCGACACTGCTTGTCTACATGACAAGTGACACCCATAACTTTTAAAATATAAGTGCACAGTCAACTAAAAGCCTGAAATGTAGAAGAGGCTGAATGAAACAAGTTAGTTTTAATATCTCGCTAGGTAGTATGTATGAAACAATGGCATTCACATCTGTTCTTGGTAAAGCTCAAAATCATCCTGGGGAAAAGCTGTCTTTGATGTGCTGTAAAAGTAATGAAGAATAAAATAGAGTATATTTTGTGTATAATATTGCAGTAATCCAATGAATTAATTATATGGTTGGTAGTTGACCATGAATGGGTTTCTTGTGAAAATGTTCTTGTGAATTGTTCTTGTATGAACAATTAACCAAATGAACCAAATATTTACTGTAGACTTCAGTTAAATTTGTTTTTTTTTTTTTTGCTAAAACAACAAAACTGCTGAGGTGATAATGTACCTCTTGGGAGTTCTTCATTCTCTTCTCAGTGGATTAAGTCTATCATGGACATACAAATGGGTATTTTCCCTCAAACAAGATTGGAGCATTTTCAAGTAAATTTTGAGCATGTTAGTGTTTCTTTTGTTTAAAATGTTTTGAAATGTTAGGGTGTTCCCTGAGGTGACTCGTTCTTCCCGAGTCACTTAAGATTCGTTCAAAATGAACTAAACATTCAAGACCCATCAACACAAGGAGGAGCTACACAATATAAGGCAGGTGATTTTAAGGTTATGGCTAATTGGGAAAGTTGTCATATGTTTAATTAAACTACAAAATGTCAAAAATTATCTTCACTCCAGTTATATAAAAAACTATATTGGTAGCACTCTTATCAGCGCTTTACATTCAAGGCTACTGTCTCCCCAGTCACTGCTGTGCAGGTGTGAATGTGTTACATCAGTTCATGTGTAACTGTAGTGTGAGCAAAAATGCATGCACCACTTGTGATTTGCATAGAAGGTGCAAGCCTGCAAGGATAATTTTTTTGTTGTCTGAGAGTGTACCTGGTGCTAACAGCACAAACAGAACCATCTGGATATCTTTAAAGTATTGGTCCAACCTTTGTTTAAGGAAGGTAAAAGTTTATTATTATTATTATTTTTTAATAAAGAGAATCATTACAGGTAATGAGAGATGGATTTATCCCTATGATCCTGAGAGGAAACAACAGTGTGTGTGGAATGCAAACATCCTCAATCGCAGATTAAGAAAAAGTTGGAGAAGGAAAGGAAAATTGATGCTTACAGTTTTCTGGGATTCTTAAGTGGGAGTATTGGGACATCATCAGGAAAAAGGTTCAGAATTCAGAGCTTGTTACAGTGATATGCTTATTGAGCTGAAGCCTTTGGATTGAATGCAGAGGACTGCTGTCCAAGGATGTGAGCAACTGCACAGTTCTGCCCATACTGTGATTAGTGACAGTAGTGCATTAGTGGCTTATGCTTATTATGATTATTATTGCATGTTTTGCTTATGAGAGCTTTTGATAGTATCAAGTACACATAGACACATCATAGACCATAAAAAGCATAATAATATGCAATGAAAAAAGTCATAAAATGTAAAATAAGGATGGGAAATAAAACATTTAATTCATGTTCATTAGTAAGTGTTTTATGGTGAAAAATTATGCATTTGTATTTTCTAAAAATAATAATTAAAATAAATTCTACAGCCAGTGTGTGTATAATGTTTTACTCAGCCTTGTGTGACAAATAATTGAATTGTTCATGACAATTAATTAATTAACCAATTAATCTATATAGAATCTAAATTAACTACATATGATCTTTTTTATTTTATTTATTAGATATGAACGTGAGTCTTATTACAGCAGACTGGGATTGTATGAGAAAAGTTGTGGATAGTTTAGAGGATGTTCCCGTCTGAGGGAATAGGGCATAGTCAAGATCACTACAGAATGGAACACAGCCAGATGGGTGAACGCACAGGACTACACAGCTGGCGTGCTGTTATTTTGACATTAATGGACAGAACTGTTTATAGCTTATATGTTTATAAACGTAGTTCAAGTGTTGGCAAAAGGCAAGACAGAATTGATTTAATTATAAATTTGTGAGTGTAGTTTAGAAATCTAGTGTATAAAGTATAGGCGTTCTTTCCTGAAGGGAGTCCTTTATTGTGGCGGTTAGCTGTGGATGCTGAGGCCTGTGTGTGTGTGTTTGAGAGAGAGAGAACTACTTCCTGTACACGTCGCTCTTACGGCGCTGCAGTGACATCAGCCAGGACAGGAACAAGGAGCGGAGTTATGGAGACTTTAATCAGTCTGCCGTTTGCGGTGTTAGAATGTCCGAACATCAAGCTGAAGAAGCCGTCCTGGCTGCACATGCCCTCTGCCATGACCGTGTACGCCGTGGTGATCGTGTCCTACTTTCTCATCACTGGGGGTGAGTGTGTGTGTGTTGAATCAGGACTCAGTTAGCCTGATGTGTGTCTGTGGAGATTACCTGCCAGCTAACATCTTACTGCTCCCTTTAAAATAGAAACATTGTATATTTGATACACTACGAGCATTACGGTAATAGTCCTAATGTCTCTTGAACAGTGCGCAATGACGTTTATTAATGTTTAACGCAACCTGCTAAACTAGTTAGCTCGCTCATGTCTCCCATTTACAGTAGCTAAACTGCAGGCTGTAGTATCGTTTAAGTTCTCTATCTGTCGCATAGCATATAGACTGAGAAAAAGGCAATTAAATTAATCAATAGATGTAGTAATATAGTACGTATAGTATAATCTCCCCCGACATTTTGCTATTTTGGCTATTAACTTGCTATTACTAGCTAGCATGGTCTGTTATAAAACAACATTATTATTATTATTTCACACATAAAGACACATCATATGCCATAAAAGTCATAATAATATACAATGAAAGTAGTCATAAAATGAAAAAAAGAGGGAAAAAATGAGGAATAATAAGTGCTTTATCCTGGCTAAACTCACAGCAGTCTGAGCCTATTCCCAAAAACTGGTCATAACCCAGGTTACACCCTGGAGGGATGCCAGTCTATCATCACACATGCACACCTATGGGCATTTTACTTTTGCCGCTTCATCAGCTGGTATATATTTTGTTTTCTTAAAAGGAAACCCAGAATTCCACACAAATACAGGGAGAACCTGGACAGAGACAGTACTCTATGCTCAGGGTTTAAGAGAAGCACTGGACCTGAGAAGCAGCAACTTATTCTGCTACCATGTAGCCAGAAAAAACAGTACTATCTGTTTAATTGTTTTTTTTTTTTTTTACTTTCAGGTATTATCTATGATGTTATTGTCGAGCCGCCCAGCGTGGGCTCAATGACCGATGAGCACGGTCACCAGAGACCTGTGGCATTTTTGGCTTACAGGTGAGTTTTATGAACCCTGACAATGGCACTCACTTTTCTGTAGCATGCATATAAAAGTTTTAAATATGAAACTATTCATGCTGTCTGTGTGTGTCAGAGTGAATGGGCAGTACATCATGGAGGGTCTGGCATCCAGCTTCCTCTTTACCATGGGTGGTCTTGGCTTCATCATTCTGGACCGCTCCAATGCCCCGAACATTCCTAAACTCAACCGCTTCTTGCTTCTCTTCATTGGCTTTGTGAGCGTGCTGCTGAGCTTCTTCATGGCCCGAGTGTTCATGAGAATGAAGCTGCCGTAAGTGCAACATTTACTTTACTTTAGAGACGGACAATACATACAATACATTACAGAAATACGTGGTGTTCAAGTCAAACCGGGATCACTGATTGTGTAGAATAACAACACAGCTTTTCGAGTAAAAATCCCCTGCTACACTAATGCACTCATCCTAGCATTTCACCAGTGCTCGGACACAGAAGGTTCTCTCAGTAAGCAGGAGCCATGATCAGACTGCCTGCTTCATATCTGGCAATAACTTCGATCAGAGTCCCTGTCATGTACAAGTGGTGTTCATGAATAATAGTATGTACAGTTCCCACAGACGGAGGTTTGTCTTCTGTAAGTTGGCGACCAGTTATCCGCCAATTTTCAAGGATCAGGAGTTCCTTTCGCTGAATGTTCATGGGTATGTCTTCAGTGAGCCATCTCAGCAGGGATCATCTTTCACGGACATATGGCCTTCTTTAAAGCACCATTCAGATGTTTTGCCGAAGCTAAATGTCACCTCACAGTACTGTGCTTGAAGTCTTCTGTAAATGTCCATCAGTTTTACACCTTCACTCATGAGAAATTTCATCACAAATCCTGGTTTGTCTTGAACGCCCCTTGTACATTACGAATACAGTGTATGCACCTAGTTTACCTTGTACTGATTTATGCTTTGGCAGATATCACCGCCTGTTTCAAATTATTCATGATGATGTAACATATTTATGATCATGCTTGATTTCTCATTTGCAGTGGTTATCTCATGGGTTAAAGCTACACAAGGCATTTTGGGTGGGACACGCCACAGGCAGAGACAGAAGGATGACAGCACAAGAACAGAAAATGACCTTCTGGATCAGTGTTTTGATGATTTCCTATGTGTGTGTATGAGAGAGTGAAATACTGTGCATCTACATTCAAAGGGGCTTCAGGTTGCAGGGTTTAGGTTTGCTATGTTTTGTGCAAAATTTGCATATCTTGGTAGGGAAAGGTACATCATGTGTAGCAACTCTGTGTTAAGTGATCAAAATTGGTTTACATATGGAGTCAATTACACACTATATTGTAGAAATCATTGTAGAAATGCATTCAAATCTGGCCTGTGTGGGGTGGGTTTTTCTATGTAAAGCCACAATAAAACTGATTTATACAACCCTGATGTTTTTATTTATTGATTTTATTTAATTGTTTATTGTGGTGGGACTTTGAGCCCAAATATATACTCATCCTGTCAAATGTTAGCAGTGAAGAGTATAAATATCATGACTTTCAGGAACCTGGACTGATTAACAAATGTTAGCTGTCTGAGAGATCCTGTGAACACAAGTACAGGGAGGTCTTTCAATTTGAAGACTCGCATTTAATCACTTGTGCTCACATTACCATCAAGAAGCTTCAACATAAAGACAGACAGAGAAAGGCATTAAATGGCATCAAAATGAGCAATTATGAGCATTGTTAATGCACCTGATTTGGCAATTAGACCTCATCTAGTTCTGTATTTAAATTGGCTGCATACTGTATAAGATCATTCTTTTTATGTTTTTTTTTTTTTACAGTCACAGGCTGCTAAAACACACAAATACTGAGGGTGGGCAAAAAGCAATACAATAAGAAAATGAACCAAGTACACAAAAGTACTCTATATTTGACTTTTCTACAAACATAGTATGTACAATGCCCAGTAGCAATAACAACAACACCCACTGAGAAAACAAAGAGTCTAATAGCTGCAGGTATAAACAACCTCCCATAGCTTGTCTTTATGGCAGCAGACCTTTCTCAGTATACTACTTAATGTGCTCTTCAGTTTTGTTAAGAAACTGAAGAGTTTCTCTTCAGTTTCTTCAGTGATTTATTGTCCAGTATGGTATTTTTTTAAGTGATCTTTGTTTGACCACCATTTAATGAGTCCAGTCTGGTTCCTATGACCGAACCTGCTTTCCTGAGTAGCTTATTAAGCTTATTGGCATCTCCCACACTCAGCACACCACAGTGGGGAAAAAAGAGGAGACGGGGTTGATCTTTCTTTGCAAATAATTCAATATGTAAATATAGTTGCAAGCAACGATGAGCGGGCCCAAGCACCCTCTCAGGTGCGCCGCACAACCTGTGTTTTTTGTGAGCGTGTTAAGACCTCCAAAAAGCCCGGGTGTAGCACACAACTTGCACACTTACTCACCACATAGAACTGATGTCTGCTTGGGCCTAAGTATTTGTTGGGTGCGTTATGTGTGTGTGTGTGGTGTGTGAGTCTGTGTTAACATTTGTATTGTGTGTTTGAGACATGTGACTTGTTAGTGTGTGCGTGCGTGTGTGTGAGAAAGAGAGATGTGAGTGTTATTATTTGTGGTGAGTGTGTACAGTATGTGTGTGATGTATGAGTGTTTGTGCATGTGTGTGTCTGTGTGTGTGTGTGTGAGAGAGAGAGAGAGATGTGAGTATGTGATGAGTTAACGTTTTGATGTGTACATGTGTATAGGGAGAATTTTATGTTTAGACCTTCAAAAAGCAACAGATGCTGGAAAAAAATCATCACACTGATGTTACTCGAAGTGATTTCATTCAATGTGATGTCACTCAATGTAATGTCACACAGAAAGTTAATATTTACTTTTCAGCATAAGTTTGAGGCATCGCCACAGCTGACCCATTTGTGATATCAAAAAATCCCTCTACAATTTTGCATCCTCAATGTCTTGAGATCACATCGCCCCGGTTTGGTTGTGATCGTATAAATTACCTAGGAAATGTTTCAAAATCTATTTGGTGTGTTTTCCAAACGACACAAAATAACTGACTTCCTGTACAGTTGAGCCCATGACATGCAATGTGAAAGTTGTTCGGCTCAGTGAGCTCTAAATGTATACCATGGTTTCGTGTGCATATGTGCAAGTGTATGATATATACAGCACAATCTCGTGTGAGACTCGCAGATATCTTAAATAGGAGAAAAACCTTCTCTGTTTTCATGTCTATTAATATGTACACCACAAGAGGGCGCAATATTGGACAGGCATCTTTATTGTTGTTTTAGTTGTTTGTTTAAATTATTTGGGCTTTATAATTTTTTCTCATGTAACTTTTTGGCGATTTGTTTTCTCTGTAACTGTTTAAATAAAATCTAAACTTTCAATTTTTTAAACTTAAAAAATATGGGTCTTGTTACCATTAATGATTCATTAAAAACATGTTCAACTATCGGTTGTAAAATGCTGCACTCCACTTAAACACTAGAGGGAGACATTTAGCATGGAAGGATCTGTAGTAGGGTACAGTTTCATATACTGTACCATATACCAAAGTCTTTAAATTTGTGCTGAGGACAGGATGGGTTAGACAGTTTTAACACCTTTCAAATACACCAATAAGACCATGGCATTATTAATCATCATATGGTGTTTTTTTTAAATTAAATTATTAATTTTTTTTAAATATCTGACTTCTAGGGAAGGCAGGTATTAGTATCTGGCACCAAGGTGTCACCAGCAGATTCGTGGTTCAGACTTGTTAGTCCAGGACGTTCAGGCAGATTGAGATCTGGAGAATTTGGAGCTGTCATGCTCTTCAGACTGACTTTGCAATGTGACAGGGGTGCATTATCCAGCTGAAAGAGGCTGCTTCAGGGAATACTTGTTCTGCATCAATTTTCGATAGGTGTACCGTGTCAAAGTAACACCCACATGAATGCCAGGGGTTTAAACATTTTAAACATTTTACTCCAGTTTACCCTGGAGCCATCTAGCCCAGACAAGTGAGGCACACACCCAACCATCACACAATGTAAAAGAAAACGAGATATTTTAACATAGACCACCTTCTTTCTACAATGGGCCTGTGCGTTGTAAGAACTTTTAGCAGTGGACATGGGTCAACATGGGCACTCTGACCAGTCTGTGGCTATGCAGCACCATACAAAGCAAGCTCACTGTGGGTTCTGACACCTTCATATCACAGTCAGAAATAACATTTTCAGCTAATTGTGCTACAGTAGCTCTTATGTTATGTAATGTTATGAATAATCAACCTATATTGTTATACTGGTTGTATAACCAATATGTAACCAATTTGGTTGTTGTAACCAAGTGCTCAGTTAGTCAGCTTGTTATTTCCTAGCCTTCATGCAGGACATTTTAAGGTTTATTCCACTGCATTTAAGCTGGACAAGGCCAATGGCTCACAAGTTGTTCTGATCATGTAAGGTTAAGCTGAAAGTGGCTGAGTGCACACACTCCAAATGCGTTCATGTGAGCAGCATACGCCCCCAGTGCCTGTTATCAGAGAGTGCATGCAGAGGACACACTTGCCTAATACATCAGTGTAATGTTTGCATGTAAGAGAACAATGTGAACTTTGCACATTTCATTAGGATGTGTTTTAGCACTTTGTCCATTTTTTTTCCTGCCTGTCTTTGCTGCCTGATGCTGATGTATGCTTCTCATTCAATCCTTAAATGATATGATGGGTTCTGTATTTTTTTTATGCAGTTAAATATGTTCTTGCATTTAGAATACTGTACATGACTGAAAACCCATTAAATTCAACATAGCTTAGAATCTTCTCTCCACCTGGTGTTACCTTTTATTTTTGCCAAAAAAAGGGCAATTATATATAAAATAGCACCTAGTTACTGTTACATAATCAGGTAGATTATAAATCCATTAAAACATGGAAATTAATATATGTTAAAAAAAAAAAAAACAACTCCTGGCCCTATGTTTCCTATATAACGCTAATGTAAAATTATGAGAGCTGTTCAGGACAGGTCACCACACTATGATTTAAAGAAACAACATTCTGAATGACATTTTGGTGGAATTATTGCAGCATGGTACAGTATAGTTGTGACATGCAAAATGATATTTTCAAAAATTTCATGACAAATGACATTGACAAATGACATTGACTGCCTTAGATAAGGCCTCAGGAAAAAGAGCACAGGAAAAATTCTCAATGCTTAGTTGTTGTAGAAGCATGGCTACTACACTGCTAATGATCGCTGTTTCTCGGATAAACTTCCAGATTAGCTTCCAGCTGATTCAGATTCAATGCATTACATATAAAATGTCTTATGATATTGAATTCCTTAATTACTGATCCGGTCTCAACATACAGTATGAGGCACACGTCTGCCATGGCTCTTGGTGAAAATAATATTCTTGTTTCCAAATCGCTTCTTTGCCTGTTACCTTTGCACTTTTTGTCTGTACAAAAAGTCATACTGTACCATGACTTCATCCCATTTAGTTATCTATTTTCCTCTACAAGAAAATGATAATTATGTTTGCTTCACAGCAGCAGATGGTGTTTTACAGTTGACAGAATGAGTAACATCGTAACAGGGCAAAAATAATAATTTTAAAAAAGGCAGTAACAAAAGCAGGACGAGCTGAAAACATTTTTATACCAGAACTACTGTTTCTGAAGAAACCAATGAGAGTTTGGGCAGTGTGGAGATGTCAACAGCACTAGGAGCAAAATACCCAGGTGGCTTAAAGATGATACTTAAAAACAACAATAATGTGATTATTGTGCAATCACACAAATTAGTCAAGAAAAAAAAGATTTGCAATTAGGTCAACTGTGATAACACAGTCTGCTGCCACCATCAGGTGAAAGGAAAAATTGCATTGTATATATCAAGAGAGGATCTGTAGGCTCCATTTAGACTTGAATTCACCCTGATGTATTATATAATGTTTTTTTTTTTCTTTTTAAAGAAGAAACTTTGTTATGTTCTTTGTCTTTTGTTAGGCTTTGTCTTAGTGATGTTATGGTTGCCACCTGAATGAATATCATAGCCATTTTCCTCGACTGACTCCTGGGGACAAATGAAAATTCAGCAAATTTATTAGTGACACTGACAGAAAAAATTATATTGTAGATTACTGTGTAAAAAAGGATACTCTAAACATTCATCTCAGCTTACCTTGCGCTTGTTTTGTGCATTTGGAGGGTCTATAGTGTCAGATATATGAAGGCCCAAAGCATTCTCAAGGTCTTAAAGAAAAAAAAAACACATAATGGAATTAATCAGAAGTATAAAGATCTGAAGTACAAAACAAAAAACATACAGTACGGAACCTTGGATTGTGAGTAACTTGGTCTGCGAGCATTTTGCAAGATGAGTAAAGTAAATTTGAACTTAATAAACGAGCGAGGTCTTAATATACAGGTTGTATGCATGTGCTTTGTCTGCTGATTGTCACCTAATCACAACTGGTTCTTCTCTCATGCGCACTACAGGATTGTGGGTAATCGTCTCCAATGCTCAGTATCAGTGTGTGCGCGTCACTCGTATAGTCAACATCCGTGCGTCTGTAATGTTTATTATAACATTGTGACCATGTGTGTGTGCGTATGTAAGGCAAAAGCAAGTGTCATTAGAGAGGTTTCTTGTTAAAGAAGTTTCCTGACAGAGCAGTGTTTCTGTTAGTGTGTGTGTGGTTGTGCGCACACATGCGTGTTTGTACAGTATGTGTGTGTGTGTGTGTGTGTGTGTGTGTGTGTACCTTTGTGTGTGTTTGTGTGCGCGCTAGCGTGTGTGTGTGTGTGTGTGAGAGTCGCCCTATACAGTAGCCCCCTCTCATCTCCTCTCGTCTTACTTAAGCTTTACACACATATACACACATATGTGCACACATACATACACACTCACGAAAAAACAGCTCTGTCGGGATTCTTTTTAAAGTTAAAGGTTTTTATATTTTAAAGGGCTTTATATTTTCTATTAATTATAGTACATAAATATTTTTGGGTTGTGGCATGAATCATCAGAGTTTCCATTATTTCTAATGGGGAAATTCGCTTTGATGTACTAGTGATTTGATATACTGTACAAGCACGCTTTCACAATGAATTATGCTCGCAATCTAAGGTTTATTGTATATGTCGACCAGAGGTACCTGTTAGAATCTGATCAATTTTTCCAACTGCCAAGTCGGCATCCTCTCTGGAGAAGCACATTGGTGGTTTAAACTTCAGGACGTTACGGTGTGGTCCGTCTGCACTTAACAAAACTTGCTGATCCTTCAATCTGTGGGAAGGTCAAAATGATTATTCATTTAGAGGTGATACTTATCTAGTATATCACATTTAATAGATGAATTTAAGCAGAAATATATCTTGAGGGGTCATCAATCTTATCAGGCCAGTGTTTCTGTAGGTTTTCATTTCAATCAAGCAGGCTTTGAGGCCACACCAAGAGCCATTAAAGCAGGTTGGTTGAGATTCCTGTTTGGTTGGAATGTAACCTGAATGCACACCGGCATTTTAAGCAGAATATATAAAAAAAAAATTCCTCTAAAATGCTTTGGGGTGTTTAGGTAATTATAGGTTTTTACCTATATATAACATCTTGAGCTTCAGCTGTTGCAGGGGTTCTTTTAAGCCGATCTTTCACCAGCTCCACCCCAACAAAAAGCCCACAACCTCTGTAAAACACATAGCTTTCATTTTTCACTCTTATATTTTACTTTAAAAATATAGAGCGGCCCAAAAAATGTATACACACTTAAACATAAAAAATATATGCCTCTCTTCTGATGGTCACATAATAGCACCAATGATAGTGCCATTATAGGCAGTTCCAGTCAAATGTGTATTGTACAGAAATAGACACTCTAGTGGATACCTATATTAACAATTATATATATTTTTCTGTATAAGTGAATGTAGAAAAATGTATGAAGACTGGTATATTGGATGTGTGTGCATGGGGGATGCAGGAGAAATGAGTCAACCTCATCAAGTTTAATGAATCAGTTCGGGAGCACACTGGTATAAAGGCTGTCCTGTAAAACTGATTTTCCATTTCAGAAAATCCAGAGTTCACAGTCCAAGAAAGTGGAAAACTTTGACAGAATAGCGTCCGGGATTCCCCTCACAAACTTAGTTTGCAGTTTGAGTAAATTCAACATCAGTGAATATGTTTGTGTGTGTGCGTGTGCGCATATGTGTGTGCAGGTGCGAGTGTGTGCGTGTGTGTGTGATCAATCAATCTCCTGTCAGGGTTGATTCCTTTCTAAGGTAAAGTGCAGTTGAGTTAGTTTTATTTTTATACTTTATATTTTCTATTAATCATTTTTTACAAGGTGGAACGAATCATTGGAGTTTCCATTATTATAAAGCCGCAGAGACTGTGAGAATAATTTCCTTGGCCGTGGTTTTTGGCCACATGATGGTAGTGTTGGGAAAGGGGACAGATTAATTAAGTAAATTCGTATGCATTATATAGTATATTCGTGTTGAAGGCATTTAAGACTTTGTCAGTCCCCAACTTACAAACAAATTCGACTTACGAATGTGCTCCTGGAATGGAACTTGTAGGGGACAACCTATACCGACATCTTTAGAGCTAAAATAATACTACACATTCTATTTCCGTTTATGGCATTTGGTCGACATCCTTATCCAGAGCGACTTACATTTTAACTCTTTATACATCTGAGCAGTTGTGGGTTAAGGCCCATGTTCAATTTGGTGGTGCTGATGTTTAAACCTGGGACCATCTGATCAATAGTCTGACACCCTAAACGCTGAGCTAATCACTACCATAATTGAATTTGACTTTTTAAAAAGGTTATAGATTACAACTGTTGAAATGTGTAAACATTTTCTTGGGCCCCTCTGTATGTAACAGTGCCTCTATCAGACTTGGTACTCCTTAGAATATTCATAACTCATTCAGTTTGAAGATGAAATTCTTTGAGCTGAATTAAAAAAATATAAACCAAGAACTGAAGAAAGCATTTAAAAAAAGACCTGACGTCTCCCACTAAGGGATGTTTCTGTTTCAGTTTCTCTAGCAGGTCTGTCAGGTATCTCCCTACACGCAGGGCATTGCCTTGAAGATCCTCCTTTTCAATCACATCCAGTACAGCTAGCCCAATAGCACAGGACACAGGATTGCCACCAAACTGAGGCATACATAAACACATTCCTCAGTCAGGTTAACATTGTCCAACCTATACAATTTAAAACATTATAAAGGCATGATTTTTATATCTCCTTGTCTTAATGTTTCATTCTTTCAGTTAAAAAATGATTCAAAGTATAGTTCTCACTGTGTTAAAGTACTCCATTCCAGATGACATAAAGCCTTCAGCCACTGCTCTGGTGGTCACCACACAGGACATTGGATGTCCGTTCCCAATCGGTTTGCCCATAGTGACAATATCAGGTATAAAGTCTTCTCCTTGTAGCTGGAAGGCCCAAAAATGGGAGCCTACTCTTCCAAAGCCGACCTGAACCTCATCAGCAATGAACACGCCTCCAGCCTTTCTCACATGTCTGTGAAAAAAAGGAGTGTTTGTTTCACACATAGAAATGCACACTTTACAGTGTATACTGTACTAGCTGTATATGCATATACATTGACACAACTACATCCTGAAGGACTTTTTAGATTGTAAGGAAATACTAAGTTGACTCGATTAGTTTAAATTTCTTCATCAACATGTATAGACCTACATGTCATGTTAGTTAAATTGTTTGTACATTACCTACAATGCCATTCAACTACTTGCTGACTGTAGTGTTAGTTGGAATGAGCTTTCTCGTCATCTCTATCTAAAGAGACCAATGCATCATCATGCTTTTCGTCTCGAAGATCGCTAACTCCCCAAATCAGGTCTTTGTCCTTTTCTATCTCCAATACTCATATGTTGAATTCCTCATTAATATGGAACAAAAATGAGAGTGTGAGAAAAGATCTTGCACTGTTGTTTTTCTGAGCTATTAGTGATACCTGATTGTGTCATGATCCACGCCTGTCAACCTGTTTTTCCCACGCTGTCACTCTTAATGTGCCCATGTTTTCTTTTTGCCGTCATATGTCCTTTCCCACGCCCCCGCTTCCGCCTCGTCATCACACCTGTCTCTCATCCTCCATTGATTACTCCAGTGATTTAAGCATGCGCTGCTCGCATTATTGAATGTCTTCTGCTTCGATTCTCTCGCGTTTTGTTTTGCTGTCTTCACGTTGCCAAGTAGTTTCGTTTTCTCGTTTGACGTCTCTCGCCTTCTGTTTAGGATTTGTCGCCTCGCTGTTTGATTTCCCGGCATTGATCTCGCGCTTCCTCGTTTTGACTACGGCTTTTGTTTTACGTGTTTTGGATTGTCACCTCGCTGTCTGATCTCCCGGTTACCGATCTAATGCTTCCCATTTTGACTACGGCTCTCGCTTTGTGTTTTTGCCTGGACGTCACGCTGATTGATCTTCCGGCTTTTGACTCACGCTTTCGTTTTCCGACCTCGCTCCAGTTTAACGTTTCTACTCTTCATCTGCACTTGGATCCACCTCGTTTCACCTCGCCTCGTGACAGAATAATCCAGCCAAACGAAATGGATCCAGCAGATGTCGACCACATGAAATCGGCGTTGAAGAGTCAAGGTGCACTTCTTGGAGCTCACCAGCAGGAGCTGCTCAACACCCAGCAAGCCCTCCCTGACGTCATGACTCAGCTCCAACGGCTCCAGCTCTCTTCAACGTCAAGCAGAGACTGCCACATTCAATGTGAACTATGTCTCCCTGCCCCTCCTACCTATGAAGGAGATCCAGGCACCTGCCGATCATTCCTCTCTCAGTGTTCATTGATTTTCGAACTACAGACCTCCACTTTCTCTTCTGAACGCTCAAAGGTGGCATCTGTGATCAGGCTCCTTTCAGGGAGAGCCAGAGAGTGGAGCATGGCACTCTGGGAGACCCATGACCCTTGTTGCTCAAACTTTGAGCTTTTTGCTTTTCGCTTCCGGAGCTCATAGATCTGGCAGGCCGAGTAGATTCACGTCTTCGTCTTCGGAGACCAGCCTGGACACCACCACTTAAAGTTACCCCGACATCATGAGCCCATGAACAGGAGAAGCCCACGCAATTGGGCAGGACCCGCATCGCTCCTGAGGAACGACGACGACGCAGAGTAGAGAGGGCCTGTTTCTACTGTGGAGGGTCTGATCACCAAGTCAAGTTCTGTCCAGTAAAAAGGAGCAACCCTCTAGTTCAACTTGAAACGCTGGATGGTGCGACTTCAAGAAGACTCCCCGACCAGCGTCAACTACTTCCTGTCTTCCTCATCTACGAACAGCAGACCCACTTAGTGCAGGCACTAACTGACTCAGGCTCTGACCGTAATCTCATCAACGCGGCCTCGGCCAAGGCTCTTGGAATTCCCTTCCTGCCTTTGGAGACCCAGCTCAAGGTCCAGGCTCTCGATGGGAGTCTGCTCCCCTCCATCACTCACAGAACTCCTCTCATTGGCCTGAGAGTTTCGGGCAACCACTCAGAGCAAACCTCTCTATTCATCATGGAAGATTCTCACGCCACAGTCGTTCTGGGCCTCCCCTGGTTAACCCAACACAATCCACAGATCGACTGGGCCACGAATTCCATCCTAGCCTGGAGCCCATCATGTTCCACAATGTGTTTACAATCTGCCACAACGTCATGCTTCAGCCCCACCCCCACGAAGGAGCTACCTGATCTCACCCACGTCCCTCTAGACTACCATGAGGTCACGCGCCACCTCGCCTCCCCCCCACCGACCATACGACTGTGCTATTGATCTGCTCCCAGGCACCACTCCTCCCAAGGGCCGCCTATACTCTTTGTCACCCAAGGAACGCCAGGCCATGGACCAATACATTACCGGATCATTCGTCCCTCCTCCTCTCCGGCAGGGGCCAGATTCTTCTTCGTGGGCAAAAAAGATGGCTCCCAAACTTCCCACCAAACTTCAAGCAGTGACGAATTGGCCCACTCCCACCTCACGACAGCAGCTTCAAAGGTTCTTGGGCTTCGCTAATTTCTATCGCCGCTTTATCCGGGGCTACAGTACCATCGCTGCTCCACTCACAGCCCTGACCTCATTCAAAACCCAGTTCTGTTGGAAATAGGAAGCTGAAAGAGCCTTCACTGAACTAAAGAAAAGATTCACATCCGCCCCTATCCTCACTATTCCTGACCCGTCACAACAATTCATCTTTGAGGTCGACGCTTCCAGTACGGGGGTAGGGGGCGTCCTGTCGCAGAGATCTATACATGATGACAAGCTGCACCCATGTTCCTTCTTTTCTCATCGCCTAACACCTGCTGAGATAAACTATGGCATCGGTGACCGAGAGCTTTTAGCCATTAAGCTTGCCCTTGAAGAATGGAGACACTGGTTGGAGGGGACAGAGGTTTCATTCCTGGTCTGGACTGACCATAAGAACTTGGAATACCTCAGGAGCGCCAAGAGGCTCAACTCTCGCCAAGCTCGGTGGTCACTCTCTTTGACCAGATTCAACTTTACACTCTCATACCGCCCAGGATCAAAGAACTCCAAACCAGATGCTCTCTCCAGACAATTCTCACCCACTCACGACACCTCCACCAATGGTACCATAATTCCCTCCTCCTGCTTGCTCGCCGCAGCCAAGCTGGATATTTTAACTAAGGTCCAGCAAGCCCTCTCCCATGAACCTGGTCCCAGTAATGTTCCTCCTAATCGCCTCTTTGTTCCCCACACCCTACGCTCTCAGGTTCTGGAATGGGCTCACAGTTCCAAACTGTCCTGTCACCCTGGCACAGCCCGTACTCTGACCCAGGTTCAGCAACGTTTTTGGTGGCCAACCTTGAAGGAGGATGTCTCCAGCTTCGTGGCTGCATGTGACATTTGTCTCAGATTTAAGCACACCAATACAGCTCCAGCAGGCCTCCTACGACCCTTATCCCTCCCACACCCCCCATGGTCCGACATCACTCTGGATTTCGTCACAGGGCTAACTTCTTCAAACGGCCACACCTGCATCATGACTGTTGTAGACCGTTTCTCCAAAGCAGCTCACTTCATTCCACTGCCAAAGCTTCCGTCTGCCAGAGAGACTGCAGAACTCATGATCAATCATGTCTTCAAGCTCCATGGTCTGCCAAAGGACATTGTTTCAGACCGGGGACCGCAGTTCACCTCCCAATTCTGGAAGGCTTTCTGTAAATTAATTGGGGCCACTCCGAGCCTGTCCTCAGGGTTCCACCCTCAGTCAAACGGCCAGACAGAGAGGAAGAATCAATCCCTCGAGGTCGCCCTGAGGTGCATGACTTCCAGAGACGCTACTTCATGGAGCAAGTTCTTACCCTGGATAGAGTACACCCACAACTCCCAGATATCAGCATCAACCGGTCTATCTCCCTTCCAGTGCTGCCTGGGATATCAACCGCCCTTGTTTCCATCTCAGGAGGAGGAGGTCTGTGTTCCATCAGCCCAAGCATTCATCCGACACTGTAGAAGGACATGGCTTCAAGCCAGGAGGACACTCTTACAGGTCAGCAGAAGGTACAAGAAACAGGCCGACCGCAAGCGTTCTCAGGCCCTCAAGTACAGGGTGGGACAGAGAGTCATTCCCCTAAAAACCATCTGCCATAAACTTTCTCCTCACTACCTTGGTCCATTCACCGTCACGAAGATAGTCAACCCTTGCGCTGTTAAGCTCTTGCTCCCCTCAACTATGCGAAGGATCAATTCCACGTTCCATGTGTCCCAGTTACGTCGTCTCGTCTCGCTTCCGCCTCGTCTGCACACCTGTCTCTCATCCTCCATTGATTACTCCAGTGATTTAAGCATGCGCTGCTCGCTGCTTAAATCGCTGGATTATTGAATGTCTTCTGCTTCGATTCTCTCGCGTTTTGTTTTGCTGTCTTCACGTTGCCAAGTAGTTTCTTTTCTCGTTTCACGTCTCTCACCTTCTGTTTTGGATTTGTCGCCTCGCTGTTTGATTTCCCGGCTTTGATCTCGCGCTTCCTCGTTTTGACTACGGCTTTTGTTTTACGTGTTTTGGATTGTCGCCTCACTGTCTGATCTCCCGGTTACCGATCTAATGCTTCCCATTTTGACTACGGCTCTCGCTTTGTGTTTTTGCCTGGACGTCACGCTGATTGATCTTCCAGCTTTTGACCCGCGCTTTCGTTTTCCGACCTCGCTCCAGTTTAACGTTTCTACTATTCATCTGCACTTGGATCCACCTCGTTTCACCTCGCCTCGTGACAGATTGTGATCAGTTTTGATTGCGACTGTGGAATTTTTTCTCCTATTAAAAATTATGTCCTCATAATGTCCCTGAGATGTCAAACCACAACAGTTTTTCTTCCTATGCACGTATCTTAGAAACTAATTGATAAGATTATTACTTTTGAAATGCCATAAAAAAAAAACAATAATATAGTCAGCTTGGATCCACATTTATTCTCAATATAATGCAGAATAGAGTAGCAATTATATTTTTAAAAAGTTGCATTTGACCTGAAAAGCATCTTTAAAAAGATTTTTTTATATGAGGAGTTGTTCAACTCCTTTAACAACCCAAACATATGGAAATGGCTTGGAGCGAGGTCGTGTCTGTACCAAGGATGTGGCAACAACTCCAGCTGAGTTCCTGTAATGTGCAACTGGTGTTCGTGAATGATTCTGTGTTCAGTTCTCTCAGACAGACATATCTCTTCCAAAGTTGGCAATAAGTTATCTGTCAGTTTTCAGGGTTCACTGAGCTCTGAGCTACCTTGGGCGCAAGTGTCATCCACAGATATATAGCCTACTTTGAAAAGTTTACACCATTCAAATGTTTTACTGCAGTTAAGAATCTTATCACGGTACTGTGCTTAAAGTCTGCTGTAGTATAAATCCTTTTTACACCTTCATTCACATGAAATTTCATCACAAGTCCCGGTTTGACTTGAACGGCCCTTATATAACGCTAAATAAACACACTTCACTTGTTTAAATGCTGGTACATACTGTGCCACTTTCTGGAAGTAGCCCACTGGAGGAATGACCTGCCCTCCACAACTCTGCAGTGACTCAGCAATGAAAGCAGCAATCTGCATGAAAAAAGAGGTTGCATCTATCAATGTGTCTGGGTAAATCCAAGAGCCAGTGTAAAGTTCAAAACAATGAAAATGTTTCTGTAAGCAAAAGGCAGTGCAACTAAATGAGCAGGAAAAAAAGAACATTGAAAAAGTCATCATTTACAGTACAAGGAGCATTCCTTTCAGAATCTTTATTTTAGATAAAAAATACAACTTTTAAAACTTCTGTTAGGTGTTTCATATGAAGTCTACATCTCACTCATCAGATATTTTTGTCTGTAAAACCAGATACTAATTTCCAGGTTATTCACTCTTATATTTTTATTATACTTTATATTTATTCCTAACCCTGGATATTCCAGGGTTAAAAATTGACCATATACAAATCAGTGAGCCCTTAAGGCTTTGAAAGACGTGAAAGACGATCTATAGTAAATAGAAAAAGGGAAAAGTCAAAATACTTGAGGATGAGGAATTGGAAAACTGCTAGTTATGAAAAATCATTCAAACTGTAATTACCTTTAATTATCTGCTAAGTAATGTATGGATAAAGCATAAAGTAATACACAATCCATTATTTTATTACATTTTATTTAAAGCCATTTATATGCTATTTCCTGAACCATCATGAGCTAATGAATTGTGGCCATACCTTGTGCCCTTTAGTATGAGCTTTTTCAATTATGTCTTTAACGTCATCTGCATATGCAGCAGCTGGGTCAGCATGGTCTTCCCTGTATTTCCCTCTGTAGATGTCTGGACTTGGAGCCTAATTAAACAATGAATTATGGAAATGGAAGGTCATCAACTTTGAGTTTCCAAAATTTTGTCAATGTTTACAAAAGAGCAGTTATAAAAAAAAAAGAAAAGAAAGATGCAAGTGTTAAACCTTGGATTGCGAGCATAATTTTTTCAGAAGCACAAATTTCCTCATAAGAAATAACGGTAGCTCTGATGATTCGTTGCACTTTACTTTTGAAAAGAATCCCGACAGAGCAGTGTTTACTTTAGTGCGTGTTTGTGCATGCACGTGCCTGTGTATCGGTGCGTGTGCATGTGTGTTTGTGCGTGCACATGCATGTGTGTATGTGTGAAGATGAGAGGAGACAAGGAGAGAGGGGGCTACTGTGCAGGACAACGTGTGAGCACATGTGTGCTTAGAGAATAATAGTCAATGGACTCAACAACCTCATTTCCAGCCCCTCATTCCTTAACCTTGTTGAGAAGAGCTCCAAAGACCTATCTCATATACACGATAGAAATCACAATATTTACATGAGCTGACAATCTTTCTCTCACACTTACTCATTCACTCTTTATACTGCGTATCCTGTAGAGTGTCACAGGAGGCCTGGAGCCTATCCTAGGAAACTTGGGGCATGAGCTGGGGTACTGGACAGTGTGTCAACCCATCACACACACACAAATACAACACATACACCAATTTAGGAAATTAGTCTAGCCTAGCCGCATTATGCCACCGGAGTAATTCCCAGTCTCCTGGGATAGGCTCCAGACGCCCGCGACCCTGAACACAGGATAAGTCGGTATAGACGATGAGTGAGTGAGTGATAATCTCATAAAAAGACTGATAATCATAAATAAACTTTAAATTTTCAGATTCCAATTAAACGTGTGCACTTAACTTCCAAGCTATTTCAGGTCTATGGTTATTCACCTGACCTTCCGCCTGTTCTCAAACTATACTTTTGGATTTTTCTAAAACATCTAACTGCATTTGCATCCTACTTGGTTTCATTCATAATACCATTTAGAAAGTAAAGAACCCTTTTAAACATTTTATGTCATTACGGTAAACTTGGCTGCTATTTGCAGTTTATTGGAACATTGCAATTTCACTGTGAAAGGTGTTGAATTGAAAACCCAGTGTATTGTATTAACACATACTCATTTAAAAGTGTTGAATTATATTAGTGGTAATGAATGGGAAATACTCCCTTGCACTCATGATTATCTCCTCCTGATTCTGAAGTTGGAACATGTGGTTAGGATGATAACATAGTAGTAAACTGTATAACTGATGCTGAGTCATGCAAGATCAGGAAAGGATAAAAGGTCAGTTGAGGGTGGGTTGCAAATACCGATGGATGTGACTGTACGTGCAGGTCTGTGTTTTTCAATTGATTTACGGGTTTGTCAGGACTTACCACATGCACATGTTGGCTTTGCTCACTCTGTCCCAGCTGGTGAAACTTGTACGGACTGATATCAATGAGTGACGACACATGTCCATGATAGGCACTGTAGGAAGAGCATGGTGAAAATGAACAGGTTATGAAATAACTCTAATAAATAGATTTAAGTGTAACAAGATGAAAGCAAGCAGCTAATATATTTTAAAAACCTGGGTTCAAAGTTACAGTACATTTGACATATAAGTGCTGACGGCCTGCCAGTGGGGTTTCTACATACAATATATGAAAGCGTAATAACATATCATCATGTCTAATAGCTGACACAGCTTGTCCATGGTCACCAGACAGACAACACTTAGTAGAGTTAATGTGTAAGCTGCCAGCTCAGCACTTCTACGAACCTGGTTACTCTTTGCATATGTAAAGAGAAAACGAACTGAGATGGACTGTAGTATTGACTTACTTGTCCAGTGTAATGATGTCTTTGTGGCCAGTGTACTGCCAAGCCAGTCTCAAGGCCAGGTCATTGGCCTCAGAGCTAAAGGTCAATTAGCAAGAAGTCATATTAGATATTGAGTCATCATGTAAATCATTAAAATGTGTCTTTCAGTAAGACCTTTTGAAATGCTGTTTTTTTTTCAAAAGTACAAAAGGACAAAAATGACATTCATTCATTTCCATTTAATAACAAACTGTTCACTTGTCTCTTCTGAAAATGAATTGGGGCAAGCAATTCCTGCCTCTACTGTAAAAACCCTTTAAAGAATTCCATAACCCTATATCTGCCATTATGAAAGTCTTCCATACTTTCTAATGAGTAATAAAAAAAAAACACCAGCTTGCCCTATACTTTCTTACTGTACTCCATGTACCTCCTGTTAATCACACAGCTGCTAAAATGTAACCTTAGCCCAGTATGCCAGAGTGTCAGTGATGCATTTATTCAGACTGTTACTAAGTTTACTTCACTGAACAGTATGTTACTGTATTTTAGCTTATCTTCTGTTATTCACATGTAAATTTTTAAAAAAGTAGGAAATTATGCATTTGTGCTTGAAAAATGTTGAGATTTAACATTGCTATTTACAAAGCTTTATCCTAATTCCTAAACATACTGACTGGAGCCAATCACCTCATTAAAAGGTATTGTATTTCACATGGACGTTGCATTAATACGTTGCAATAGTTTCATGATAAGAAGAAGCAAGCACAAACCATCTGAGAGCTATTGAATAAAGTCGGCTCCCCTACAGTATACTGTATGACCCGCACACGTTTACAGTGCCGCATTTAGCTGCTTCAGAGCCTTAATACACAGGTCCAGTAATTGGCTGGCACAGCATATCATTTGGTCTCTCACTGCACAGAGGCTATTTTTGTAAGAACTCTGTCTGGCCTTTGCCTCTCACCCAGCACATGTATAGGATATAGCGAGTGGCTGATACTTGAACCCTGAATGATTAGAACTTCTGTGGCCAAGGTCTTTTTTTTTTTTTTTTTTTTAAATGAAAACAGCATTGCTTGTCTGTATTTGTACTATGACCATTGATCCATGACAGCAAGACCTAATAAACAGATTCACAGAACATCCACAGGTTGCATAACGACAAATGAGCCAACAAGATCTGTTTCTTGTCTAACTCAGTGCTTCCTGACCATACAGTATGTGGGGAATTCAGCATGTTGAAGAGCTGCATTCTCATAAGAGACTTACCCTGAGTTGGTAAAGTAGCAGACTGAGAGCTGTTCAGGCAGGGTGGCTTGAAGGCGCTGTGCGTATTGGACAAGGTTGTCATGCAGGTAGCGTGAATTGGTGTTCAAGAGCTCCATCTGCTTCGCTCCAGCATGGACGACTTCTGGGTGACTGTGACCCACTGAAGGCACACAAAAAGAGAACAGCGTGATATTTCCACCACTGATAAAAACAAAGAATACATACAAATAGTATTTGATTTACAATTTCTAACTGATTCAAATGGTTAAATCTTGTACCCTCACTCTGGTTCATTGCTTATACAACTAAACAGGAAGATGCAAACGGCTATAATATATGACAGAGCATGCAGTGAAAATAAGTGCAATTTCTTGTGCATGTACCATGAGCGACATTATTGATGCAGTCCAGGTACTGCTCGCCTTTTTCACTGTACATGTACTGACCCCTAGCTCGGACAATCTTGATGGGATCATGGCTGAAGAAAACCTTGCAGGAGGGACTAAGTAGGAAAAAAAAAAAACCAGGATAGGAACTTTTATACTAATGAAATTTTGTGAAGTGTTGAAAAGGACACAGATATAATTTTTCATAAAGTATCATGCTGCTGCTTTGGTGTTTTAAACCTTTTTGTCAAATGTTACTATGATCAGATGTCAGATGTTACAGAAGAAGAATTGCAAGAATTTCAGCTAAGGGTGTGGGCTCACTCACAATTTTGCCTAAGAACACAGCCATGAATAAACCTGAATAAAGAATGGTATAAAACATTGCAAATGTGATATTGTGAATTGCAAAAATCTTGAAAAATAAGGATCAACACTGCAAATATTGACTCTTTGCATAAACTTAATTAATGTAATTATCAACAAAGGCATTTTACACCTATGGAATGCGTGTAATTATACTTTAGTACATCATAGTAACATCTGTCAAAAAGATCTAAAAACACTGAAGCAGCAGACTTTGTGAAAATTAATATTTGAATCATTCTCACAAGTTTTGGCCACAGCTGTATATCACTATCATGCAACCTAATTTCTACGCAGTGATACAGCAAATATAAAAATATAGAAATATTACAATTAAGGGAAAAAAAGCAATAAAATAGGCATATTAAGGTTAGCAAGATAGCTGTTCATTCGTTATTGAAAATCATTCATTGCGCTCTGTCTAAACCTCCGCAGTGATTCAGAGTTTACTTCAGAAAAGTAAAACACACTAATGTTTATTCCTCACCCAATATGTTTCTTTCTCAGATCGATGGTTTTCTGCTTACTGAAAAGTTCAGTTGCCATCGCAGCGGCTCGGAGACACGCAGCAGCAGCCCGCGGTGAGAGGAAGATAGAAGGAGGCGAAGGGAGAGAAACTGCACATTAATGGTCAGGAGAAACGAACGACTCCTTAAAGTGAGGAAGAACCATCGAAGAACCGATTCACCAAGACGATTCAAAAGATTCACTCATTCTGTAAGGCTGAATATTTTTCTCCTTCTGCTTCTGCTAAAATTGTAATCGTTTTAGGCTGATCATTGTTAATGCACAAACACACACAGATACACAACCTCTATAAAATATTAGTTTATAATATAATTCATTCATTAATTCATGAACTCATCTTCTATTCAAATTCAAATTTTATTTGTCACACACACAGTCATACACAATACGATATGCAGTGAAATGCTTAGGTGACTGCCCTTGACCTTAAAACCAAGACTATTAATAGGAAATAATAAATATGAAAAACAAAATAGAAAGTAAAAAAAAAGTACTTTATCTATGAAAGAATATGTAAATGGGAAATAAATATTAAAAACAAAAAGTAAATGTAATATATATATATATATAAGTAAATTTAACTAAGAAATAATAAATTTAACTAAGAAAGAATAAAGAATAAAATATCTGTATAATAAAAAAACAAAATATACACTATAAGAAAGAGAGAAGAAAAATATAAGAAAAATAAGAAAATATAGATTTGTGAAAATATAGATTTGTGGAAATTTATGTGGGAATGGAGTGAACATAAATAGAACGGAATGTCCATGGGTGTGCAAATATGCTGTAAAGTATCATATTTAAGTGACTTGTGTGCATAATGTCCATGAGTGTGGAGGTGTGCAGTGACCACTAGTGTAAGTGAATGTCCAGAATGTCCAGAGACTGGTGTGGATGTGCAAAATGTGGATGTGCTCCTTTCTATACTGCTTATCCTGTATACAGGAGATCTCAGGAGGGTCCAGGTGGGGTACACTCTGGGCAGGGTGCCAAGGACACACACACACACACACACACATTACAGGCAATTTTGGAACGCCAATCAGCCTAATCTGCATGTCTTTATAGACTGTGAGAGGAAACCAGATATATTATGATATATATATATATATATATATATATATATATATATATATATATATATATATATATATATATATATATATATATATATATATATATATATATATATTATGGCATGCCGTTTAGGAAAATATTCATGAGAGAACTTAATGGAAACTCTGAATATATTGAATGAACTGTGAGAATATTGAATTAATTCTGAATATATGGATTGAAAACTGATATACTGAATGGAAATTCTGAATATTTTGAATGAAAACTAAGTATATATTGAATGAAACATGACGTCACCGAATTACAGCGCCATCTATAGAAAGGATGAGTGAGTCGGCGAGAAACTTGGTTGCTGCAATTGTGAGAAATGGAGAGATGGTGAACACATTGAGTGCGTGTACGGCCCAAAGTGGTGGCACAAGCCGCACTCAGTATCAGACTACGGATGAAGAGATATATTCGCTATTTCACCGCGGAAGACCGGTGTTATGCGCTAAAATGCCCCTGCCACAGATTGCACCCCTATATAATCTCTATCAAATATTATATTACAACAGAAATTCACGTTTCAATCAATATAATCAGAGTTTTCATTAAGTTCTCTCATGAATATTTTCCTAAACAGCATGCCATAATATATATACACGTGGACAAAATTGTTGGTATCCTTCAGTCAATGAATGAAAAACTCACAATGGTCACACAAATAACTTTAATCTGGCAAAAGTAATAATTGTAAAAAATTCTATGAATGTTAACCAATGAAAGTCAGACATTGCTTTTCAACCATGCGTCAACCTAATTATTAAAAAAAAATGAACTCATGGAACAGGCCTGGACAAAAATGATGGTACCCCTAGAAAATACTGAAAATAATGTGACCAAAGGGACATGTTAATTCAAGGTGTGTCCACTAATTAGCATCACAGGTGTCTACAATCTTGTAATCAGTCAGTGGGCCTATATTTAGGGCTCCAGGTAGTTACTGTGTTGTTTGGTGACATAGTATGTACCACACTCAACATGGACCAGAGGAAGCGAAGGAAAGAGTTGTCTCAGGAGATTCGAAAGAAAATTATAGACAAGCATGTTAAAGGTAAAGGCTATAAGACCATTTCCAAGCAGCTAGATGTTCCTGTGACTACAGTTGCACATATTATTCAGAAATTTAAGATCCATGGGACTGTGGCCAACCTCCCTGGACGTGGCTGCAGGAGGAAAATTGATGACAAATCAAAGAGGCGGATAATCCGAATGGTAACAAAAGAGCCCAGAAAGACTTCTAAAGAGATCCAAGGTGAACTTCATGCTCAAGGAACATCAGTGTCAGATCGCACCATTCGTCGTTGTTTGAGCCAAAGTGGACTACATGGGAGACGACCAAGGAGGACACCATTGTTGAAAAGAAATCATAAAAAAGCCAGACTGGAATATGCCAAACTACATGTTGACAAGCCACAAAGCTTCTGGGAGAATGTCCTATGGACAGATGAGACAAAAATGGAACTTTTTGCCAAGGCACATCAGCTCTTTGTTCACAGACGGAAAAATGAAGCATATCAAGAAAAGAACACTGTCCCTACTGTGAAAGATGGAGGAGGCTCTGTTATGTTCTGGGGCTGCTTTGCTGCATCTGGCACAGGGTGTCTTGAATCTGTGCAGGGTACAATGAAATCTCAAGACTATCAAGGGACTCTAGAGAGAAATGTGCTGGCCAGTGTCAGAAAGCTGGGTCTCAGTCGCAGGTCATGGGTCTTGCAACAGGACAATGACCCAAAACACACAGCTAAAAACACCCAAGAATGGCTAGGAGGAAAACATTGGACTATTCTAAAGTGGCCTTCTATGAGCCCTGACCTCAATCCTATTGAGCATCTTTGGAAGGAGCTGAAACATGCTGTCTGGAAAAGGCACCCTTCAAACTGGAAACAACTGGAGCAGCTTGCTCATGAGGAGTGGGCCAAAATACCTGCAGAGAGGTGCAGAAGTCTCATTGACGGTTACAGGAATCGTTTGATTGCAGTGATTGCCTCAAAAGGTTGTGCAACAAACTATTAAGTTAGGGGTACCATCATTTTTGTCCAGGCCTGTTCCATGAGTTCTTTTTTTTTTAATAATTCCGTTGAAGCATGGTTGAAAAGCAATGTCTGACTTTCATTGGTTAACATTCATAGAATTCTTATTTATTATTACTTTTGTCAGATTAAAGTTATTTCTGTGACCATTGTGAGCTTTTCTTTCATTGACCGAAGGGTACCAACAATTTTGTCCACGTGTGTAGGTAAAGGTAAATTAAATGCATTTTTCCTGCATTTGTTTTGATCTGATCTCGCCAAAACTAAAACAATAACTAAATATGTAAGATTTTTAAATTAATATGTGTTTATACAATTGGTTTCCAATATGTATCTTTTTATACATTTTTATACATTATATATACTGTACACATCATAGTTAATATATAAAGATTTAAAAAAAGATTAATATAATTATTTACAATATTTATTTAGTTAAAGGATTCTATATTACATGACAAGATAAATGTGCTCAGTAAGAAGTATTATATCCCTTTTTTTTTTTAATGAATGTCCTTAATGAGCTATGAATAGGGCTCATTGTAAAAGTGTTATATTAGTCGATTATAAATTGCTAAATTAATAAATAAAATTATTTTGTAATAATAATAATTTTGAAAAGAAAAACAACACTGCAGCAGATATTTGGAGGAGTTTATTTGGCTCGACAGTACTGTCACATAAAATTTATTTAAAAGCCTTTTATGGGCACTCATCAACAACATGGGTCAATTAAAGAAATTAGACCATTAACATTTTTCCCTTTCCTAAATTATAAAATGAATAATGAATAGAAGTCAATATAAATGAGAGATTGCTTGCACATCTATCCAAACATCTGAAGGTAGTAAGAAGGTGGTCCTACGAGTGGAACTGATTTATGACTGTAAAGTTTGATTCTCCTAACAGGCCAAAAATCTTAGACCCAATACCAAATGCCTTATTTACAAGAAACTCATCAATGCGTCATAAACTTTATCCTATCCAGAAGTGTTTTTCATATTTAATAGAAACATAAAAGAAAAAGAAAGGAAACAATCGTATAAATGATTGTCAAGTACTTTCTGGAAAAAAAGTAAACAAAATAATCGAGAAAGTACTAGAAAAAAAAAACTGTAGACAAACAAAAATGCTAATAAAAAATTACTGTTTATGTAAAGTGGAATTTTCAAAACATTATGACACCAAGTAAATAAACAACAATAACAACAAAGTGTGTGGATTTAAAAAGCACCAAAGTTGAAATGTATAGATAGTGTTTTATGCAAATATTAAAAGAAAAGACGTTAACAGAAGACAAAATTGGCTCTCGTGCTCACGAAATTATGTGGAACATGACAGCTCAATAAAAGCATGTACCAATCTGAATTGAAATAAACAAAATATGACTGGCTCAACATTGGGGCTTCTTCTCATCCATACACTAAGCTTGAAGAACAGTGGAATCAACAGTGCCAATGTAAAAATTATTAAAATATACTCTTATAACTTACAAAAGAAATAAAAATGGGTGTAACTGACCTTTGTGATCTTAATCTGAATATGGTTCACAAATCAATACATACTGTACAAGAAACGTATAAATTGCACTTTTTGTCTAATGAGAAAATATTTAACTGCACACAGAGAGTCTATTATACATATATTTATTCTACATTCAATTAACAATAATTATGTGAAAGGGAGTGGGACTATATTACACACAGCCTTTAAATACTGCATGTGGCATATTTTTTTATTGATCATTTTTTACTGATTTAAAGAATGAATAATGACAAAAAAAATGACTAACATGACTGAAAGTATGCAGTCCAATATAAACTGTGCTTCAGCATGGTGTAACGCACCCATATTAAAGAATGCTCCTCAAGATTCAAACAAGTGAAGTTCTGAAGCATAATAAGGCATTACATCCATTCATATTGTCTTGCATTTCAGTGCAGAACTCCACCATACATGAATAATACTGAAAGGCAAAAAGACCTTCAAAGCTACCTCATGTTACAAGGAATGCCTCTGTTTTCCAGCAATATGCTTAAGTATTAAATAAAACAAACACTGCATTACTAAAATGTTTAAAGAATAATGCAAATGTTTCAGTTAGCTTGATTATAAATTGTATATACAAATACACACAAAATGCAGTTACATACTCAGTCAACGGCAATTGCTCCATCAAACACAGTGCAGCTTAAGTGTATTTATGACTGGCATCACATGGCTAATTCAGTGCCACAGGACTGCAGGGCTGTATGTCTCAGGAACTTTCCAACAGCTCTGGAATGTTATAGCACTGGTAGCAGATAAAGTTAATAAAGATTTAAAGATTAGAAAAATAATAAGTCAGTGCTGCCCCTTGTGTTTGCTGAAACTTGGACAGGATTTGAAACTATGTGTAAATTAAATTTCACACAGTGTGGGGGGAAAAAAATCCACAATATATCTTAAATGGTGTTCATTGCGATGACTAGCATTACTGCTAGCTTCAGAATAAAACATGCACTACTAAAAAGTTGTCAAAGTTTTCAATGTCAAGGGACACTTTAATTTAAACCTTCGACATGCAGAAATGTCAGTTAAATGAAACCCATAAAAACAATACCAAGAAAAATCAACCAGTATTTATGTGTTATCAACTGTTTGCAACATACCTGTTGTTTAAGTTTTGCATCAGCTGCAATATTGTATATTTTGGAATTAATCATTGTATGTGAAACATTTCTCGAAACACAAAGTAAACGGTTACAACAAGGGAATGACAATAACTGAATAACATCCTCTGTAGATCCCATCAAGTGTCTTGTTCCAGAGGAATACGGAGATGCCATTCCTGATGATGGTACAGGTGTTGGAAATCTCCATCCTTTTTTGCACATACCCGCTCCTATAAAGGGCACTTAGGCTGGAGTTTCTGATCTGCCACCTGACCCAGGATTCGATGAAGCAGTTCAGCCTCTTTCTTTCACTCATCCTGTGATTCAGGCAGTGAAATCCTGAGCTGTTGAAGAACTGACCTCTTTACAAGAAAGGAAAGCAACAATCTCATTCTACCTCCACTTAAAAGACTCACTCAGGCTACCAGCCAGGGGGTGACTCCCTTGAGAAGATGACAAAAATTAAATTAAACCTCAGGGCCAAAAAATCCTTATTAGACAAGGTAAGAACAGCCGGTTAGTGCTCTGCAGAAGCCATAGCATATTGATCACAGCACAATGTGATATGTACACTGCATGCTTATTTTAGCTTATGTGGACAGTCTTTAGTCTTTTCAGCTGGTAGTATGACATGATGAGAGGATATTTAGATATTTAGATTGAGAGTAAGTCCTGATCCTCCCATTGCCTCCTCTTTCTCTTCCACCTTTTCCTTGAACCTCATTAGTCCATTTCCCAAGGACCATGCAAACCTGTCCTTGTGTTCAAGAATCTCTTGGTGGGTCAGACACATGATATGATCTCCACAATGCTTATGTGAATGTGACACACACCGCCATGACAACACAAGTGTGATTTGAAGCAACTGGGTGTGGTGAAGCTCATGATCTATTTGCTTTTACCCCACAGTGTACACACACACACATTTATATTAAGATCCATTTATATTCTTCTTTACAATTAAAAATACAAACTATAAATACAATAATGAAGCATTATTTACAGATTCCATGCGGTTTGAGTTAGACTGTTCACTGGAAGAGAATCACAAAAAGGGATATTGTAAGATATGAGACACAGTCAATGGGTTGACACAGTCAATGAGTTAACATCACACACTGTTACTAAGTATATGCATTTTAAACCCCATGCAGTTTTACATGAACAGCGAAGCATACAAACTGTAATATTATGCTTATATATGTATCATATAAACTATAGAGTTTCGATACTTACCTTTTGCCAGCAGCCAGGCATTGGTAACCCATCTGGCCCCTATAGTTGAAAGGGATAAGAAATTAAAACAGTTGGTGTTTTTAAACATTTTTAAGTTGTCAATGATTTTCGACAATATTTATCTCTATTAAATTTCTAGCTTTCCAAAAATATTAGAAATATTGTTGTAAATAACTGTTACATGCAATAAAAAACACAAATTGTAATTTTCACACATACTGTATATCAAGAAAACCAGTAGGTTGGACACATCAGTTTATCAAAGGTAATGTACTATCAAAGGTAATGTAGTCTATCAAAAGTATATGCACTCATAGTATTTAGGGGAAAAAAACATGCAAAAATGCAATAATGGAGTAATGGAAACCCAAATTGAGGCGAAATAAATATTTGGCAACAAAGTGGATGGACAGTAGACGACACATGGAATCCATTAGTCCATTTAATAATAATAATAATAAAAATAAAAATAAAAAAATAATAATAATAACTACATTAGGGTTTACAAAGAAGTCAAAACTTTTAAATGGTGCAGGAGGAGCCAAAGGCTGAATATATCCTCATTTTTGCTGTGCCCAACTGGAACAGGTAGAAGATAAGTAGGAATATGAAGTAGACCCATGCTGATACTGCAATAAAAGTCATGTAGTTTCAAGTTATGGGGCACAGGTTAGTCAGTGTTCGTTACAGAGTATAAAATGTCTAATATTTTGCTGCAAGGAATTGACAGAATTATTCAAAGTGATAGGGTAAGCATCCTTATCCAAAGGGAAGTTACAAAGGCAAATGTTAAAAACGTTTAAGAAATTGCCACTGGCATTTTATATGGCTGATTATAAATTATTAATAATATTGTGTACATCAGGTTAGCTTGTACACACGTGGACAAAATTGTTGGTACCCTTCGGTCAATGAAAGAAAAACTCACAATGGTCACATAAATAACTTTAATCTGACAAAAGTAATAATAAATAAGAATTCTATGAATGTTAACCAATGAAAGTCAGACATTGCTTTTCAACCATGCTTCAACAGAATTATAAAAAAAAAATTAACTCATGGAACAGGCCTGGACAAAAATGACGGTACCCCTAACTTAATAGTTTGTTGCACAACCTTTCGAGGCAATCACTGCAATCAAACGATTCCTGTAACTGTAAATGAGACTTCTGCACCTCTCTGCAGGTATTTTGGCCCACTCCTCATGAGCAAGCTGCTCCAGTTGTTTCCGGTTTGAAGGGTGCCTTTTCCAGATAGCATGTTTCAGCTCCTTCCAAAGATGCTCAATAGGATTGAGGTCAGGGCTCATAGAAGGCCACTTTAGAATAGTCCAATGTTTTCCTCTTAGCCATTCTTGGGTGTTTTTAGCTGTGTGTTTTGGGTCATTGTCCTGTTGCAAGACCCATGACCTGCGACTGAGACCCAGCTTTCTGACACTGGCCAGCACATTTCTCTCTAGAATCCCTTGATAGTCTTGAGATTTCATTGTACCCTGCACAGATTCAAGATACCCTGTGCCAGATGCAGCAAAGCAGCCCCAGAACATAACAGAGCCTCCTCCATGTTTCACAGTAGGGACAGTGTTCTTTTCTTGATATGCTTCATTTTTCCGTCTGTGAACATAGAGCTGATGTGCCTTGGCAAAAAGTTCCATTTTTGTCTCATCTGTCCATAGGACATTCTCCCAGAAGCTTTGTGGCTTGTCAACATGTAGTTTGGCATATTCCAGTCTGACATTTTTATGATTTGTTTTCAACAATGGTGTCCTCCTTGGTCATATCCCATGTAGTCCACTTTGGCTCAAACAACGACGGATGGTGCGATCTGACACTGATGTTCCTTGCATGAAGTTCACCTTGGATCTCTTTAGAAGTCTTTCTGGGCTCTTTTGTTACCATTCGGATTATCCGTCTCTTTGATTTGTCATCAATTTTCCTCCTGCGGCCACGTCCGGGGAGGTTGGCTACAGTCCTATGGATCTTAAATTTCTGAATAATATGTGCAACTGTAGTCACAGGAACATCTAGCTGTTTGGAAATGGTCTTATAGCCTTTACCTTTAACATGCTTGTCTATAATTTTCTTTCGAATCTCCTGAGACAACTCTTTCCTTTGCTTCCTCTGGTCCATGTTGAGTGTGGTACATACCATGTCACCAAACAACACAGTGACTACCTGGAGCCCTAAATATAGGCCCACTGACTGATTACAAGATTGTAGACACCTGTGATGCTAATTAGTGGACACACCTTGAATTAACATGTCCCTTTGGTCACATTATTTTCAGTAATTTCTAGGGGTACCATCATTTTTGTCCAGGCCTGTTCCATATGTTTATTTTTTTTAAATAATTCTGTTGAAGCATGGTTGAAAAGCAATGTCTGACTTTCATTGGTTAACATTCATAGAATTTTAAAAAATTATTACTTTTGTCAGATTAAAGTTATTTATGTGACCATTGTGAGTTTTTCATTCATTGACTGAAGGGTACCAACAATTTTGTCCACGTGTGTATGTTCTGTTATTGAGAAGCAGAAAGATCACTAACAGCATAAATGATGCACTACTAAATTATGAATGCAATGCACAAAACAAAGCAATTAAAGCAATTAAGCATGTGATAAGTAGCACATGCATGGTATGCAGCAGTGGGATGAGTAACAGGGTAACTTAAATTTTCGCACTCTGCTCATTAGACAATCAGGCAGGTTAAAGAAGAAGCTGACAGCTTTGACATTATTTCATGGATGCATGTGGGAGCCATGCCATAGTGGGGACACGAAATGGTAGCATGCACAGGAAAGGATAGGAAAAGAGGATACTGTACCAATTGGCACGGGGCATCCAGCCCATCAAGCCCAGGTTGGCCTGGTTCGCCCTTTTCACCCTTAAGACCCCGGAAACCCTGTGTCATAGAAACGGAACTGGGAGTGTTACTGGGATAGAGGCTGCAGGCGCCCTTCCGGCCTCTCATTGTGAGGGCACGGCATAGGGCAGAGAGGAGTGGCCTGGCACTGGCTGGCAACCACTTTTACCCTTCTATAGTGTGCTGATGAACAGACTGTGAGCCAGACTCTTTATAGTACATACCTAAACACTGTGGAAAAGAATCTAAAAAAAAAAAAGAATCCACTAGTTGTTTCAGCACACACCACGTGGGGATTTTGGGTTGCCAGATTGTGCAAAGGATCACTCCTCTCTGAGGGATTTAGGTGCCTTAGGTCACGGGGAGGTTTTCCAGCCCTCAGCTTGCACATACCAATGGGCAGGGTGCATCTAATCCAGGGGCACCCTGTTCTCCTTTCTCCCCCTTAGGGCCTTTTTTGCCCTTCTTTCCCTTCTCCCCCTGTGGACATAATGGTGTGATCAGCTGGAGAAATTTTTATTACAATGCATTTTATGTGTATATATCTTTATGTATGCAAGTGCTATTAATGTGCTTGCAAAAACTAAATATATTATAGAAGAAGATGTAACAGTGATGGGGGAAAATAGAGGTAAACCTGCAAACCCACATACAATTGGTCTGCATTTAGCTTAGTTAAAAAGGAATTTTATGTAAGTAAGGGTAAAGCTGTGATCCAGGGAATAAAAGAACGTTAGATAGGGATAGGATCAAAAAGGAGGAACCAGGGAGGCTACATCTGCAGGGGAATGGAGAAGGAATGATCAGTTTTGGAGGCCGCAAGGGAAGAGAAAGTGTGGAGAAGACATCCCAGATCCCAAAATAAAAGCATATCTTATCTACACATTAAATCATATAGCAAAAAAAACTGTATCCCTTTCTCCTAACCCAGGAAAATATATGTGCTTTCATGCCTTATAATACAAACAAACTATTTAACATTAAAAGTAACCCGTTTAATAGTTATATAATAAGTAAAAGTTGATTGGGATGTTGATGATGATGATGATGATGATGATGATGGTGAATGGATTTGTTTGAATGTTTTGGTCAAAATTATATAACTTGATGAATTAAAGATTAACATGGGGAGTCATTAATTTCATGCTTGTGAAGGTGAAAGAATTCATAAAGACATTTCATGTCATATATGCTCACCATCCATTTTATTAGGAACAGTGTCATGCCAACCCAATGTGGCCATTTTGCTCTGATGTTTTTGTTGTTGTTGTTGTTTTTTGTTTTTTTGTATGTGAGAATCCTAGGAGATCAGAAGTTTCTGAAACATTCAAACCAGCCTTTCTGGTATCAACAACAATGTAAGATTTAAGTTAAATAAAAAAAAAAGCTCTCAGCTTTTCTCTTTACTTCATTCTGATCTTTGATGTGAGCATTAACTAGAACTCTCTACCTATCTGCATGAATTTTGCACTGCAGTTGCCTTAATAAAGTGGACAGCGAGTGCACATTTACAGTACTATGTGCAACTGTCTACAAGGAAGGGATACAGTTTTCTTAACATTGATTGGCTGTATATAAACAAGGCAACATTCGGAATAATCATACACCACCAGCAGTTATTAAAATGTAATTGTCTACCCATCGTGTCATGGAATCAGACTGTAGTGGAAAAAATCTAATCTAAAAAAAAATCTAATCTTTTAAGGCACTATTTCTTACAGAGATAAGTCCTTCATATGTAATTAAAATCTTTTACCATCATTCATAATTGTAGGTATTGAAATATATGAACAAAAGTAAAAAAAAATGATAATAATTTCATCAGATTTAGGTTTACATATATGTCTTATTAAATGAATCCAAAAACCCTTTCATATTGTACTGCCAAGAAACTTTTTTGTCGTTGGTAATAGACGTTACTACTGTATAAACCCCGACACTTTTTTATTACACTTTTTAACAAAAATGTATACATTATATTTGTTGCTTATTATTGTTAGGGAATTATGTCTAGCATATTCCATGACATTTAAATATGTATACAGTTTCCCATTGTCAGTTGGATGATAAAAAGCTGCGTTAGATACAAGTAGTTTAGCAGTGAAATGATACGCATGCATGAGAGAAATGAGAAAACAAACTATAGGAAATGCAGAATTAAAATTCAGCAGCTATTCCTGCTGTCAATGGACTATCTCTGAAATATTTATTGTTGGTTTAGGACTATATTTAATCTAATTAAATCACAGGATATGTTTAAATTACTGTTGTTTATGGGATTATGTGGTGATAAAATGATGTGAAAATGGAATGTTGAATGGTAAAATTTTATTATCAAGTATATTTTAATTAACTTTAAGCATGCTCTCCGGGAAGTCCAATTTCCTTCCACTGTCCAAAAATGTCAAAAGGTGGAAAATTTCCCTTATGTGTGAATTTGTGTGCATGGTTCCCTGGAATGAATGGGTGTCACTTCCAGGGTGTATTCCTGGCTCATTCCCAGTGTGCCTTGGTATAGACCTTGGTATCCTGGACAAAATGGCCACTGAAGATGAATGAATGGATTGAGAGCATGCTTCTAAATGGGGATAAAGAGGTGCAGTTTCATTAAATATTTAATGTCTATGTGGAGCCTATCGCAGATAAGGGCTATTATATTGCAATAATTATATAACAATTACTAAAATCTTTAAAGAGTTATGGCAAATTGTAATATCATTGCCAATATGCAGTCCTGTCCCTTAGATAAGCTTTCATGGTCCATTGACACCAGATCTTCTGATTAAGGTTTTCTTAAAGATTCCCTGAGCACATTCATCTATGTCATGGTCACCTTTTCTCCTCTTTCCCCCACGTCGCCCTTCTCTCCCCTTAATCCTGGTAACCCCTGCAAAATACAACTTCAAATAATTACATATGCCTTGAGGCCTAACTCCTGAGGGCTTGAGTGAGGAAATGCTGAATATGATGAAACCGAAGGAACATCAAAAAATGTTTCTGCAGTAATGTAGACCATCAACTCACATCCAGGCCAGGTGTCCCAGCAGCACCCTGGGGAAATAAAAAAAAGTTTTAAATCAAAATTCCTTCATGAGTTTCCTTTATGCTTTTTTATATAGTAGTGTCAGTAGTGGTGTCAACATTTGTATACTGTATTTCTCTAAAACGGAAACAACAGACTTACAGGTAATCCATAAGGTCCTCTTGGTCCAGGTTCACCTGTAACACCTTTCTCACCCTGCATATCAATAAAATCAGGCAAATGTCATAAAACAAATAACTATAATCTTACTATAATTTTGCTTAATTTTAAATCTATGTATGTAAGCATAGTTCTACAGCTGAGAAGAGGACCAGCTGGGCAGTTTCCCTTAAGTAGTACCTGTAATTAATTTTCATGTAATTAAATCGCAAATTTCTTGCTGAGTACTAATTAGCAGCACTGTTGAGAGTGCCTGTGTTCCAACATATGCAGCCAATAAATGTTCCCTGCTACTCCAGGTTCATTCTCTAGCCTTTTTCATCAAGCTGAGTGGCCCAAGGTAGACTGATATTCCTCACAAATAATGCATATACTCTACATTGCATTTGTAAGGACACTTCTATAGAAATGCTATAACAGTCAGATACTTTCATTTATTTAACACAATCAAAAACATAAGTAGGGGTAAACAATGTAAACGAGCTACTTCTGAGCCATGCCCCAGGAAAGAATGACAAAGCTGAGCAACAAACCAGGGATCTTCATATATGAGGTCACATTAGGGGAAAATCGAATTGGCTTTTAATGGGGGGAAAAAAGCTATTTATGGAAATGATATTGCACATATATGCAATAAAGTCAAACTTTTTGTCAGTGTTGAAAGCAGATTAATAGCTAAGCAATAAACATATTACAATGGTGGACCAATCATTGCAATTTAAATATGTCCCTTGTACTGTAGTCTCATTAAACTTACTCTGTCTCCTTTAGGGCCAGCAGGACCAGGAGCACCAATCGGGCCATCCGTACCCTACAAACAAACATATGGAATTCACTGATTTTATTTCCCCTCTACAATCAGTGAAAACGTGAGAAAATGTGAGCAAAATGTCAAAGCAAGTTCTGTAATGACTCAAAAATCTTGCAGTGGTTAATCATGCTTTTGAATGTGTTTGCTTGGCATGTACTTGCTAATTCACGATTGCCCTAGTATTTCCATGCAGAAGTCAACCCCAAAAAACAAACTTATAATGACAAATGGCAATATGTTAATAGATGACTGTTAATTTTACATTCATTAGCAGACAGACATAGCATGAGGGATCTCATGTGGCCTTTTAGCCTTTTATTAAAAGAAAAATGTGTGTGTGTATATGTGTGTGAGTGCTGGAATATTGTAAACACTGATACTCTGATGTCCCCCTAAAACATATTTTTTCCAAATATTTGTTGATCAGTTTATCTTTTTTAAATCCTACAAGGAGAAGGCAGCCTGGGGGATGACGTTTGTTCACATGAGACTCACCCTTAATCCCGGCTTGCCATCCAAGCCAGCCGCTCCCTGTGAGTTTGTGGAGGTATGAGTGACATGAAGACAGGGATTAGTACATGATGAACAGTACATGATGAGGTGGCCAAAAACTGTAATTGAGTTGTTAACACAAAGTGAGAAGAACAGTATCCAGATAAGACACTAGCACAGAAGGAGGACAGGCAGAGGAGGGCAGGCAAGGTTGAACATTGAAAAACCAAAGAGGCACATGAGCCTTGTACAGAAATCACAAGTAAGAAGAGAATAAAAAAAATGGAGGAAATGTGCTGTGGGATGTTTTGTAAAAGGGTGTGAGATGTTTTGTAAAACAAAACAAAAGAAACAGGCATTACATTTTAGCAGCAATCTGACAGCATGCATAGCTCATGGTGGCTACTCACGGGGAGGCCCAGGGGTCCACGGTCACCCTTATGTCCGGGCTCCCCACGTGCTCCCTTTAAACCCGGCAGACCTGCTTCCCCCTAAATCCAGAGGAGCAGCAAAGCTTGGTTCAGGGAATGACAGTATGATCTAAAGAGGTTACTTAGGTCCAGCTGTGATACAGATGAGTGGTATGATACTAACTCTAGCTTAGTAGTTATGGTTTTCTGTTAGTGAAGGAAAGGTTATGAGTTTCAAATATCCATGTTGGGTCTTTAAGCACCCTAAAAAAAATCATGGATGTATAAACATATTCATAATTATAGCCTGCCGGTAAAATATTTAAGTTGAACAAAAAATAAATCATATGAAATAAACTTAATTTGTTTTAGTAAAATTACCCAATATCAATATGTAAAAGTTACACTAGGGAAAAATCTGTCTTTTGTTTTTGTTTTTTTCAAATGTGAAAAAATTATTCTTGAAATTTTCCAAATGTATTTTGTAGATTTACTGATTGGTTATAAATGTTTATATAATTATAATACGTTTTTGGTTAACTTACCTTTTGTCCAGGAAATCCATGTGGTCCCTGAAAAGCACCAGCAATCAGATGAATAAACTTTTTAAAAAAATGTAAAGTATTGAAATCTAAAGACTACAAAGTATTTTAGTTTATACATTTTGCCACTTACAGCCAGAAAATTATAAATGTTTTATTCATAAGCTGCCAAACATGAAAAAATCTGCCAAAGATTATATTTCCTTAATATATATAGAATTAAAGGTATTTATTGATATAGCCTATGTCCAGCTATTCATGTTTTTAAATTACATTTAAAAAGAAATGCTGTATCAAACTGTGATCGTTGTTGTATTTTAATAACCGTGACCATACAGACTTACCATTGGACCAGGAGGACCATGTGGACCAAGTGGCCCAGGAGGACCAATAATCTGTTCATATGGGAAATATAAAGTAAAAAAGCTATAGATGATGTGTATATTATACAGTCATATTCTCTTGCTCTGTGTCCAAATGTATGTTAAACTTACAGATGGTCCTTGAGGTCCAGGCAGGCCAGAATCACCTTTTTCTCCTTTCTGGCCATTGAAACCCTATATACAGATTATCGTAATAATCAGTATTCAGTCAAATTAATTACTCCAATTTCTTTATTCAATCAGCACTTTCTGATACTGAATCTCATGTATGTATGGTATAGTAGGGTAGTATACAGTATATACAGGCTGTTCCCTACTTACAAACAAATTCCGTTCCAAGGACATGTTCGTAAGTCGGATTTGTTTGTAAGTCCAACAAAGCGAGTCTTATACACCTTTTATACAATATAAAGCCGATCCACTTGACTAAATCTGTCCCCTTTCCCAACACTGCTATCATGCGTCCAAAAACCATAACTGTGCCTAGGGAAATGAATCTCACAGTAAAATTTTATCTCAGCGCCTTTAAATCATGAGGGGAATAAGAAATAATAGAAACTCTAATGATTTGTTCCACAACCTAAAATATTAATATAAAAAAAGTTTAATAGAAAATATAAAGTAAAAAATAAAACAAATTACACTGCATTTTACCTTTGAGGAGAATCAACCCTTACATGAGAGGAAGAGGAGGAGGAGGAGGGGGTGGGGTTATTGAGTAAGACGACTTTAACATACACATGTGCCCACACGCACACGCGAACACATACACGCACACACACTTGCATGGATGTTTACTTCATTTATACTGCAAACTAAATTACTCGCAATACATGGTTTTACTGGGTTGTGAAATATAACAGTGTTGTCCCTGTACGTTTAAATCGTGAGGGGAATCCCGGACACCATTCTATCAGCTGTTTTCCCCTTTGTTGGACTGTGAACTTTTTTCGAAATTACAATTATTCTCTATTGGAACAGCCATTTTCTATCATCGTGCTCCCAGACTGATTCATTGAAACCGGCGAGGCTGACTCATTTCTTCTGCACCCCCACACGCACACACAAATACCAGATTTTTTAAAATATTCACTTAAACACTGAAAATATTGTATATAATTGTAAATATTAGAATGTTGGTATTGGCGTATAGACTGAAGTGTCTATTTTTGAGTTAATTCTGCAACTTCCTACGAAAGGGTCCATTCGTATCTGCAGAAATTCGTAACTCAGATGTTGGGGACTACCTGTATGTTAAAAATTTGTGACACTTACTGGTAGCCCGGGCAATCCTACAGATCCTTTATCACCAGCCATTCCTGGCATCCCCATGTCTCCTTTTGAACCTTTGTGACCCTGAGAATAGGGTACAAATATAATGTAATACAGCAACATTATCCAAAGGAAATTTTATACTTTACAAGATACCATATATTTTATTTTACATAATACAAATACTAGAAAAACTGCCTATGTTTATTTTCTTACCCTCTCTCCATCAAGGCCTGGAAGACCTGGAGGCCCTTGACCACCCTGTCAAAAGGATGTATAGCATTTTTCTGGTAATCAAGCTTATGTTTCCTTTCTCTTTAACATTCTTTCATGCTTATTTGTTCCCTTTGTCTAATGCCCATGTTGACTTGATATATATCGAATATTTAGTAGGCATTTGATCTATTAATACCTTAATACCCTGTGGTCCAACTGGTCCAGGAGGCCCAGGGGGACCCTAACATAAGAAAGAAAGTAACACACACACCTTTAGCTATCACGCATCATCTTTTTACAAAAATAATTTGTATCATTATACAAAAATACATTAAATTAGTAACAAATATTTCCAATACATTTGGGAATGCCAGCCATATATAACTTGCATGCATCTAATACTGTCATGCCAAAGCTCCATTCATTGTAGCTGGTTTATTTGTGCCAATTAATGCCATGTAAAAACAACTCCATGTCATTTATAATAATTACTACCCAATTCACAATTAAAATCTACAAAAACAAAACAAATCAAAACAAACAAACAAAAAACAATGTTCAGGAAAAGGCAGAATTCCCCAAAGCAGCATTGTTCATAGGGGAAAAGTTAACAGTGAAAGTCTGTGCCACTGCTTTTATGGTTTAATACTTAAACCTAATGATCAAATTATCTGACCCTCCTTTTTAGACCTTGTGGACACGAACTGCTGGCTCTTTATTCTGCAATGGAGGATGAGTATATTCCACATTCAAAATTTACAGTTTGATTTACTAACATATATATCATATCTGATCCGCAACAAATATAAAATAAATAAATTCATACGTATATATACTAAACACGTTTACTTAATTAAATTCTTTTACTATTCTAGCAAATAAACATACACATTATACACTAGCTACACAGTGTTAGCTAATAACAAAAATTCATTTGACAAGACAAATTGTAAAGGCAGTACAAATAAATCTAGAATTGATGCAAGATTGTAATAACTTTCTTGGAATAAACAGCAGCTCCCCAAACCAGGTACAATGAATGGGACCAAGTCATTCCTATCCACCTGTAAGGGTTAGAGCTCAATGTCTGCCTCTATAATTACAAAACCCTTGTGTTGATTTTATCAAAAGCCATCTGTACTCCTCAGGTGTCAGTCTAGTTTCCAAACCATGCCTATTATGACAAACTAGACATGATGTTATAAAGGATATAGTGCATTTAGAATAATGTCTTTAGTCAGAACACATAACTCAGCATCAAGGTGAGGTGCATCATTAGCAGAGGACATTTACAGGAACAGAACTGGGTCCATGCAGAGCAAAGTACAGCACTGATTATAACACAGACAAGACGGAGATTTATTACCGTCACTGTAATAGTGGTTATCTTCTGTAGGCAGAAATGAGGCAGTGAAAAGTGATTAGATTAGGTGAAGTAAGACGATAAGAATACTATACTAGATAGTCTGCCCTCATTGCTGGAATGTCATGTGTTGGTGCATGCAAACAGTTTAACAATGAAGGTTTTCTTTGTTGTGCATTTTAAACCAAATATTTTTGCAGTCTATCATACTTAAACAACAAGGACTGACAAATGCATATAGTCATGTCTAAAACTTAGTACTCCTATTTTAATTCTATATGTTTTTGTGTAAAAACATAATAAAAATCTTCTGATCTAGCAGGTCTTAATATTAGGCAAATACAACAACATATAACAGTGGATTATTTATTTGACAAAAATAGAGCCCTAAATAAGTGTATATATATATATATATATATATATATATATATATATATATAAACAAGTTATTATATATATATATATATATAAATATCCCGGTAAGTCACAGCCAGGTGATGCTAATCATCAGCTGCTGATTAAATGATCATCAGCTGGTTTGCAGACCATTATAAATATTTTGGCAGTGTGCTGGTCTGGAACAATCAAGTGTGTTAAGACAATGCCAAGAGGGAAAGATACAAGCAACAATCTTAGAGATTTTTGCTGCACATCAACCTGGAAAGGGTTATAAGACCATTTACAAACAATTTGGAGTTCACTGTTCTACGAGAAAAATAAATAAATAAATAAATAAATAATTCACAAGTGGACAAGCATTCAAGACAGTTGCCAATCTTCCCAGAAGTGGACATCCCAGCACATGAAACCCTAGGCCAGATCATGCTCCACAAAAAAAATCTCAGATGCTACAAACCCCTCTGATCATGTTAAATATTAAAGTAGATGGCAGCACAATAAGAAAAAGACTGAACAAGGTTTGTTTGGAGGCATTTCTAGGAGAAAGCATCTTTTGCCTAAAAAGAATGTGGAAGCACAATTCAGGTTCACTAAACTTCATCCGAACAACCCACAAGCCTTCAGGAACAATGTCCTATGAACAGATTAGACCGAAGTGAAGTTGCTTGGCCTGAATTTTTAGTGCCATGTTTAACCAAAACCAAACACAGCATTTCGGGAGCAACACTTCATACCCACATACGTGAAGCGGTGAAGAGGTGATGATTTGAGCTTATTTTGCAGCCAAAGGACCTGGGCCCCTTGTAGTTAATGAGTCGACCATGAACTCCTCTGTATACCATACAAGTATTTTCAATGCAAATGATCGGTCCGCTTGCTAAAGCTTGGTTAAAATCGGGTTATGCGACAGAACAATAATCTGAAGTATACCAGTAAATGTACATCATGGAGGCTGAAAAGGCAAAAGAATCAAGGTTTTTGAGAATGGCATAGTCAAAGTCCAGAACTCAAAGCAATTGAAATGCTGTGGTGGGACCTTAAGAGAGCTGTGCCTAAGTGAATGCCTAAAATCTCAATGAATTGAAGCAATGCTGTAAAGAAAAATGGGCCAAAATTCATCCTCATCAATGCAGGAATTTGATAAAGTCAAACAGGAAAGGATCCCATCAAGTTAGCAAGTTATGTCCAGCTTAAGGTGGATCTACATGACCTGGAAACATTAGGTGGTACTTACTATTGCCTAAATGTTCTTTTTCTTTTCAGCTTCATTTCTGTTAAATAATGCCATGGTCAAAGTTTCAAGCTGTTGTTGCCTTAAGACTAATAACTGCTGGATTAGATGTTTTTTATTATGTTTTTACACAAAAACACATATAATTAAAATGAGGGGTACTAACCTTTGACTGCACATGATTGTAAAATACACAGATCAGCCACAACTTTATCATTAACATTAAAACCACTTTTGGCTTTTGGGCTCCCCATGTGTCTATGAGGTGGCTCTGGCACCTCGGAGAATGGTTTCGCAGGGAATTAGGACACGTATTGTAGTGTCTGGAACCGGGACACTAGTAGTGGTTTCTTTAGGTGCTGTGGGCTGCAGGGTTGGGCCTCTGTGGATGTGACTTATTTGTTATGCCATCAATGCTGGATCGCCTTGGGAGTCAATAACCATGAATATATGGGAGGCTGTTATGTACTGGGTATTCTAGTATGTTTTTCCATCTTGTATAGTATTGATTGTCTTTTTTCGGTGGTTTGTGCTGCATTGGCTTTTCCTTTGGATGGGACCGGACGGGCTGGTCTTTGGTCCCCACAGGCAAAGATGGGCCTTGTGTGCCCATAATCCTGTCACAAGTTTACTGGTATATAATTGATAATCAGTATACTTTAGTTCTCTTGGTGGTGGTCTTAATATTATGGCTGGTTGTTGTGCGAAGAAAGTAGAAAACAAATAAACTAATAGAAGTTTTGATTGCCTGACTGAAAAAAGTTGTGGTTTCTGACCTGTAGTGCTTCTTGGATGTTTCCATTGTAGTCGATTATTTCAGTTGTGCCCTGGTCACCTTTCTCTCCAGCTGGACCCTTTAATAAATACATTTTATTTTGCATTAATTAAGGAATATAAGCAGGTTTTTACACTATCCAGAAAACTGATTTTTAATAGTAATTTTTACGTTTTATTTTAAATGCCGTGTGTGTGTGTGTGTGTGTGTGTGTGTGTGTGTGTGTGTGTGTGTGTGTGTGTATATATATATATATATATATATATATATATATATATAATAACAACTAAAATGAGTTAGTTGATATCAGGACACAACTTGGTTTATGGAACAAGGAATTATATATTCTAGAGCACGAACTATACAATGAATGCTATTTGGGATTCTACCCAGAAACCTGAAAGTCATCTGATATTCTAAAATTGAATACAACGTAGCAGAAAAATAAAAAAAGTACTTTAGTAGTAACCCCATTGGTTACACTGTGGTTAGTTAGTTCCGCCATTTGTGAAAGGATATGTGGTGCCAGAGCAAACCAACTGATTAAATAAACAAACAAATCATGTGTTGACAATAACTGAAATTTGTATAACTGTTGTATAAAAGCAATATCACATGAGTTCATGCTGTTGCACCGAACATCAGTAAGACTTCCATGCGTTCGGCACTCAGGCAGTACCCTTGTGCTATGACTAGACTCCCTCCTGTGTGATATTGCTTTAATAACATCCATGCTAATAATGAGGGCACTGTAGACATTCTATTGTAAAGTCTAATACACCAGGCTTTAATAATACTATATAGTGTTGTCTTGATCAGCAATAATTAGATGTGTTACAACTGGATGTTAAAATGGAGATCTTCATTTGCACAGAAATGCTTAGTTTAGATATTTCTTCTGTATATAAGATACTCACTGTGGGTCCTGAAAGTCCAATATCTCCTTTGTCACCAGTGTCACCCTTTAGTAATGAAACAAAGTTTCAAAGAAAATGTTGACAGTAAGTCATATTTCTTTATTATTATAAATAATAATGAATGAACATTATTGTTAAACAGCCATATAGTTCTTAATTTTATGATTGTAAAATAATACTTTTTTCTATTATAATAAATTAGGATAGTGTTATGCATGTGACTGACCTTGGACCCTTTGAAGCCTGGTGTTCCTGGCTCCCCTTGTGTTCCCTAGATTAAACATTAATCATTAATATAAGTCTGTTCAACACTAATATTTTATTTTGTAGGCAAAAAAAAGGTACCTAATTATGTGAAATGATTATTTAAACTGGAATGCCTATAACTCCAGGGCAGGGTGGAGGGGGCTGGGGGTATAGGGTAGTTTTCTTTTAGGATTTCTTGTAAGTAAGAGAAATGCCTATTATTATTATTATTATTTCAGACCACTCTTTTAACTGATGGAGAAACCACCTGTTGAAGCAGTCTACCATACAAAGATAATTAATTCCATATTGCTCTTTGAAAAGATCACCGGTAAATGAAAAGAGAGAAAGAAAGAAAAAAAAAACAGCACTAAAGTCTTAATCTCATTCAAAGCCTGTAATTTCCTTTGTAAGGTCTGGTCTAGTCATTTATATCCTGTCTACACCAAAACTCAAATAGAAGTCTTTATGATCAATGTAAATATGCCAGCTGGAAGCTTTTTTGATCACCACTTCTGTCTTTATCTCCACTTCTTTTCGCTTCAGTGGCCAATAGAATTATGGCCTTTCTAGAAACATGGCCACTAGGGGGAAACCAAAACACAGTTTTTAAAACTAGGAAACACCTGGCTCCATGCAAGGGACTAAAGGACTTTTTAAGTAATCATTGATAATAAAAGTGCTCTGTTTTTTAAATGCCACTGTGGTGCTAAGGCTGACCTTTGGTCCAACTGGGCCTATTTCTCCACGTTCACCCTTTCCTGGTGGTCCCGACTCTCCTCGTTCTCCCTGTTGAAAGAGACATTTTTCAATTTGCTTATACTCATAAACAGCTTTTATTTATTGAGAAACATTTGAATTATGCAGAAAAGCATAACACCAAAATTAAGTTTAATTCATTCTTTCAGGTTTCAGGAGAGAGAGAGAGAGAGAGAGAGAGAGAGAGAGAGAGAGAGAGAGAGAGAGAGAGACTCTATAGAACTCTACATAGAATCATGGAGCAGGTTTTTTTTTAGCATGATATGCACTATTGCAAAAATACACTATTTAAACATCCTATTATGTTAACTGATTTGTTTCTTTGAGGAAGTTTGGAAATGTCATAGTTTCTAAGTATCTTCTCTTTCAGAGTGTGTTCCAAGTACAGCCCTTTAAAGAAGTGGAGATTCATTCATTTCTTATAACCAGATAAATCTTTTGTTGTTTCTAAAACCTGTTTCCTAATAACTCTAGTTTTTCATTTTCTTTTCTTTTTTTTGTTGTAAAGAACACTGCACTGCATGATTCTTTAATAATCACCTGAGGGTCATGCTCACTTTTGTAATGTCAGACTTTCGTTCGCACACAAATAATTTTCAGTTTTGTACTTCAGAGACCACACACACACACACACACACACACACACACACACACACACACACACACACACACACACACACACACACACACCCACACACACACACACACACACACACACACACACACACACACACACACCTTATCTCAAATCTAAAACTAAATTAACAGTTAGTGACGATCCACTGATTTTGTCACAATTCAGCCAATGAAAATATTTAACCAGCTTTAACCAGAACTTTGCATCAATTATTAAATATATAATTAGGACCCCTTGTTATATAATGGTATGTTTCTGGACACTTTGTCTCAATTTAAAAATGACAATGTGTTTATTTAGGCAGGATGAGTGACCCTATACTGGATTACAGCTGCATATGGTCGAAGTACAGTACAGATGCCTCATTTAGCACAGAAACCCTGATTTTGTCCAGTTCAAGTGTGTGCATGACAAGATCAATTTACCCACCTTGGTTCCAGGTAGTCCTGGCAACCCTGGTTCACCTTGTGGGCCGAGAAAGCCTGGTTCACCCTGTGGTAGAGGAAATGCTGTTAAACTAAAGAATCAGACACTGAAGAACATTTTAGTACCCAAGATGCACAGATGCAAACATCACTCCGACAGTGTCATGCAAAAGTCTCTGCACCCTGATCAAAATACATGTTACTGTGTTAATGTACAAGTAACTGAGCAAAAGATGACCTAATTTGCAAAAAGCATAAAAGTAAAAATGACACATTTGATTGTTATTTTAAGCAAGGTTCAACCTGTAAATTTTCATGGTAAAAATAACCAGAAGCAATTGTAGGGCTCCCTGCATGTCCAGTACATAGCATCCTCCCCTTTGGCAAGTATCACAGCTTGCAAACCCTTTTTGTAACCAGCTAAATGTCCTTCAGTTATTGTTTAAGGGGGTTTCACTTGCGAAAGTACTCTAGTTCAATCCGATTGTTGAGTATCTGTGAGGGCCATGCCAAAACCTTCAGCTTCTGTCTCTTGAGGTAGTCCAAAGTGTGTTTGAAGGCATGTTTAGAACCATTATTCTGCTGCTGAAGCCATCTCTTTATCTTAATTTTTTTTACACACTGTGTAATGTTTGCTTTCAGAATTTACTGATATTTAATTGAAAGCATTCCACTGGCTGCAACACAAGCTTGATCGAGCCACCGCCATGCTTAACAGTTGGAGAACTCTTTTATCTCCAAATGTTTTTTACTGTTGTGTCCAAACAGTTTCAGTCCACAGGACATGTTTTGGTGTTTATTTGCAAACCTCTAATGCTAAATTCCATGGCGAGGATCCAGGAAATGTGCTTTTTATGACATGCTACATACAGTAGTACGTCAGTGCACCACTTTTCTTTTTTTTCCTTTTTTTTTTTTTACAGGAAAATAGCCTTTCTAACAATAATCCAAGCGGATATTTTACCCAACTGTTTCTGTTGACTTTATTACATTAAAAACTAAGGAAATGACTACCTGATTGTCTTCTTGTTGTCTGCTGATAGCCTTCTCCTGCTTTGAGGGCCTCGATTGCTAGAAGGCTGCTTAGAAAAGCCCATGGTTTGAGGAGTCTGAGTATTATAAAGCTTTGAAATTTGCATCACTTCACCTTTCCTAATGACAGTAAACAACAAGATCTCGCATCAACTGTTGTGTGCAAATGTTTTCATCGTGCTCCTTTCCCTTTTAGACCTCTCTTAAATTGTACCAAGTGTACTAGGCCAAGGTTGAAATTGAACCCTGAACTCAGTCTGCCCTTTCACTGTCCACTGTTTATCATCCTTTATGTTAGTAGATCCCACTTCCCCTTGCGACACTTATATGGGCATCGAGTTAAGGGCCTTGAAATGACACTAATCTTACTTAAATATTGAAAAGATTGTGTCATGTTTAACTTTAAGCCTTAGTAACATAACAATTCATAGTAACACAAATTTCAAGCACAAACTTTTGCATATAACTGTATATTAATGTCATTCCGAAGAAAGCATTTAATAATACTGTAGCACTGGGCACTATAGGTTAGTGAGAGTTATAGTTCAATAACTGCTGACTGAAAACATATGAGGATGTATGAGAAACAGCTGGAATGGCTTAATCTCCTTCAATTATGTACCAAACCAACACTCCTTAGGTGCTAATAGCTCCCCCATGTGGGAAATATTGAGAAATATGAGTGTGTAGAAAGGTAGAGGTAGAAAGCCTGGACTTTATAAATAAAATATCAATGCGAACCTACCGTTTTTGTACACATGAAATGTGTTAGAGGAAAATATTTTTGTCCCAGGATTTTAAAAAACTATGCAAGAAATACAAATCCTTGTCAGATAATATTATCCGTTCACAAAATAGTATGTGTCAAATGTACTGTTTATTTTTGTTCTACAGACTAAACAGAAAGCCATTAATATAAATCCAAGAAGCCGGTATGTACAGTACCGTATTTATATGCAAATGAACACACACTGTGTGTAATTATAGTCAATGCATCCATGACAGGGAAGAATTGTGCTAAATGCACTTGCTTCAGGCATGTACTGACCCATGTTTGTTATTTAGAGAGTGAGGGCAGGATCTGGAGGAAGCCAATCATAACTGTGCACTTCCTGACCCAGTGATGGCTAAAGCTGCAATAAGTCATATGCAATAAATTTGCATCAGTCCACAAATCTCCAAAGTGCATGAGTGGACTACTTTGACCCAGTGGAGACAAACCTATTTGCTCCTGTTTTCACACAACTGTAGCGGAATGATGCTTCCTAAAACAAAACCTGAGTGTGTTAGTTATTTCCAGAAAGAGAGAACTAATGAATACATTTGGTGGGAATAAAAACTGCTTATTTTTCCATACTGATGTACAAGACCACAGAACCGACTGATGCACGTTTTCTCACGTTTGTGTTTTGAAGAATTACTGGAAAATGAAATGTTGATATTTCTCTGGTAAATTACTTGCATCATTAGAAAAAGAGATGCCAGTGGGTAGATTGAAAACATAAGGGAAAGCACCTCTTTTGAACAGAAGACCTGAGGGCAGAGCGTGAGAACAGCTTTGTAAAAAGAGCAGTCTGTACTGTATGTGCTGTGTTCTATGTCATAAGCCTAGGTGCATTTCAAATTATAAAACAACAATTACTGACAATAAATAAATAAATAGGTTCCGATTAAGTCACTCTGCACTACACAACACTGCACACTGGTATGGTGGTTGCGTTGTCAACTTGTCATCTGTAAGAGATTTTTTTGTGTTGGGTTCAGCATATGAAACGTTTGGTTGCATTTACAGTACATAACAAAACAGTGTTAGCATTCAAAAGCTCTCAGTCCTTAAAATGGTTAAAAAATGCAAGTATTTATCCAAGCCCCAGAGGTAGCAAGCATACAAAAAAGTGGTGCAGTCAAACAAAATAAAACAGCCACAAGCATCATGTCATGCCTGCATTCGCACATTTTAATGTTCAAGCAAAGTGCTAAATTAAAGCATGAAGGAATTACTTTTAAATATAAACTCTACATGTGTATAAAAATATCTACACATGAATCTAACTCTATTAAAGCCTGGTCTGGATTGTTGAAACAGCATCAGTAATTGATTGCAAAACAGAAGAGGCTAGGCTCAATCCAATTAATATCTTTATACTAACTACAGTATCTCCAAACATGAATCTAAGAAATTTAGTTAATCAAATTACAAAATAAGTGTGATCAAGCCGTAGACACCCTGCCCGCAAGTACAACGGACTGCACTGAGTCATGGACTAGTGTTAGGCCGCTGTGTACGTAGGTGGATTATGGGAACGGGTGTACAGTTAAATCACCAGGATTAACTCCTACAGGACTAAAATCAGATTACGAGAATTAATTTAACTAACAGGACTATACAGGAGTTTATTCATCACTAGTGATTTCACTGGACAAAATTGAGAGGTTTTTGGATGAAGACACGACAACATTTACCTTTATTCCGGGAAGTCCAGGCAGCCCTGGAAGTCCTGGTTCTCCCTACACAGGAAAAGTGCAAGAAATTACAGCCAAACCAAGCTAAGCCTCCATTCCTGGCCCTGAGCCTGGAAAACCAGCTCAACCACTAAAGGTTTCACTCACTGTCCACTACACCACTAAATCAGCCCTCTGTGTTTTGACCAACGTGACAATCATCAGTTCGATGTTGTGGAAGCTAACAGAATTGGGCGTTTTAAGGATGTTTCAGTTGGGTGACTTCCATGGAAATCTTGTGCACATTTTCAGGAATCGCAATTCCCTTGGTCATTGTGTCAACCAGCATGTTCAAACTGAATTATGTTTAGCATGCATGCAAAGTGGATAAGAGACCACATTTCGGAATACTGTGGTGTCTCATTCTTATCACTAAAGTCACTGTTATGGTTTTCAACAGACATAGGTCTATAATTATTGCACTGGAGGCTAAGTAAATCATGAGAAAGTGGCGAAGAAAAGCTGAGTCTTCAGAAGCATTAACATATCGTTTAAAACATTTTCATTGTTAGTTAGGCATTCATGCTCTATTAAAATTAATGCGCACAGGGAATGTGAGTAGAAACATTTTTCAAAAAACAGATCTCAGGCGACAGATTGAGACTTGCACACTTCCACCGCATCTCTGTAAAGCACTGAAAATATGATGAACGATTCTAAACAGAAATAGCTACTCGCCACTTAATTTCATTTGTATAAATTATTCAGAGTAGATTATCTGTTCTTTCAGGAGGAATCACTACCAGTTACAGAGAACGGTGTGAAACAGTATGAAATAAAGAGACTAAATGGCTGTAGTGTAATATTCAGACATGGTGTTGATGGGGAAATGTGTTTAGTAGAAGAGCTTGCAAAGATGTCCAATGTTGTGATTATCAGAAGCAGTCAGCACTCTGATGTGAGCACATCACTTCAAATGATGTTTTATTTTATTATCTGAAGGTAGCATTTTGAAAAAAATGTTGAACAAAAATAGGGTTTTGTCTTGGAGCCCCGTTTAGCTAGTGCTGTTTTACCTTTTGCCCACTTCGTCCTGGTTCACCTGGTTCACCCTGTAATACAGAATTAAACCAAAATGCGTATAATGACATTAATAATATTGTGGTGGGTGTGCAAAATAAATGAATACATTAATATTTTGAATTGTTCAAGTGAATTTTACCTTTATTCCGGCAGCGGAAGACCCTGCGTCACCCTGAGGATAAAAAAAAAAAAAATAATTGTTGTCCTTAGAGCCACTTAAACATTCAGTTGAAGCTGATAATATTTCCTTTTTAAACTGAAATAACTGTATTTTAAATAAAAGCACACAATTTGTGTAAACACATTTGGATAAAAAAATGAAAAAAAAAACTCCCAGATAGTGTATGATTTACTATAGTACATATGTACCAAACCACTCACTTCTACAGTAAGTATCTGTGTTTCGTTAAGTTCATGAATTTCCAGAGCAAGCAAATGACAAACATTTACAACAGCATGCACCGCTATTGTTGAGTTGAACCAGGGTGTGAACGCTGGCACAGGTGTGATGGAAAATCTGTTTCGCTGTTCAATTCTGTTTTCCTATCCAAGTGACTCATTACCATAGAACATGGTGCAACATCAAAGCTGGAGGAAACATTTTATACGATTTTCAATGCTTAATCTATTAAAACCATAATGTTACAAGGAAATACTCATAAACCCACAGATTATTTAATATAGGATAGAAAAGGATAGAACTAGAACTTGGTTGTTAAATGGCAGTGTGTGAAGGCATATCCCAAAATGTGAAAAAAAATTCTCAGAGATAACCACTACCTATTGTCTCTTGCTCAACGTTCATAGTTAACAGATCACCAGTTTAGCCTGGTGATCATCCTCCTTATTTAAGCTGCTCTTTTGTAGTTGGTCTAGTATTGTATCTGTCATGCGTTTGGTTTGTCTTGGCAAATATTCAGTTTAATTCTTCGTATCTGAGTTTTGTTTATTCAACCTTATGGTGTGCCTGCTGTCCCCAATCCCGGACAAAGATGAGAAATAGAGTGCTTATAATGTTTTTTCATTGAAATATACGTATAATTTGCCTTAACTGAACAAACAGAATTAGTCAAGCACCCCACACTGGCAGTAATTCAAACCCAATGTGATCACCTTAATGGAATGTAAGCAAATTTAACAATATAAATGTTTCTATGGGCAGCACAGTGTCATGCCAGAACAGTGGGTAGCAAAGTTACCTCACAGATTCAGAGGCCCTGGTTTGTTTATGAGCTCAGTTTCTGTCAGTGTGAAGTTACATACAATATATTCTCCCAATGTATATGTGCTTTTCCACTGAGTCATTGCGTTTCCTCCCACCTCCCAAAAACATGCTGGTTAGTTTATTCCTGACCCTACAGTACGTGTGAATGATTATGTGTATGTGATGCCCTTGTGATGCAATAACGTTCCATACAGGATGTATTCCTGCCGCACATCCAGTGTTCCCAGGATAGACTGTGGAACCACTATGTTCCTAAATGGGATAAAGTGGTCACTAAAGAGGAATGAGTAAATGAATGTTTCTATTTTTTGTGCAAGATAGTTATTTCATTAGATCCTGACGTAATATGCCAGTGGCTCTCGAAATCCACTAATTAGTCATCCTTTAAAAGGACACTCTCTTATAAGTTGCTCATAAAGGTCACTTTAATTTTTTTGTAATTATATAAAAGCACTGTTTTGACAAATGGACATGGGACCTTTTCAAAAATGAGAATATTACTCATCGATAATTATAATTTATGGATTATAGTCCGCATTCAGATGAAGGTTAAATAAAAAGTGCTACCCACAATTATGCATAACAATAATAAGCACAATATTATTTCAATCAGTCCGAAGTCCGAATCCTCAGTTCTCTTATCTGACGAGTATAAGCATTTGCTTTAAAGCCTGATCCTGCTCTAATAAATTACTTTTTATGAACAGCCTATATTTGATTTAATGACAGGAGTAACTGACCTCTGATAGTATTAACAACTAGACCGATACCTTTTCATATGCAAACATTAGTGTAGTGAGGATATTTTTTGAAGGAGGTTTTGTTTGCTTCTATTGTGATGTCTATATTGTCGTCATGGGTTTCAAAATGATCAAAAATGTCTGCAATGATTTTTTTTAGGTTATCAAAATGGCTAAGCTTGTGTATGTCAGCTTATAAGGGCATATCATGTACATCCAGAGAAGAAAAAAAAAAGAAATGCATCTATTTTTTCAACCCTTTTTTTAAGGGTACAACATTTTAGGAAACTGCACTTAAAGACTCTTTTCTGCTAGTGAAAGTGCAGGGGTGACACTTTGACAGTCAGTCTTCACACTTAGCTAAGAAGGTTTTTACAAATCTTTAAGCAAACTGACTTAAATTTGTTAAACTGGCTCCTTACGTAAACAATATATTTTACTATATATATTATATATTATATATATATATATCCCTTATTTTACTATTTCTTTAACTAGTCTCAGGTCACATGTTTCAAAGCTTCAACTGAAATACCACCCAGATTTTTTTTTTTACTTCAAACTCCCTTTATTTCACTCCTTCTCCAAATGCTCAGTTTTAGTGTCTATGTAAATGATCTACTGCTGAGCCACGCCCCATCAGGGCTGAACAACAAACCAGGGTTTTTTTTTCTTATATGGAGTCACACTAGGGGGAAATCTAATTGGCCAGTTTAAGCCTTGGGCGATAGAAAATGGAAAAAAGAGAAATCAGCAACAGAGTCGTCCATCGGTTTTCCCAGATTACCATACATATGATAGATGACTCCTGCCCATAAATGCACAAGACTCTGTCAAACATCCTAGAAGGAAGCAGCTAACATTTTAAAGCAATGTATCTTGTTTTTAATGGAACAACAGAAATAAAATGTGTGGCCAATAACAATCACTGGGAAAGAGTTTAATGCTCCTCTGGGATATGATGTGCAAAAGGGGAACAGAAGGCACCAGATGATTAGTGCTGGTGGGAAAGTCAATGAGTGAGAGCGGGAAGGCTGGCCCCTCTGCCTGCTGCTGAATTTAAGTTTCCACATGAGTTCTGCATTCAGAAATTGCTGAGGAATGCATGCTCTGGGTTTTATTAGAGTCATTAATGAAAGTGCACAAGGCATACTTAATTTTTGCATTTTCCCCTAGCCATAAACTGGCTTACTAGTTACAGCTGGATATCACTTAACAGCTAAGTGCATGTATGCTACTACATTCATAGTTTGTCATTTAAATTTTATGTGTATGCTTATGTAACCAAATGTATTAATGTGAATGAGTGCTTCAAGCTGAACTTGCTAATGAGGTATTAAAATGTAAAAAGTGCATTATTTTTTAAAATTCTACTTGTGATGTACCACGTGTGATTTCATGAAAATTTGCCACTTAGTGTTGTATTATTGCCATTTAGTGTTGTATTTATCCATTGGAGATTAGGTACTAACATTCATATGACCTGGACAAGAGAAACCATGCATCGCCATGGATTTCCCGCACTTATGTATATTGTAAAATTACATTTGGACTTTTATGAAAAAGGTAAAGCAAAATAAAGTAAAAAGACGCTTTTGCTCAGCTTTACTTAATTTAAAGTAAAGCTGAGCAAATTTAATTAATAAACCTAAGTAAGATACACATCCATGTCAATCAACAACTGTACAGGAACAAAACATTCTAACATGTAATGCATTTTAATTAGCCAATTGTTTGTGGATATGTGGGCTTCCTCAAACCGTTCCCACAGAACACAATTGTACAGAATGTTTTAGCATGCTGTAACATTGCAATTTCCTGTCACTGGAACTAAGAAGCATCAATGCCTGACCTTACTAATGCTCTCTTGTGGCTGAATGAATAAATCCTCACAGCCACACCCCAAATCTAGTGTAAGGCTTTCCCAGAAGAGTCAAGATTATTATAAATGCAAATGTTATATAGCAAATTTGGGCATGATGGTCAGGTGTCCACAAACGTTTGGTGATACAGTATAAACTGTTTTATAATGTGATAGAGATAAGAGAAAAGGCTCTCCTCATAATCAATTTATTTTTGGAAATTTGCTGCCCACATAAATTGACTTAGGTCTGGTGTCATATTTCACTGGGAAGAGATCATTTGATTACATTTTGGTGGTGATAAAATCGTTATGAGATTACAGACAGAGAGAGAAAGAGAGAGAGAAAGAAAGACATAGAAGGTCCATCCACAGTGCTGCTAAACTCAATTCTCTGTTTTGATTTGAACATGTCCCAGTGTTGCACAGTGGCCTGACAAAACATTCTTCTTGACTTGACTAAGAATATGTGTAAAAAATGTCTTTCTTTTCACATACACAGTGGTACTAAGTCCTAGTAGAAAGCCTAATATTTGGTGAAATGGATGAACGTCATCTTTCTGAAGTGGAGGTGTGGTCTTAAAAAGAGGCTGATACTCTAGTTTTTGGTCTCAGTATCAGTTTCACTAGGATTTGATTCCCACATAACCGCTCAAGACTGTTCTTGGATTTATCTTCTACTTGGTAATGGTCTTGACTATAGCCCCAAGGAGAGGATTTGAAGAAAATGGATACATTTAGAATGTTATTAAAAGACTCTTTTCAAATGCACTTAGGCTACAATAAATGAAATAGAAATTCCATTTCATTTTCATTTATTAGGCCTTAGTAATGGACTGGTAGTTTTTCAACAAATGTAATCAGGAGAGTGATTAATTCTACCACAAAAAACTTGGTTGTGGCGCTTTGGTGCCCGGGTTGTTTAAACTACGTCAGCTTGGCTATAATGATTATTCTTAGCAGAACATGGGAATTTGTAGCTGCAGACGGTCTCAATAGCCCAGAGACAAGCAGGGCACTATGGTTGCTGGCAAATGACTCAAATTAGATTTGACTTCAAGACTATGAGGCGCTACATGGAAACTGTCTCACTGACCTAACCCTGATATTCATTAAATGCTTTCTCGCAATCCAATTAATGTTTACTTGTGCCATGTTGTGACCAAAATGCATAATTTCCACCTCAGAGATCTTCATACCCAATTAATATTTTTATACATGTCAAATGTTTTATTAGCAGTTTAAACTATAAAGATGTAACCTTTTTAGTGTGTGTGTGAATTATTATGATATTGTAAAAAGTTTTACTCATTTTCCCACAGTCATTTTCCTGGTTTATGTCAATTCATGCATAACATTTCATTGTTAATACACAACATGTTTTATCCCATCTGTTACAGTCAGGCCACAGCAGCTATGTTCTCACAGCTCTAAATCCCAGTTTTCACTATATATTCTTTCATACTTGCCTTGCTATTACAGTGTTACCTTTGTTAGCTAGATTCTGTTGTTTTCCCTTGAATTTATAAACCCAAATTTTGGGGTCCTCTGGATGGACATGTCAACAGACCTACAGTATATCCACAACCAAAACTTTATGGAAAATTTCAGACATTATTTCCAAATCATGACTGAGTGCCTTTCAACTAAATATGCTAGACAAGATGCAATGTATCATGCCCTTAGTCACAGGTGAATCACACTTAAAATGTCCGTTCTAATCAATTCAATGCTCGATGGCACTCCTTTATCCAAGAACAGGGTCATTAGGTGACAAACGTGGAAACCGTGCAGCCGCCATGCTGTTTAAGAAGAATTTCTGTCTTTTCTTTTACATATGCACACATATTAGATAGTAAATTTTCCTTTGGGGAAATCGTACTGCGCGGAAGTGATTTAGACACAGGTTGTCTTTACCCATCACTTTTCAGTACAAATGTTCATGCCTCTTCTATATGAATAATATGATCAATATAGGAGGATTTTCCCTTCCATCCATGAAAGAGTACAGTAGGAGATCTGCATGTCAGTCAAGAAAATGTGTAAGGCATTTTATTTTCCATGAATACCTGCTTCCTTATTCAAACACCCCCCCTCCCTCCTTCCCCCAACCTCCCTCGTCATTTAAACTGTTTTACTGCAGTAAGGTAGATGAGATCAAAGCTTTTATTCAGGCAACAAAGTTTTATTGTAGACCAGTTTCTTTTTTGGACTGTCTTCCATGCATGGAAATAGTCCCACATCTGTTTCCTACAATGCCTTTTTTTTTTTTTTTACTTGGCTGCTGCTTGTGTGCACTACCACTTTGACTAAAAATGTCCACAGTGATAAAAATAAAAAAAAATGGGGGGGGAAAAAAAAGGTTGTACTCCTATGCGTAATAAATTGGTGGAGACACACTGGGAAGATTTCTGTTTCGCAGTCTATAAGAATCCACACCCCCTTAATGTAGTGTGAAGAATGTACACACTCTCCATTAATACATTATGTGAGGTTTAAACATGTTCACTTTTTGATGGCAGTGAGACATTTTGGTATGTTGTGATTTTATAATCAGGCAAGTGTCAAATACGTTTTGTAAATGGCTTTGTCTGGCAAAAGCACAATGGCATAGAAAGCGTATACAACTGTAACTATACTGATGTAATGCTTAGTGGTTCTACTTCAGCTTGGGAGCATCCCAACCTGGGCCTCAGAGAGGCATTATCTAAGGCATGTATATATATATAATATCACTTGGATCAACAACATGTCTTTCCCCACTGCTGATCTGGAGTCAAAATGATTACTTTTTACTGTCTTCTATGGGTTTATGAAAGTGCTCAGTCATACAGACTATAAAGGCAAACAAATGAATTTAATTTAAGTTTCCAAAATATTTTAACAACTAAGGCATATTTCCAACAGAACAGAACATTAAACATTTAGTGTAAACAAAGTGTTTTTTTTTTCCCCCTAAGAAAGTTATTTCTCCATATAAAATGCATTCTATGGACAAAAGAAAAACTAGTGTAGGCTTTGCTGGCACGTTACTTCGTAATCATTTATTGAGGAGCATTTAGATGGTAGATTCCAGTAAATACAGTATACGTGGGCATGTGATAAAAGCTAAATGTAAAAACAAATTAGGAAGAAATGATGTATACACTACTGCTGCTAATATTTTTTCAAACCCTTTTGTTCAAACTTTAGCCTCATCAGTTGAGTAGCAGAACTTTATGGTGACTTATGAATATCATATAAAGGATTCAGTTCACTAGAATTCAGTTACAGCTGTACATGTATATGTGCAGGTTTACCTTCTCACCAACATTGCCCCTTGGCCCCTCTTCTCCCATGTCACCCTGTAAGGAAAGGCAAACAGTAATATCAGAAATATAAGAATAAATGTTCATAAAAATCTAAGAAATTTAAACAAAAAAACTAAGATCATTTAACAAAGGTCTGCCAATGATCTCTTTTTAGTTTTAGAGCATTAGCATTATTGTAAGGTACAAATGTCCAGATGTCAGAAGAAAGGTAAATTTTTGTGTCACAGTGCCAAACTATGAGATGGTATCAAAAGTTTCGAGATTCGCATGCCACAGATCTGTTGCTTTCGCCGCATATCCTCTCTCAGACAATTTAACCTCTGGCAGTAGAATTCGCTCTTGACATTTTGGGGGGGGACGAATTCTCAAAGCACAATGCTGTGAATGTCAAAAAAGACGATGAGCATGAACTTGGTCGGGCTGCAGACCTGCCGCGCCTTTTTCATTAATGGAGAAGATGGGCTCTTCCACTGTAAAGACTTTTGCTTCCTCTTAGGGTCTACCAATACACCCAAGTTTTGACACAGGTGATGATCCTCAACATGAAAGATGGGTTATCCAAGGCATCCTGGCAGAGTTCTTGCCGGACTTTGACTTGATGTTCCTTCTGCTCCTGAGTCAGCACTTCATGGCCACACGGTGCATTTCCAAATCATCCGTGAGTATTACCTGAACTGTTCCGTATGACACACTGACAATGGCAGCAATGTAGTGGATTGTTCTCCACTGATCATCATGCATAAGGAGCTGAATGGTTTCGGCATTTTCAGGGGTCTTCCTAATCTAATAAAGGAGTCTTCCAGTAATGTTATTCCGCTCTTGAAGTGCACATCGCATTCAAAACACCTCAGACAATTCATTGCAGCATCGCCGCAAACTTGCCAAACTCTTTGTTCTAACGAGCTGACCATAATGAAATGGTAGACTTGGAAACGCACATGGTCGTAATAGCACCAGTTGCACAGCTCCCGATGTACACAGGACGATGAAGATTGGTGCTCCCTGCAACTGTGCCTCCAGCCTTGTGCTGCCATACTGTATGTTGGTGTAGTCTCAAAACTTTTTGATACCACCTTGTAATTTTCACCCTTATTACTGTATGAAACAGTAATAATCTTAGTCAGTTGATTTAGGATTTTCTTTAAGAAAAGGTTATTGTTTTTCATAACTTTTATTTGTATCCTTTTATTGGTTACTAACCTAAACTGTTTTGTAGTGAAAGAGTCTTTAAACAGGAAATGACGATAAGACACATAAGTTCCTTCATGCTGTTTGACAATTTTTTACACATTTTAGACCTTAGCTGGTACATAGAATTTATTTCCGCATTTTCAGGTCCATACATGTTTGCTTTTCAAACAGTGTCGGTAGAAATTGAAATCACAATTGAGTAGAGGAGTAGATTTTTTTGTTTCTCCAGCAGTAACAAAATCAAAGTCAGAACAATAATTAAGTTCATGAACTCTCTTTACACAGGTGGGTCATGTACATCTAGAAATTTATGTTGAGAAATGTGAATTGCTATTTGTTCCAAAATAAAATTAGACCAGATCCACAGTTTCAAGCTTCTTTTCACACTTGTAATTTTATCTTTGTTACAATCTACATGTAATGGTAATTGCTTATGAATTGCTTGTTAAGCAAGAAAGCGAATATGTCAAATATCTGCAACTTGCAATTGCATCTTTTATATGGATTTGCCCTGACAGGTAGGTTGGTTGGTTGGTTGGTTGTCTGATTTAATTGATTGATTGATTGATTGATTTACATTTAACCTAGGAAGGTTTTTCATCTAGCATATTGTATAAATGTAAAAACGCGGCTTTACCTTTTCACCTTGCTCTCCTCTGTCACCCTAGTTGAAAAGAAAGACACATGTTAAAAGTTCAAAAGTCAGACAGTGCAAGAGCAAGGAAAATAATAGCACACGCTTGTTTAGATTACATCTATGATTAAGTTCACATTCAATTAAGAAATGAAGCTCATGTTACGGCTGTTCCTTCCACAGATGACCTCAGTAAGTAATTGAAGACCATTTCCCTGGGCATTGCGCCTCACTTTAAAATAAACATTCACATGCAGGTACAGAGGGTATGATACAGTGCACAGAGGCAGAACAGACAGAAATATTTGAAATTATAAGTAAATATTTGCAGTGATGGACATGATCCATATGAAAATGAAGCAGAGTGAAACAAATTGTAACAGTTGTTGATGATATTCAATATTCTTGCGATTTCTTGCATTTGTAATGCTGATGAGAGTAAATCACACAGAAGCTTTGTCAAATGATTTTTCAAATGAACATCAGCACATATCTGGTGGTTTCATGTTAGAAATAGATTCTGCTTGTGATTGATGTTATAACAGAAATCCATCCGCCTTCCAAAACACAAAAAACAAAACAAAAAAAATCTGAAATCTGAAATGGATTCCATGATTGGAGATAAATTACACATCATGTGCCACAAACCTTGGCACCAGGGATTCCATCTAATCCGGGCATACCCACCTCCCCCTACAAACAACAAAACACAGAATGTGACCCAATCAATCCCTGAGCCATGATCTCTTGCACCAGGGGAGTATCAGGAGTCCAGATAAAGTTATTGAGTTCTAATTGTCATTGACTTTTGGTATGGAATGTACAGTTTCTATACCTGTAGAATTACATATCTGAAAACATTCATCTTTTTTGTTGTTTGTTTGTTTTAAATGTCCACAGTAGTCCTAAAGTTGTGTATTAGTCCTGTATATGTGCATTTGGCTTAAAATATATATATATTAATCTTTATTTTCAGAGAATGTGGTATAGTTATGCTAGTGTAAAATATATCTAACATATTCATTTCTGGAGCTGAGTTGATCTTCATATGATGTGAAAGTAACACATCGTTATACATGTAGCATGAGGATTCAGTAGTGGAACTAATTTGCTTTATAATGAAACCTTAAGGCACCAGAGATGCATTTCATGAGGCTTGGCACCCAGCAGTCCACATACAGGCACAGAATTTGCAATGTTGCAATGTTTCCAAGTGACTCCTTTCTGAAAATGGTCTTTTTTTTGCACACACACACACACACACACACACACACACACACACACACACACACACACACACACACACACACACACACACACACACACACACACAGCCTACTTTTTTCATATCTATTTAAAGACTTGTGAAGATTTGTGTGTTAGATGTTCTCTGTCTTTCTTTCTTTTGCTCTAACGATACCAACAATCATTTTTCTACGACAAATGTTATCACTACAATATAACTCTTTTTAAAAGCAGTTTTGTCCTCAAAAGCTTGTCATAAGATTCAGATGTGGATAAATCTCAACATGGAATGAAAAGTATCGAGCTTACTTATTCAAGCTCAGATACAGCCTATTTAAAGCAAAGAAAACCAAGACGGTAAGCACTTAAACAACACCATGAACACTCCAAGATCTGACCCATTTGTAATAAATTATAAGGATTATTAGTTGCTGTAATTCCTGACTAAGCACAAGACTAAGGTCAAGATCGGCATCATCAACATGGGGTTGAGTTTCACCATAATGCTGAGCTGTTACTTAATCTGGGTTGGTCAGAAAATAAAGCTTAGTCTAGTCATTTCCTCCTACACTAAATGAGTTTGACAGACCATTCCTTTAAGCTCAATTTGGATATTTTTAAAGCATGAAGGCAAAAGTGTCATCCCCTCCTTCAGCAAGTTCTATACTTGTTCTGCTTCCACAGCTTTCTGATTTCCATCTCTATCTTAGCACATCTGCTTCTCTTTTGTCACTTGTTCATGAGTTATTTAAAGCGTGCAGTTTCTTTTACTTTTCTTTAATGATTTTGTGAATTCTGTAGGTTTTAGGAATTAGAAGACATTTATTCTCTGTTGTTACTTCATGTGTATAATCCTTTTTTTTTTCATCTCTCCATTTTATTACTGTTGCAAGTGTTCTCTTTTTTTTTTTTTAATTTGACCCTGTTGTTCTCCGGATTTCTGACATTTTGCAAAAAGTTTTTTTCTTCAGACCTTGTTTTGAAACATTATCTCTGGATTTTGTTTAGACATTGTTGACTGATAGATTTATCTGAGTTTCTATTCAGCTATTGTTGTGGCATAACAGAAAACCTCACCACAAATGGATGGAGAAAAAAAATCAAGTTTATAGAATGTGCCATTGCAGAAACAAATGACTACAAAAATTTAACAATTACCCGATCTAAGGTAAGCTAGGTACTGTAGAAACTGTCATCACATACTTCAGCTCTACTGGCAAAAAAGAATATCTTTCAGGCCAAGGCTAGAAATACTAATTCCTCTCATTCTGCTGCCTACCAACAATACAACATCAACCTAGGCAATTCCTGAGACTATTGTTGCAAAGTACATGTTAGATTTCAATATCTGTGACCTTCTCTGTCTGAAACCTTCCGAGTGACGGCACAAAACTGGCTACTCAGAACTATGATAAAGTCTTCCATTTTTGAAACAATTGTTAACTGTTCTACAGAAAAACAATGGTTACACCTTGCTCAGGGAATGTGTACTGAAGCAGAAGTTTCCCTGTACTCTCTGCACATAGTGGATGTAGTGAGCCAGCTCTTATTACCACTTTCCCAGGGGTTTCAACAGTGTTAGAGACTGCCAAAACAGCTGACAAATTCTCTTTAAACACATTCACCCAAACAGCCAAAAATCCGGACTACCTCTTGAAAGTAGGAGACCCATCATTCATCTCCTTCTACTAAGGGTAAACTGGTGCTCATCCCTCTGAGGAAAATGGGCCTTTACAGTTATGCAGACAGCCAAGAACATACAATACAGCCTTCTACACACCTATGTCTATACTGTAGAGAGTGATATAACTACAGTATACATTACATTCTTCTTTTAATCTATCTAGGGTAGGAATCCAGGTTTTGGTTACACACACATTGATATATCTAACACTTACTGTACAGTGGGTAATTATCACAACTACAGGTACATCTCAATAAATTAGAATATCATCAAAAACATGACTAATTTCAGGAAATTAATTTAAGCACATTTATGGAAAGTTAACAGCAGCCTTGAGAGGATTGTGAAACGAAGCCCATTCAAGAATTTGGGGGAGATTAAACAGGAGTGGACAGCAGCTGGTCGGTGCTTCAAGAGCCACCACGCACAGACGTATCCAGGACAAGAGCTACAGCTGTTGCATTCCTTGTGTCAAGTCACTCTTGACACTGTCAGACAGTATCAGAATGTCTTACCTGGTCTAATGACAAAAAAGACTGGACTGTTGCTCAGTGGGCCAAAGTCCTCTTTTCAGAGGAAAGTAAATTTTGCTTTTAATTTGGAAATCAAGGTCCTAGATTCTGGAGGAAGAGGGTAGAAGCACAGAATTCAAGTTGTTTAAGGTCCAGTGTAACATTTGCACAGTCAGTGGTGGTTTGCGGCGCCATGTCATCTGCTTTTGTTGGTCCACTGTGTTTAATCAGGTCCAAGGTCAGATCAGTGCAGCTGGCTACCAGAACGTTTTTAAGCACTTCATGCTTCCCTCTGCTGACCAGGATTATGAAGATGCTGATGTCATTTTTCAGCAGGACTTGCCCACACTGCCAAAAGTACCAACTCCTGGTTTAAGGACCATGGAATCCCTGTGCTTGATCGGCCAGTAAACCCGCCGGAACTAAACCCCATAGGGAATCTATGGGGTATTGGGAAGAGGAAGATCTGAGACATCAGACACAACAACGCAGAAAAGCTGAAGGCCGCTATGAGAGCACCCTGGGCTTTCATAACATCTCAGCAATGCCACAGACTGTACGCCTCCATGCCATGCTTCATTGATGCAGTAATTCATGCAAGAGAGCCTTGACCAAGTATTGAGTGCTGTACATGTTCACACTTTTCAGTAGAAATATATATTTTTAATTGGTCTTAAGCAATATAAAAATTTTGCAAAATTAAAATCTGAGATACTGAATTTTAGTTTTGCCTTAGCTGTAAGCCATACTTATCCAAAGTATCCGAATATCCATAATTATCAAACTTGAAATATAACAGTCTGTGTGTAATAAATCTATATAATACTGTATGAGTTTCACTCGTTGAATTAAATTCCGGAAAGAAATAAACTTTTCAATGATATTCTAATTTATTGAAATGCACCTGTATAAGATGTAAACATACATTATGCTGGTCAATAACATGGCCACTGTAGTACCATGGGCACAGCCTCTCTTTGCCCATGTCTGTGAACTTGTGGATGTTATATTTGTTCTTGTAAACAAGATCAAGGCAACCAGACTACTGTAATCGTTAGGGAAGCTGTGTTATAACAGACAGCTTTATATTTGTACTTCCACTGCATCTGCAGTATTTTTCTTTGTATAAAAGAGAAATGGAAACCTACACCTCTGCACTGATTACCATCATCTAAATGCTGTTGTGGTTAACTGGTACTCTTCTCCCACCACTTCCAGAAGCCTTATAGCAGTTTGCAGTGCAAGGTTTTTCTCTGGGTTAGATGTGGCTTTCCACTCATATGTGAAAAGGATGAGTGGAAAATGATTTTTCCAACCACATTTGGGTATTATGAATATTTAGTAATGCCATATGGCTTTGTTTATGCTCCTTCTGTGTTTCGGTCATTTTTTAACCAAAAGCTCAATTAGATAAGGCCCACGTTCCTCTTGTCTGCAGCAACCAACTATTAAGATAAGTCTGTATATCACTAACCGGGCATCAATATACTGTTTTGCACACCAAAAACACCTGCTCTATAAATATTATTATATACTGTACATATACATCCCCCCACATAACAAAAATCTCACAGTTCCCAACTGTCTATAGTCCTTCTAAATGTCCTACCATGCTCAATCACCATTTGGCAACATTGTCAAAAAGTTTATATTTTTTGAAAAACATTTTCTTAAAGTCATTCCTAAGACTGTTGTTTCAGACCATTGTAGAGGATCTACTTCCTAGTTAGGTGCAACATTTATAGACTGGATATTGTAGAAACATTTTAAGCATCCCTTCTGGCTATCCTACATAAATAAGGAGGCATACAGTATACATTGTCTGGCCAAAAATCACAACCTGGATTTAACTAAGCTAAACGTTTATGGCCTTCCATTGGATAATTAATGTAGTGAATAATACGGTTCAGTAGCTTATTATTTTTTGAAAACCTCTGTCAGAAAACATATACTGTGGGCATGGCATAGATGTAACTCTGTTTCAGGAGGGATACATTATTGTCCTGCCTCAAGAAAGAAAACAACTCAGGAGATTTTTGAAACGTCTGAATTGGGTTAGGAACTGTAAAACGCATTATTAAAACCTGGAAGGATAGTGGAGAACCATCATCTTTGAGGAAGAAATGCGGTAGTAAAAACATCCTGAATGAGTGTGATGGGAGTTCATTAAAATGCTTAGTAAAATCAAATAATAAAAAAAAAAATATTAGAACTCACAGCTATGTTTTATATTGCATTCCCACAAGCACAATGTGAAGAGAACTCAAGGGATTGGGACTAAACAGCTGTGTATCCTTTAGAAACTCACATATCAGCAGGCTAATAAAAATAAAAAATAAAACAAAGCTTTCAAGTTGCTAGAAAGCATAAAGAATTGAACTGTCGAGCATTGTAAAAAATTCATGTGGTCTGATGAGTCCAGGTTTATCCTGTTCTATAATAATGTGTGCATCAGGGTAAGAATAGAGGTGGATGAAATGATAAACCCATCATGCATATTTCCTACCATACAAGTCTTTGTTATGATATGGGATTCCTTCTGTTGGTCAGATCTAGGTACAGCATCATTATGTGGTCTGCTGACTATCTGGATATATCGGATGATCAGGTTCCACCATCAATGGATTTTTTTTTCTTCCCTGATGGCACAGGCATATTCCAAGACGGCAATGCCAGGAGTCATCAGATCCTCCCCTGGGCAGAATATGTCTAAAAGCTTAAGAAATCTTTATCCGCTGGCTTATTTTCAGTGTGTATTTGGATCCAATCTGCCTTTATTAACTGGAGTTCAGCTGGATGATTGTCCTGGCCTTACTTAAAGACTGTAAGCAGTAATAACAACCATAACATGAAAGTATGAGCTGATATTATAATTCCATCCCTAAAATTGCGTATATTATCTGTGTTTAAACTTACCTTCAGTCCATCAATCCCTGGATTGCCAGGTGGCCCAATGGAACCCTATAAATAAATAAAAAATGCCCTTAAAATAATGTTGATTTGGTTTTATTTTTAATTAAATAAAATAGGCCATTTAACTTCCATTGAATAAGTTTCTCTTCTGTAAGATACACTAGTACTAACCGCAAAATTCCCATGTTGATTATTGAATATGTTTGCTAAGATTGCCAGACCAAACATCTTGTGTGTTGAGACTGGAAAAAAGACACCTGGCATAAAAACTGACAAGAAACAGAGCTCTGCTATGAATCCTACAGCTTTTGAATGTTAAGTAGTGGATTGAAGATGTTAAACACATTGTTTAAATCATGTCTACAGCTTTGCCTACAACAGTAAACTACTACTGTACTATTGGTATAATCTCAATGTATCAATAAAATCTCCATGATTTGAGATATTCTTAATCCACTCATTCTAACTTCTGTTTGAAGTAAACCCGTTGACTTGTAATGCTGCATGTATTTTGTCTAAAGGTTCTGTACAAAATATGTAAATCTGACATTTCTTTTTGCATGAAAAATTGTCGTTTCCCATGCGGTTTGGTAATTTGCTATAATCTTCAAGCATAGTCCATGGTATAATCAAATATTTTCTTGATCACAGCAGTTCAAAAAGTATTTATCTGTAGTAAATACTTCCATCTTCGCTAAAATATGAAAATTCTGGTAAATAAATAGTGCTGAGGTGACAAAAAAATACAAATACCTTTGAATGTTACATCAACCTTGGGATGCATTATCCCATTTCCCTTATTTATGATTCATTTGAATAACAGTTAGACTTAAAAATAATATCTTACTGTACCTTGAGACCTGGAGGGCCCTCTGGTCCCTGGAAAAAAAGACAAAAATACCAAATTAAATGATATAATTTTCTCTGCCAGCACAGTCCTTAGAGACTATCCTAACCTGGCAGAGGAAGGCTTATACTGTACGACTGTAATTAAAACAAGCTATTCAATCCCTTTATGAAAAAAAGTGAGAAAGCACCTATAATGTCCTTCTGTGGTAATCACCTATAGGATATTCTCATAGATGCTCATAAACCTGGCCATTCAGCCTCTCTTCAGCCTAGTGGAACATAGATGCATTTTAGTTGCCACTTACATCATAAAAACTTTCGTTTTACCTTTTTAACTGAAGTGAAATACAAAAATAAATTGTATAATGTCAGTGGCAACTAAATTGTTTCTTTGCTCCCCTGGGCTTAAGAGAGGCTTAATAGCCAGATTTATGAGCATCCACTCACTATGGGTGATTTCCACAGAGACATACTAGGGATGCGCCCTCACCAAATCTATTAAGGCTATATCAGACACTTAGAGGTATCTATGAGGATCTTCATAGAGATAAATAACTGTGGCAGTGGGCCAGGTATTAGTTCTACTGTATATATGATGAATGTAATAAATATGCAGTTTCTGCCAGTCATCTTTTTGTGGTCTGATACCCTGTATGGTGTTTTAGACTAACTAACACTATTTGCGCAAGTATTTCATCCAATTCAAGTTTATATTTAGCTGACGTACTTCTTGCTAATACAGTGCTGAGGATGCTATGCTGTAGACATTTTATTGAAAACTGTGTCCAGGAGCAAATGACATTAAAATGATTATTTCAAGAGCATAGAACTGTTTGTCCATGTTGTGAAAAATAGCCTAAAGAAATGATTACTCTTGTCTCTAACCAGCCTTGACCCTACAGTCGTCATAAGCCATTGCACTTCATCACTCCATGAGTGGGTTTCAGGAAATCTCTCTGATCCTGCCCCTGTTGAACAGCAGAAGGCTAGTGCATGGCACACAACAAAAACACTGCTATCTCGCTGACAGATCTCTGCTTGTGAAAGTTGGCCCATTGCATAACCACTGTGATGAATCATGGTGTGTACTGAGGACAAGTTCAAGCCATACTGGATGTATCAAGTTCGGAACTCCTCTGTTCCCCCGAGTGATGAATTTCACAGTAAATATCACATTAGGAGCCCAAGAGCAGATATTGTCCATATGTCTGCAAACAATGCCTGTGGTCTATCTCGTCAGACGTTACATCTTGCCTACTCAATTTTCCAAACTAAACAGAACTAAACTAAAGCTTTGTCTCAGAACTGAGGAGATTAGTCAGTACTGAAAGAAAGCAAATAATGGGGTATTAGGCATTAATTTAAACTATAAATTATTCTTTTCCTGTTCTCTCATGTTCTTCCTGTTTCTGCTTGGCAGTTTAAAAGAATGAGAATACTCCCCATAGTTATTGGCAATGGACACTAAAAACCATAACAAACCTCTTTTTACTGGCTTTAATACAGACTAATGCATTCACCAAAAAATCTACTTTACTTTACTTTTACAAATGCATTTACTGTAAGGTACTTGATCAAGAAACACAAATTCATTTTTGAATAAGATAGATTCATGCTATTTATTAAAGGAACCTTAATAACTCTTAACTCTAGCTATGTCATGTTTGTACGAGTAAATCATATATATTATATATTGTACACATACCTAGGAAAACCATTGATTTTGACTTTACAATTACCAAATCTGCCATATACAGAAGGGGACTATAAAAAGACATAAAATCATACAAATACAGAAAATGGCAACATTGACCATAGAATGGTTGCTGATGCTTGATGGACTCGTTTAAGTATTTAAAAAATTGCTAATCTTTTAGAAAATTTTGTGCACATTGCCTGGTCAGATTTTCCAAACTTTAACTGCCCAATGTGTGCTTGTGGCTACTCTAGCCTCATTTTGGTTTTCTCGACTGACACGATTCAAACCCAATCTGGTCTTCAACTGTTGTATCCCATATGCCTCAAGATGTAATGTGTTGTGTTCTTTATGATGCCTTTTTGCTCACCATAGGTGTAAAAAGTGAGTTATTGTAGCTTTCTGGTAATCTCAACTAAGTATGTCCATCCTGCTTTAATCGCTTCAGGCATTCCACTACAGAATTACTGCTCATTAGATGTTTTTTGTTTATCGCACCATTCTGTGTAACCTTCTAGAGACTATTGTGAGTGAAAATCCCAGGAGATCAGCAGTTTTTAAAATACTCAAATCAGTCTGTCTGGAACCAACAATCATGCCACAGTCAGAGTAATTGAGATTTTCCCCATTCTGATGTTTGACTTTATCTGAAGCTCTTGGCCTGTATCTGCATGGTTTGATACATCGCCCTGCTTCGTCATAATTGATTAATAGATTCCATGAATGGTGAGGTGTGTTCATAGTCACCCTATAAAATGAGGCTCTTTTAAAAAAGAAAACAAATATGGGCTACGGCCCAATTATAATTTTTTACAAGTAAAATCCCAAAGCTATAATTTAACTCGCATGAATACAGCTATAGCTGATAATATTTAGGAGATTTTATCCTATGATTTATTGTGTACATACAGTAAAACATGACATAGTCGTTCCCAGTGACAGTCTTGGATTGATAGTAAATCTTATTAGAAAACAAACATACTACCCTGTCTTACGCTGTGATATTATATTATGGTAACAACTGATTAAATGTCTCGGTGTATTTGCTTTCTCGTTTAAATAAAGGTCATTTTTCCTACCTAAAAAAAAAAAAAAAACATTTTCATCCGGAAAATACAACATAATTTGCAACCATTACAACCTATTCTATCATAAGCCTGCATATGACTGTTTCAGCACACCACAGAGTTGAGCACCTCACTGATGTTTCATATTGAGTATTCCAGCACTAACCAGTAAACCCCAACTACAAGCTGTGGGCTTGAGAGAAAACCTGGAAAGCAGAGAGTCTCTTAATTTTACCCAGAGCAACCTTATGGCACTGATGATTCTTGATAGATTCTACAAATATATATATATATATATATATATATATTTTTTTTTTTTACTCATCTCTGCTCCATGAGAACTTGATCTTAATAATCAACACCACGTCTTGGACGTCTTTAGAAAACCATGGAATTTTGTCCATTTGACAGCTGAATCTCTAAGCACAACTTTTTTACCAGGTAGTCCTTGTGCCCTGGCCAGGTGCATTGCTTTGGTACGTCTTTATACTCTTTTCCAAAACCTATTTTTCCTCAAGCATTGTTTATTACTGCAAAAATAATTACAATAACTTGATTGTAAAAATTACTTTATTGTTTTCTCTGTTCCCCCAGGTGACTACTGTTGAATGCTGTAAGAGTTTATACACTGTCATAAAGAAACATAAACATACTGCCCATATTTGTATACTTGATAGTGGATAACTTGGTTTTAACTGACATACCTTATGAAATCATTGCTAGGAAACTTTCCATAAATGTGTTAATCTTAAGCAGCAGTATCCCGTTGCTGTTAATTAGAATAGCCTGGCCCTTATAAGAAGCTCCATGTGTGCAAAACAAAACAACCAAGCATTTCTTGAAAAGACACCATGACACCATTGCGGTTCCAACTTAAACTGCTTCTAATAAACCAGTGTTTGTACCCTAGTAATATTTTGCTTTAAGTTAGAATATTGAAAGTGTGACGCAATCCTCAAGTAATTTCCCTGTTTTGAACTGAAAAACAGACTTTTTGTTTTTTCGAATATTACTATTGGACAGCTAAATAATGTTAAGCTTGGTTTTACCATGTTAGACACAGTTGCATGGTTTGGCAACCATCGAGCAGAATATTCCAGGGAATGACACTGTTCGAATGATTTGTTTTTGCAAAATGATAACAGTAACGTTTAGAAACCATCTACAGAGAATTCTTCCCAGATTTTCTTTATGAACAATTCCTACTCACCAGTCATGTCACACATACTGTATTATGTGACAATGTATGGGTCATTAATTAATGCATTTCTTTTGGGGTAGTCTGCTCTCATTCTTCTCTTTTAATATCACTTCTCCTTATTTGAGTGTTTTGTCCAATTATAATTATTTATGTGAAGTGTAACATGTAATTAGAGTTAGTAATGCCATTAATAAATAGTATTAAAAGTAATCAATTAGTAAAAAAAAAAAAATCTCACTGAAATAAAGTGTATCACTTTGTACGAAAATAGACAGGATAAGATACTTACCATGGGGCCAAGCTCTCCTGGGGTTCCGGAGTCACCCTGTAATAGAGGAGCGGTAAATCAACATAATCTCTAATTCTAATAGTCTAAGGAACCTATGTTTAATAATATTGGATTAAGAATGCCACCACATACTACTATAAGCTTTAAGTATTATACTATACTACATATTTATCTCTACATATTATAAAAAGTGAAAAGTGAAAATCTAAAATTACAAATACAGTATAGCTAAAAATCCCGTACAGTACATACAGTGGAACCTCGGATTGCGAGTAACGTGGTTTACGAGTGTTCTGCAAACCGAGCAAAGATTTTTAATAAATTTTTAATTGGAAACCGAGCAAGTATTAGTTTACGAGCGCCGAGTATCATGCAGTGTTCTAGATCATTGGTTCCTAAACACTGGGTCACAACCCACAGGTGGGTGGCAAGAGATTTTATTTGGGTCAACATTGTCACGATTCATGTCTGCAGTACACCTTTCGCACACATAGTCAACTTAATTAGTTTTCAATCACTGTCACAGTTTCTATCATAATTCCTCTGGCTGTTAGAGTGAGAGAAGAGGAAATAAAAGTAGTCTGTGAATTCCACCATTGTATAAATGCATTTATTTGGTGGCATTTGCAAAGACAAATTCCATTCTTTTTCCTTACGGATGCTCCCGTAAATGGGTCGCCACAGCGGGCCATTTGTCTCCATCTAACTTTCATCTATCTTTCTTCAGTCAACAGTAACCCAATTTCCACAGATACCCTGCTGACCAATTGTACCTGAGGTGGTATGAAAATCTTTTTCACTATGATCCGCATATTGATTTGGCACATGTTTTATGACGGATTCCATTCTTGACGCAATCCTCCCTCATTTATTTGGGCTAAGATTACACTAGCTTGTGCAACCTCAAATGGCTGAGTTTTTAATAACACTGGCATATGTAGTTGTGATTTATCATATGCAGCTATTTCCGAAATAGCTGATTTACCTTTCAAGGATAATAAAGTGATTTGTAATTGGCAATAAAATTATCACAAACATTCATTTATGCAAATATATACTTTCCTTTTGATATATAAACAAAGCCTGTTATAACAATATGAATTGGGTTGTGATGGTTTGTCATTTTTTAAAAAGTGGGCACCTAGAAAAAAGTGGGGTTGAGGTCAGTCTCTGTGTAGCTTACTTAAGTTCTGACCATGTGTTTATGGATCTTGCTTTGTGAACAGGGACATTGTCATGCTGAATCAGCTTTGGGCCCCTCATTGTCTGCTTCCAATGTTTTGACCAGAAATACATATGGGTGAGATAATCAGGTGTCCACAAACCTTCGGCCTAATAATGCATATACTGTATCATTGATTTGCTAAGTTTTTGAAAACACAGCATGTTGTAATGCTGCTCCTTAATGAAATAACATCTCAAAATTTTGATAGACCAGTGCATATCAAACTGTTCCATCAATATTTTTTTAATAATTATTTTTGGTATGAACTTTTTCTGGATCTTTTCTTAGATTTCTGGAGTTTGTAACTGGAAAGAGAACAATAATGATCTTGTCTGGAATGAAGAAGCCTTTAACATTTTACATGGTTGCCACAAATCAGTGAACACATCACTTTGCAGTCCTTGGAATGCTTTATAATGGTATATAATTGATACATTTTACATTTTCTTTCTCCTTTTTATCTTTCTCAGAACGTACATAAATTAACACACTGTCCCTCTGACAGTATTAAACACATGGAAAGAGTTATGTTTAGTGGAAAGCAGAAGTAATATAAATCAATTGCTGGGGTACAGACAGATTGTTGGAAGCGGGAACATATTTGAGATGTGGACTTGCGCATGTTGTGGGTTATGGAGTGTTTGTTGCACCCTGCCTCAAGGTAAATTTTTTTAGTCAGACTCTAAGAAACAGTAAACACTCACTGGTAGCCCTGGCGCTCCCCTGGGACCATCCTTCCCTGTGTCTCCTGGGGGTCCCCTGGGACCAGGAGGACCCGGTGGTCCAGGAGGTCCTGGAGGGCCTGCTTGTCCCTGATCACCCTGAAGAACAAATGGTACAACATAATATTGCTAACACTGAAGTCAGAGCATTAGTTAGCACTCAACAGGAATAGAGATACTTCCAGTGAATGAATAAAAAGGCAATGAAAGTAGCTATCATGAAGAGGGATAATGAATCATAAAGTAGTTTAAATCAACTAAGTACACTATAAGACAGCAGACATGATGTTAGCCTTCTGTTTTAATTCATTGATTTAAGGCTGCGGTCTATAATCCTGCTTTGAAATGTCCTTTCTGGAATTTTAATACATATATAACTGATTTTAAAGATTTCCAGATTTCCACATTGGTCTGCAAGATATTTATATTTAATTACAAAGCATAAAAAGATTTCTTTTATTATTCTTGTATACAATGTATGCACTATTTAGTTTAACATAGACTCAAGAAAAAAAGTGGCATAGGCATGGGATGCATTACAGAGGTATATGAATAACTGCTACCTTCCATGACATGGCTGTGAGCAAGAGGATTCATTTGAGTATAAAGCGTGCATGGGCTTTACCATCACCAAATTAATATTAATGTTAAATACACTGCTCACAGAAACCTACCAGAGAGCTCAGTGGGCATATTATTTCTTCAAAGAAGGGCACAACTTTATTAAATCTAGAAATCAAAATTATGAGCCTTGGTTCAGTATTTCATGACCAAGGTAAACTAAATAATGTGCATAATTTAGTATATCATACAGATGAAACAGAAAATACATATTGTGGCCTCTCCAGGGTTCTGTATTTAATTTATCAATGCAGTCACTCTTTATTAAATGGAATATTTTGTGTAGACTCCCCCACTTAACTTGCAATGATAGTTCATCTGGGGCGAATGCACATAATTTTTTATTGACCTCTTATATTCAATAAATCTTTGGACATTCGCTGTTTGCCACATTCAAGGACATTTAAAATTACTTATTGCACTATTAATGATTTTCTTTGTAGACAGTTTAAAGCAAATAAAAAATAAATGAGTACTCAGTAGCTATAAAGTTCCACTACAAGCATAGAATGATTGCTATTTATTACTGCATATGTTTTGTTGCCCAGGCAGAACCAGAAGAACCAGAAGGAAATGAAGAGAAAAAAACAGTGGACTACTGATAGAGAAGAGTGAGGTCAAGCACTACCTTAATGAGCCGACGCTTAATGAGCTGCTGATCAGCAGAAAGAAAGCCATGATTGATCTTAGGGAAGACCATCTGAGCAGGAGTGAGAGATCAAGAGGTCGGAGGGCAGAGGTGGGAGAGGTTGGAGAGGAGATAGTTGAATGAAGTCCCAGAAGAAGAAGAAAGTGGAAGAAATAAAAAAGCATAAACACAGATTAGATCAAGTGGTTGAGACAGGCCAAGTTCAGTGCCTTCAAGCATGAGGAGAAATTCACACTTTTCTGCAGTGATGGTTTTTAAAGTGTAGACTACTGTATATTTGGTCCCAGATGTCTGAATTACCACCTCAGGGGTGTTGGGACACCCACTTCGACTTCATCATCCCCAGGAAACATGTCAATTTTGCCTCATTGAATGCACTGTCATCACAGTAATGCTTAGTGCTAAGCCAGACCCCAGGAGCCGCACACACTGAAGTGATGGTTATTTTTTTCTGGTCATTTATACAAATATATGACTGTGAAATATATAGATTTTTTTTTTACATTTATAAGCTTTAAAAAATACCCTGTTGTGAAATGCCTGTGGTAAAACATGGGCATTCACTCACATGGTTACTCTCCAGACCATATCTTGGTTAGTTTTTTACCAGCCCTGTTAAGCCCATCGTCCTCAGTCAGACTCCATACAGCAGTGGCTCTCAACAAGTTTCTGTATTATGTTTTAGTTGTAGAAAAAGTCTATAGGCCCTAACCCTTTGTGGTCATGGCTACCATTGAGAACAGAACAGTTTATATACAGTATATTAGACAAAATACACTATTTCGTATATTTTGTGCGCATATACTGTAGTGCGTTATAGGCCTTATGTTTAATGACTAATCATGGGTGGCAGAATAAGCATGGCTGAGTGTTGGAGAGAGGAGTCAAGTACAACAGGAAATTTATCTGAGTCAACTGAGCTGATGGAACCCAATGAGAATGTGAACTTGACCAATACTGTAGATAAGCAATTAACTATTTTCTACAGTGGTTTTGATTCTCCTAAGTTAAGGAAGGTGCACTAAAAATGTAATATAATATATATATATATATAATCTACAGTATCTATCTATCTATCTATCTATCTATCTATATATATATATATATATATATATATATATATAAAATAAAATAAAATAATAATAATAATAATAATAATAATAATAAAGCTCTGCAAAGTGTTCTCCATTGCACCATACATACAGTATCTAAATTATAATTTTTTTTATAATTGATATGCTTCGGTATTTCTTTAACACTAAGTAGCTACTAGGCTAGGTGACTCAGCCATGAATTCAATTCTTGATGGTGAACAGTGCTTTGGCCTTTAGCAATGTTTAACAGTCTTTAGCAAAACTCAATCCTTACAATGAAATTAACCTGATCACCAAGGAAGCAATAACAAACTCAGTTCCTTAAAAGCCCTTGCATGATTTAAGTTTGAAAACCACTGCCATTCAGAGTATTCAGAAAAGAGCTTGTTCTTTATTGGGGATGCTGGCAGTTGAAATGCGTAACTGCTGTTGATTGGACTTGATTGATTAAATAAATTTGTTCTTCTGTTATGAACTTGGTCTTAGTTGACAAACAGTGAGAAGTTCTGGTTATCTCAGTGTGTGAGCCGTAGAGTCTGGCTGAGCAGCTGCGCCACCCGAACAAACCTTTACAGTCAGGATTTGATTGCTGTGTAATGCAGCCATGGAGGGTACACCAGGAAGTCCCTGGGGACAAAATCGCATAACAAAAACAACAACTACATAACATGATAATATGGATTACGTAATCCACTGGACAAGTCTACTGAGTAAGTAGCACTTTGGCAAATTTAAGTTCAAGACATATCGCCCATAAGGCAACGCAATTTGCATTTAAACTAAAATATCTTTTATATGATTTATAATATCAGATATATAATAATAAATGCCAGACTTTCCATGTCTGGTGCATTACTTTATATCTGCCCATCTGTTTTAAGTGACAATTTAAAAAATAGTTTGAATGTTTATTTTGAATGAAATGATTTTCCAGGAAAAATGTGGCCATATTTTTATGTCTGCTCTGTCATCCCAACACAACCTAAATGTCTGGTATATAGCTATTTTAAAAAAACATTCCAGCAATTAGTTGAACAGTGGTTTTTAAACAGTTGTCATAAAAACGTGGGGAAATACCATGTTTATGGGATATTCCGTTCTACCATGTTTGTGAAGTAATGGCATAGGTCATTTAAAAGAGGAACCCTCAGGAAACAGCTGTCTACTGTTTCGGTGGATAAGTAAAGAAGATATTCTTTCAAACAAAATTATAATAAATCTAAATAATGAGACATCACTACAGGATGAGTTACTAACAACCACAGACATCCTGACAATAAAATTGGACGCAAGCAAAAGGGGATCACTGAGAGATCTTCTGACAGAAATACTGCCTTGGCCTTTTGAGTTATGTAGCGCTCCACTAAACCTGGAGTGTTGCCTTCGGTTCATTTTGTTAGTTTTACAGTAAGCTTGATCAATTTGCCTGGAGTCAGTGGGACTTTGCACTGATCCCACTACATTATATAAGAAGACTGTGGTTAATATAAGCTGGGTTTATATGCCATTAGTTTGGCCACATAGTAACTGTCCCCGTGTTACAATAATGCCCTTACCAGCAGAAAGAAAAATGGCTGACATGAGTTAACCAAAAAAGAGTTCAGTTTTCACTTTTCTCCTTCAGTTTTCTCCTTAGGCAAGGAAAAGAAGCGTCACGATGCCTCACTAGATTATTTTCAAACTAAGCATGGCGCTTTACAGTCCTTACAATCCCATTACATACATGAACAGTTACTGTGGTTGATGCAGAGTCTTAATTATTAGCAAATAGTTTGTTTTGACTGATAACAAGTGTTGCTGTGAATGTCATGCCTTTGTTCTGCGCCCAAAGCTAAATCTGAATCTGAACTGCCCTGACAGTAGTGATGACCTGATACCTATAATCTGGACTTGCATGCATTTATTAGCCATTTTTCCATTTTGATGGACTAAGCCAGCTCAACTGAAACATGAACACCATCTTTTATGTTAAAATATCAAATTCCTTTAACCACAGTGTTTATGCCCAGTTTAACATTATTCGTTACAAGCAGATTTGAGCTGCTCTTTGTACATTTAGGTTGTGTGCAGCAGCCAGTGTTGGAGGTAATGTCCCTTCTACTTATCCTCATCTTATTTTTGTCCTTCTTTGCACCGAGAGACCAACGTTTAGTTGCCATAAAATGATTATCTATATTTCAGTGCAGATGGTTTCAATACATTTAAATAAGTGTATTGCCTGAATCCTGAAGGTGGCTCAGTGTACTTGGCTTGTCATGCATTTTACAAACCTCATCAGACTGATTTTAAATCAGTTTATTTTTAATGACAGCTTGGCTTCTGAATCATAGCATGCAAAACTTTTTTTTTGTCCTGGACTAGATTTCGAGATTGAATAATGCTTCTGACATTTGTGGAGAGATTGCATACTGGCTAGGTTCTAAGATCGCAACTTCATTCCAGTAAAGCAGCTCATCTTGAGTTATCCATCTGCAAAACTACAAAAAAAGACTTCCATTTCTTGTTCTGAATGACAATCCTAAGTAAATTTGTCAGGACTCTGAAAGTTCAGTCAGGACCTGGATGATGTGCATAACTCTTGTCAATGACAGAACTTTTCCAAGACCGTTGGTTCATGTGAAAATGGAAACTGATGTATCCTCTTCAGAGTAAACTAAGCTACTCTTTTTTGTTGTTGTTATTTTAAATAATCATTATTATTTCTAAATTTCATGACATTACGTAAATTACGTATTTACATTTTAAAAAATTCATGTATTTGTACAGCTAGCTACTGTAAAATTAATAGTTAGTATCTTATAAAAACAAGTCTTTTTTTTAAATTATGACTCAATCGAAGTAGGCTATACATTAGGTTTTGTCAGAGAGGTTCATCAGAGGTACCTTGGATATTTAGCTTTCATGTCATATAAATCCTGGATAAGTGTAGTTTAGGTTCCTGAAATGTGAATCCTTCACATTATCCATCATTTTATTATCCGAATACTTCATTATACAGGTAAAAACTCTATGACATAGAGCGCAACTTAGCAAAATCTTCTGTCTGTGCAGTAACCCAGAGAAAATGCAAGAAGTGGTTTTTGTGGTTAAAGTATAAATCAAATTTTCAAGGAGCAGGAGAATGACACAGCCTCAAAGTGATACACAGTAAACCACAATCAGTATGGGATTGCTTTTTTGCAACCCAGGAACATAAGCGTCACAGTTGATGAAAAAGTTCAGGATTGGCTATGTTCTGTCATCACAAGTTCAACTCAATGTGCACCCACATGTGGGGCAAATTAATTAGAGACACTTTTAGTGCCTGGTCCCATTCTGAGGTTTATCCAAGATAATGATAGATATAAAGAAATGGCATTGAGTAACTAGGCAAAGAGAAGGCACATAATGCAATAAAGACAGATAGACTTAATAAGCCAGTCACAGTTAAAGGAATCCCTGCAAGAAGATACTGGAATGAGATATCTGAGTGATTTATTCAATAATTTGCCAGCTGTGGCAAAGTGTGGACTTCGTAATCATTTTATAAGAGGTGTGAATTTATCAAAATGTCAAACAACTGGGATGGAAATAATTACGTTCTTCCAATGAGCTCTCAGTTTTTAGTGCTCATATGTCATTTTGAAGTAGAAAAGCATCAGCTATATCAAATTACAATAAACTCAGTTACATTTGTTTTTGTTCCAGCCAAGCTTCCTCTGTTGAGGGCAGTCAGTCCCACAGAAGGAATCAGAGGGCATTGACCTTCTTTAATGCTTCAGGTGTTTATAGTTGAACCTTCCTGTGCCTGCTTTACTTATTCTAGTGAAGCTTCGTTGTGCTTGGAAAGCTTAAGTACGTACTGTCAACAAAAAAACCCATGCATCTGAAACATTCCATGCAATATCCACAGACATAACACAGATTTCTCAACACATTGAAAAAAAAAAAAAAAAGTGCATGCTTTAGAAGACCACATACCCGCGGTCCCTGGTCTCCTTGATCGCCCTATAAAAGAAAAAAAGAATACAAAACTGTAGAATACAATTAGGTAACATCATCCATACAAATGGACAGTGAGGCTGGAAGAGGAGTACCACCGAGACATCATTCAAAATACACTGATGAGGAAAGCTAATACCAGCAGCCTCAAGAATTCATTGCGGCTGAGGGGAAAATCACTTACCATAACAGAGAGCAGGGCTGACAGGGGTTTAAAAGTAGAGCTGAGGTGAAGTGTGAGTAGAAAATGGGAAAGTGTATATATACTAATATATATATGGAGGGAGAGGTTTGAAAACATTCAAGACACTGGCTTCTTCTCTGTCAGAAGTTGAGTAATGTTACACCTCATATTATTATAGATTTTAGGAAAAACTTAACGTGACTGCTGGTTTCTAACATTTTTTTTTAGATTATTCATATGTAAAATATGTAGGATATCAGGATTGCAGTTACAGTTACAGTACAGTAGGCAGTGTGCAAATTGCTGATCGATAATTATCGTTGATCTTTATATAATTTCAATCAGTTTATCGTGCTATACAGAATCATGCACATGGACTTTGCCACACTGACAGACCCACATTTCCTGAGTAGCCAGTTTTACCAACTTAACTTTGATGGTGCTCAGAGTTTGAGTGAGGTATGTACTTTATAATAAAGTGATGTATTCATTTGTATTTTTGTTGTGATGAGTGCTCTTATTTCTTCTTGGTTTGTCAATCTAGAGGTAATACAAAGTGCTAGAAAGTCTTTCCAAGTACTCTCTGGAATTACCCTACAGCCTGGATTGGAACTGGACAAACACTCCGTGATGTTTTCTGATGAGCAGTTTTAAACCTCAACTCTGGAAGTTTTTGCCATTTCGGCAGGAGATCACTCCATGTAAACCCTGGTTAATTTATAAATGGACAAATGGGCAGAACAAATTCAGCCTAGTTGTTGGCAGGAACATGCCTACTTATCTTAGTTACAACAAGCTACTGTAGGTAGCTTAGCTGTAGCTTAGCTAAAATGATTTTAAAAGAGGCTAACATAAAGTTATATGCTAATGTTAATTGGCATTTGATTGATCTACATCAACACTACACGTCTACCTTTGTCATCTGCTGCATTACTTGCTTTAAGACTATGCATTTAAGGCAATAAAACTGTGGCCAACATATTTCTAAAAGTTATCTCATTTGAGCCACTTTCTAAAGAAATTTAAATATATTGGTCTGATATGAAACAAGGTAAAGGCATTATTAAAAAAAGCAATGAAGAAAAAAATTGGCAACTGAGCGCAAATTGTTGCTATAACAACAAAGCTTACCTTCTCGCCTTTCTGACCTGGTGGACCCTGTTGGGGATTTAAGAAACAACAACGAAGAATTAGTGTTTGCTAACTCATTCTTAATATCTATACAAAACATTTAACCACAAATTTAGCATCAACAAACACAAGCCTTTAATGAACTTTTTGTTATTCACTTGAAACCTGGGTGCAGTGGGAAGCATCGCTGCCTTAATACGGCAGGGGTCTAGGTTTGATCCTGGGGTTGGTTATTATATGTTTAGAGTTGACTATATGTTGACATGGCATGTGGTTTTCCTCTGGGGGTTTTTCCACCAACACTCTGGATGACTTCTTTTGCCCCATTTTGATACTCCCAGTACAGATCATACTACATGTACTAATATAGCAAATGTATTGAATATCATTAATATTGTCAATGTTAACAAGCTCTATGCTACAATCATGTGACCTGTTATTCAGAAAAATCAATTTTTTCATCTGTCACATTACACCATAATTGCTATGATAATTTTACTAATTGCAACAGGATGGCATGGGTCAAGGGTTCGATTCCCTCCGTGGGTCTTTGTTCGCAGTGTGTGCATGTTTTCCCCATGTTTGTGGAGTTTTAGTCTGGGTACAATCTTTTCGTCCCACAGTCCATAGACATGCAGACTGGGCTAATTGGTGTTTCCAAACCGATGTTAGTGTGTAAGTGAGTGTGCTTGTGTCCAGGTTGTACCCTGCCTCATGGCCCGAGCCCCCTGGGATAGGCTCCAGGCCTCCCACGACCCTGTATATGATAAGCGGTATATAGAATGAGTGAGTGAGAATAATTGCAAAAGCTCATAGGCCTCCTGTACCCATTACCACTCTTCTACTGAACATTTTCTCATATAATTTTGTATTAGGTTACATATTGATAGCTTTTTAATAACCCATGAAACTGGTAAATATTTTAGAACTGTATTTTATTTTTTCATCCAAAGTGTCTACGCTGCTCTGTAGAGTGAATTTCTTTTCCTGGCACTGAGGTAGAAATTATGCATTTCTGTTTTTTTTTTCCTCTATTTTGTGATTAGAATGAATGTAAGGAGGAAGCCTCTAAAGCACAAACACATTTGGCTTTTGTGTTCAGACTTAAAGGTTTGACACTGAGGAAGTGATGGCACAGCCAGACACCTGCAATCCTCAGTGTTTTTCCTTCCCCAGGGTTTCTCTGAGTTAGATGATGTGTGTGATGACAGCCGAAAGCCGACAGGAATACTTACTAACACCTTACAGTGTTTTTCATTAAAAAAGAAGGAAATAGTTGTTTGCTAATTTAATGGGGTCAATGACCATATTAACTATTATTATCCTGTTATAAACGCTCATGTCTACATCAGGACATATACCAATTAATCAGCTAAAGACAAAAGCCTCGGAATTGTGTCTCCTTGTTATTTGTGAGGCCAAGCTTTTTTTTTGCCATTTGCCATTTTCCTCTTAAAACACAGCGTGTTACCATTACCTAAGTCACTTCATCCTGAGTCTGACATTTCATGGATCAGTTCCAGCTAATACTATGTCTGGACCTGTTCCTTTTGGTCCTGAACACTAAGCAGGTCTCCCAGTGAGATGAGAGAAGGTGAGAAGAGAAGCACAGACATGATGTTAACCTCTATCTGGGCTGTATCAGACCATGTCAGGCTCATGAGCACAGATGTCCATCAGAGATGCATTAAATCCATTGCCCTTGAGCATTAAATAAACATGTGTCATGTTTTAGAGGTGAGGTGGATGCAAGTGCTGAAAACACTAAAAAGCAAACAAAACACAAACATGACACTTGTACAAAGAACATTAGAAACAGGAAAAAAGTACAATTATATACAATACAATAAACGTAAATGCAATGTAAAGAATGTAGTTTTGATCATGAAGAAAAAAACTAAAATCTGTTTGAAAATCTAATGCCTTTTTCCACCCCACCAGAAGGTTGTGCTGTTTAGTGAAATTTAAACTGAATACCTTCTGTGCAAATAAACCAAACACATTCATTTAGTAAAATTAATTATTAAAAGAAATTATCATCGCGTGCTGAACAGAACAATCACAAGCCTCTCATATTACTCAATTCACTGATTAACTTTCTGAATTTCCCTAAACGGTAGTAGAGAATATAAAATGATTAATACTTTCTATGATCAATATGGCTCATTAAGTTTGCAAATTAAAGTTTAAAAAGATGTGTCTGATAAACTTCACTGTGCTCTCTTTTCTGACTAGCAAAAAGCAGTTCAGGCATTACATGGTCTCGATAAAAGAACTGCACAACTAGAGCCAAAACCGCAACGAACCGAGAAAGACCTCCAACAGCACATCTGATTAAGTAGATATTCTGAGTATTAATACAAATATGATATATTTTTACTTAAAATCTCTGTTTTTGTAAGCACTCTTAAGCCTGATCACTTTAGATGAAGCTTTGGTATGAGTCTTATCAAAACTTTGTAATGGCTTGCTCAGTTTGTCTTGGCTTAGAACAGACAATGGACAAAGAGAGCATCAGATTATCGAATAGCACTGATCGAAAGAATTTGCCTATGCGCACGCACACACACGCGCACGCACACACACGCGCACGCACACACACACACACACACACACACAGACACACACACACACACACACACACACACACACACACACACACACACACACACACACACACACAGGATTTTGTCCAAGTAAAGCAAGTAACTTTTTGGCAAAGCTAGTTTTTTTTTTTTTTTACTTTCTTCATACATAAATCAAATACAAAAGTCAAATTGACACAAATGTCATCTGGGACTCTACTATCTTGCGTTTGTTTGGATAAAATATTGAATGTATGGTTTGAAAAAAAAAATGTCCTTTGGCACATTGAACCAAGGGTGCAGAGTAAGTTATGCTGAAAAGTAAGACATTCAGTTAAGGAAAAGCATGCTTTTCTCATTGATTGACAGACTGTACTAATAAAAAAGCATAGGGGTCACATGGTACAATCATACAGTATGGGCGACATGTTACATCTGTAACACTTAGGGTCACAGTGACACATTGGTCCAGGTATCTGACAAAAAAAGAAAATTATTTTCCCTTACACTTTGTTGATGGACAATTTAGCCCAAAGCACGACAGTGCCTGACAATTGTGTCATTTTCTATTTAAAATGCCCGCCAAAGGTGAATTGATTTGACGTTCTTTGATGTTACCATGAGTACATCATGTCTTGCTTTTCATTAAGATAATTACATATACATATACTGTACTATGCAAAAGTTGTAGGCAAGTGTGGGATAAAAAGCTGTAAAGAAAGAAGGCTTTCCACTTTTGCACAGTACACTACCTGCTAGTGCTAACGGCTAACCTAGCCATTCCTAAGAGCTTAACAAGTCTAAGTTACTCTTTAGCAGATAGTCGCAACCAATCAGCCTATCCCTATTTATGATAGCTTTTAAAAATGGCATCCAAAGAAAGGCAGCTCTGAGAATTGAGATGGGAGGGTCTCTTGGTATGTGAGGTCAGCGGTGATTCTAGAGTCTGTCGGAGCCCTAGGCAAATGTTTAAAATGTTAGCCCCGGGGGCCTCTCCAGCCAGCATTCATTATCATATAGCATTCAGCATTCATAACATTATCTTTTCGATAAGTAAAAAATTATATCAACTTGATTAAGCCCAAACTTTGTTACAAACAAAATGAATTCACAGTATTCATTTAAAAATATAAATAACCTTGTAATTTCAAAATGTAAATATAAAAAATACTGTTTAAAAACCCATAGGGAGTTCAGGTCTCCTACTGTCATTGACTACTGATCTTTGTAGTTTAAAGTTTGTCAGCCCAAGAACAAATTGGCCTGGGGCCACAAGCATGTACCTGTCTTGCCTGTTGACAGGCAGCACCTCTGTGTGAGGTCACAATAGGGGAAAATCTGATTTGCTTGTTTAAGCTTTTTTAACCCAAGGACATTCCAGTCTAGATGTTTTTAGGCATTTAGACTAGAGGCCCATCTGAATGTTTAAAGTGAATTTTGCATAAAATGTCCTTAAAAAAAAAAAAAAAAGAGCAGAGAAGAACACAGTATGTTCATGTCAACAATAAATTGTTGTAAAGGGTATACCTTCAAGCTGCAAATGTGAATCTTAGTAGGTTTAGTTACCTTGGCAGTTTGGAAAATTCTTGTTACTTATTCCGTTTAAGTATCTGGTGTCAATAATTATGCAGGAAAGGACTGCAAAAACAGAGCTATATCAAAAACTGGAAGAAAACCAAAAGCTAAGGAGGCCTCTGTTAGAATTGACCAACATGAAATTGAGGAAGAAACATCTGCAGATCATTCAGAAACTAACAACAGCAAATGAAATAAACAAGTTCAACAAACAAATTGGCAAGCATTATTTCTCTGCAGAATGTGGTCAAACTGTGGATATTATTACTATAGTTGCTGAATCTGATTGATCCACAAAAAAGGACTTTAGCTGTGCAATGTTAACATGTAATGGTCCTGTACTGATTACAATACTGATTGTATTTCTGCAGTTTTACTTAGAACATCAGCAAAGGAAATAACAGAGGTATATACAGTACATATCTGTATGGAGGCAATGGTCAAACTAGACACTAAGGATCTTGGCTTATGCCACCATTAAATGGTACCACTTATCCCTCACACAGCAGTTGAGGGTGAATCAGATACCTATTTTATTTGCTCTGTGCCCTAGCAAAAGTTCAAGCAGAACTATTATCGCATACAGTGTAAGAAGCGTTCATGTGGCACAGTCTTCCATGAGCTCATGCCGAATGATCCATTTCCTCTCATTCATTCATTCATTCATTCAATCATTCATCTTCATTATATGCTTTATTGTGGTCAGGGAAAAAATTGGATTTGGATTATATCACAGGAACACTGGGAGGCAGGAAAATATTTTCCATGGCATACCATTTAAATTGCATTGGTTAACAGACATTCACAAACTCGTTCATTTACCCTTAGGGTTAATTACCCTTAGAGGAGCCATTCTACCAACTGCCATGTTTTGGTAAGTTGAAGAAAAATGGACTACCCCAAGCAGCCTATTCAGACAGGGAAAACAAATACAATTCTGCACATCCGCTAACCAGAGACCAGGATCAACTCCAGGACAATGGAGCTTTGAAGCCCCAAAATATATTTTGGTTTACGATTCCAAATCCATTAGCGGTGGATAACGTTTTACAAGGTAACGGGGTATACATGTTAGTGAGAACATGATATAGCACTCCACACAGATAGAACATGTGTATAGTAGGGTTCAGGTACTACAGTCATGGTAAAATATATTTTATTAAGGTGTTGATGAGACCCTTCTGTTTTGTTGTATCTCCTCATAGTTTGGCTTACGGAGAATCTAGGTGAAGTCTCAGATCAGCACTACACACAAAGCCATGAAATAATGGGAGTCATTATTTGAGATACATGAGATAATATGCCAGCTTTCAGCCTGTTTATATAAAGACAATATTCAAAAAATTATCTCATATCCCTCCCATATTTCAGACCTGGAAAATAAATTTATTCCCTTTATCTTTCATATCCACTTTTATATTTATGAACAATACATTTTTAAATAGCGCTGAGGTCAAAGCCATACAGTAGACACAACATGTTTTAAAGTACATAATGAATGGGAACTGGATTTACCCTTTGTTTTTCTGTAATCGAGAACAATGAAGGGGTTTATGATAAGTATCTGTAAATACACAGTGGTTATGGTTTTAAATCGTTTCAGCACAATAAAGTGGAGCTATTTTACAGTTTGTGTTATGGCAAAAAGAAATGGTCTTGGTATCTAAGGAATATGTGGTGTTTACATTGGAATGACTCTTTTGGTCTTGAGTACTAAATAATAATAATAACAATAATAATAATGATAATAATAATTAAAGACAACTCCTGAAACTCTAGAGAATGTAGCCCAATATCTTTCATAGATTTCAACAGAAAAGTGACTTACTGATGTCTCAGGAACTATTCTAGAATTTTCCATAGCATTCGGGAAACCCAGCCGAATGGTTTGATTTATGTTTTTGTGGGGATGCATGAAAAATTGAGGGAGATATGGCCACTTAACCCTGAATTAGAAAAAATGATTAGGCTATGGATGTTTATATGTAGCTACATGCTGCACTGTCGATTTGGAGTAATATATTATAATTTACACCAAAATCAGAGTCATAACGAGCAATCCAAATTTTAATGTCGTGCACATTGCGTGAATCTTACCTACAGTGGAATCTCGGATTGCGAGTAACGTGGTTTACGAGTGTTCCGCAAACCGAGCAAAGATTTTAAAAAAAAATTTAATCAGAAACCGAGCAAGTATTAGTTTACGAGTGCTGAGTATCATGTATCACGCATGCAACTCTTATTTTGACACCGAGCGGCAAGTGATCACAACTGAGCCAATGATTGGTCAAACTGCGAGAATTATGGGTAGTCGTCTCCCCTGCTGCTCTTAGTGCTCGTCTCTTACTGGTATAATCAACATCTCCTTCTCTCTTCTGCGCGCGTAATTTGACACTGTGCCCCACACACACCGACACACACACACACACACACTTTACTCATGTGTACTTTGTGTGTGCACGCGCGTAATTTGACACCGACACACACACACACACACTCTATCCCCGGCTGCGCACACACGTTTTATTTACACAGAAAACTCAGCTCTGTCGCGATTCTTTTCAAAGGTAAGGTGCTGGTTCATTTGTTATTTTTTATTTTTTACTTTACAGCAGTGATTCCGTTAGTATGCACTGTTACGTCCCGTAGTATTTTGTGGGATGTCTTGTCTTTTGGCTCCCGTATATTTCAGGTCCTGGGATTGGACATCGCCCCTGCCAATCACTGTTCCCAGCGCGACAGCGAATCCCATGGGAACCAATGAGGCGGCACCAGTAGAGTATAAGAACCCGGAAGTGACGCAGCCAGAGGCGCGGCTTCTTTCATTCATGCATATTATTACGGCGATTCTGAAAAAATTACTTGCGGTATTGCGAACATTGTGGCGGCGATTTGGTACGCTAAAGTACTAGCTGGGTGTGTTTTTGTTTGTCTACGCCCAGCGTGAGTTCGTGGACGTATCTCCAATTCGCGGTGTGGAGTCAAGGTTAGTAGGCCCTAGGGTGTACATAAGCAGCACGTAGAGGATAGCGCTGTTTAGGCACACTAGTTAGGAGCGAGAGCTAATTGTTGTATTTATGTTTTGGTTAGCCAGAGTAGTTAGCGGGCATCTTACGCCCTAGTTTCGTTTTCGTTTTGTTTGTTAGGTAAGACTGACTGCCGCGCTTTAGTTAGAAGGTGTTTTGTTTTATTTATTTCTTTGCTTTAAGCTCTGCTCGTGGCTCCCACCGTTGAAATTGTCCTGCTATCTGTTGTATATATTTTGTAAATATAATTTATGTCTGTTTGTACTTTTGGTCTCCACTGTAATTACGGAGCTATTGGGTGTGTGTTTTTGTGCTTCATTCACTAAAGTTTGTCGAAGCTCATTGCCAGTCTTGAGTCTGCCTCATTTTTGTAATTAGTGACGGTGTTTACCATATTTATATTTATTTTTTTAATTATTTTTTCTTATGTCGGTTTCCTACCTCCCCATGACACTTAGAGCTAACCTACCATCTGCGTAGGAAATCGTAACATAATTGGGGGCTCATCCTAAAAAAAATTTTTTTACACTACTTGTAGAGGCATTCCTTGAATTTGCACTTGAAATTAAGTGATTTGTGTGTTGTTCATGCTAAGGCAGCTTTAAGCAGCTTAGCAGCTTGACCATGTCATTTACCCTGCAAAGCTTTATTGACAATCCCTCATGGGAGGTAATTGAAAAATGTCGGAAAGATGACTTGTTGATAATAGCTACCCACTATCAGATTCCTGTTTCAAAGCAAACACTAAAAGAAACAAATTAAAGCCGAAGTGATAGATCGGCTATGTGAATTGGGTGTCTTGAAATTAGCTGAGTCGGATAGAGAGACAGATCCTCATGGCGAGGGGCAAGAGGTGCTTGGGGCAGGTAAAGAGGAGGTAGAAACAGCTGAGTCATGCGAGTATCATTAGAGAGAGAAATTTCTTTCCCCCCGTTAAAACAGTGTTTGCATTGTATATGTTAGTTGTGAAACTTAAAAAGCGAGGTGTGGGGAACGAGGAGGTTTTTACTGTTTAAGATGAGACGAGGGGCTAATTCCACACACACACATACAAATACACGGCGCCTGCGCGCAACGGAAACACTTATCTGTCTGGATTTATTTTTACTTTTTTTTTTAATGTTAAGTGCAGGTTAATTTGTTTTATTTTGCACTCGAATTGGAGATACGTCCACGAACTATATATTGTATTAATTATTTTTTATGTATTTATTGTTTTGGGCTGTAGAATGAATAATGAGTTTTCATTCTTTCTTATGGGAAAATTCTATTTGGTTTACGAGTGTTTTTGGAATACAAGCCCGTTTCCGGAACAAATTATGCTTGTAATCCAAGGTTACACTGTACTTCTAAACTTTTAATATTGACACAATGTTGAGTACGTACCACACCAATTGCTAATTTCTGTTCTCTGTTGAAATAAACTTATGTTCTTCCATAAACTGTTTTGACTTAAGTGAGACTGTTTTGTAGTCTTACTTTTTTATCATTAATTACTAAAAATGCACACATTAAAAATGCCATGTAACATTGCTGAAAATGACAAGTTGATATGGTTTGCAATGTTACCAATACTCGCCATTGTACAAACTGCCAACAGCTCTCAAACACACACATATATATCCCACGTCCAAACATAATGTAAACAGTGTATGTTATTTTCCAGTTATGTCAGACCGTAGCTTTTAATATGTGCTTTTCATATCCTTCAAGAAAAAGTTCATGCTTGGAAGCATATTGTCTGTTGATCACTGAACATAAAGTCCATGGGCACACATCCAGTGTCCTTAGCTGCTCTGAGGTCATTTGGGAACTAATCATCACTGCTGATTGGGGTTAGAATGTACAATTTATTTTCTTGTAGTAGGCTAAATTCTGCCACCACATTATCAGGAGGTTGCTGACTCCATATTGAATTCAACAATGATGTGGGAGAGGAAAAACCTCAAAATCTTTGAACACTATCAAGGTTGGGACCTCAATTTATTGTCAAAGCTAGTTATAGCTCTGAATGTCAGCTTGTTCTGGATGGATAGTGTGTTGCTATGTCATAACCTTTGCAGTTTTTCAAACATTACTACCTTAATAATAATACTAATACTAATACCTAAAAGTATAAACAATAATGAAAAAATGCAATGTAACATTTATCGTAAACATTTATAAATTAAATAAATTATTTTAACCAAGTAATCAGATTCATGGATAATAGAGTGATTTGCTACTTTTGATTTTCATTCACCAGCTAAACGCACACAATTACACAACTTTTTATAATGATAATTCATTATGTAAAAAATCTTTGTAGCGAACCTTGAGAATAAACACAATGTGTGTGTGTGTGTTTGTGCATGCGTGTGTGTACGTGTGTGTGAAATTCATCCTACACAGTAGCTCCCTCCCTCCTCTCAAATAAAGTAGCCTCTCCTGTACACCCTAATTTACACCCTCCATAAAGTCATCCTCCTCTCCTCATACTTCAGCTTCACACCGTGCTCTTTCGGGATTCTTTTTAAAGGTAAAGTGCAGGTTAATTTGTTTCATTTTTACTTCATATTTTGTATTAATTCTTTTTATATTAATATTTTTGGGTTGTGGAATTAACCTTGGAGTTTCCATTATTTCTTATTATGGAGAAATTTACTTTGATAGACAAGTGTTTTGATATACAAGCATGCTTTTGGAACAAATTATGCTTGCAATCCAAGGTTTAACTGTAATAAATTTTATTCTTTTAGAATTAAATTAATTTCTTCATATGTGTCATGGGTCTAGCTGGTGGTACTGGCTAGACCGGCTGATGGTGTGGTTGCCGTGGGCATGAGGGTAGGCATGAAGGCAGAGGGGTTGTTGAACAGAGAGTCTTTATTTACAAAACTCAAAAAACAGACAAACCAACAAAGGAACCAAAACCTCAAACTATAACTAGGGCTCTTTAAACAGACATAGGGACTACGGACTGACGCAGGGAACCAGGAGCTGAACACAGGGAAACCAGGAACTGACACGGGAACTGGCATAAGGAAACTGGAACTGACACAGGGAACTGAGGATGAGGAAACATGGAGCTGGAGCTAACTAAAGACACACAGGAGCACAGAGACAGGACCGGGAGCACGGAGACAGGACCGGGAGCACGGAGACAGGACCGGGAGCACAGAGACTAGAGACAGGACCGGAGACAGGACCAGGAGCACAGAGACTAGAGACAGGACCGGAGACAGGACCAGGAGCACAGAGACTAGAGACAGGAACGGAGACAGGACCAGGAGCACAGAGACGAGACAGGAACGGAGACAGGACCAGGAGCACAGAGACTAGAGACAGGACCGGAGACAGGACCAGGAGCACAGAGACTAGAGACAGGACCGGAGACAGGACCAGGAGCACAGAGACTAGAGACAGGACCGGAGACAGGACCAGGAGCACAGAGACTGGATGGGTTAGTAGTTAATAGAATTAGTAGCTACACAGAATACTGGGGACACTGGATGCTGACCTAACCGGGTTAGTAGCTAATGGAGTTAGTGGCTAACTGGGTTAATACTGACCTAATAAGGAAACAGAACACAAGAAGCAAATCTCACATGAGGCTATTCCAAACTAGCAGCTAACCTACTAGCAACCAGAACCACTAGCAGTCAATCCCACTAGAGGCTAGCCTACTGGAGGCTAACCCTACTAGCGGCTAACCCTACTAGCAGCCAAGGCCTACTAGCGGCTAACCCTGCTAGCGGCTAGGCCCTCATGTGGCTACACAAAACTAAACAGACAAAGAACTACACAAGAAGACCAACACACAGAACAGTACTTACACAGGAGGAGACACAGCCTAACACAACCTACATGACCTAACACAGCCTAACATGAGCCTAACACAGCCTAACATGAAACAGGACAGCTCCATGAATCCAGTAACACAAGGAGTATAAAGAAAACTAAACTAGAGCCCTCTTGAACACAGGTTAAACAATACAACTAAAATAGAAAACTCAAAGAAACAAAAAACAAACAAAAGGAATGCCCACATGACGGTATATACAAACAAACAATGCTCGACCCAGTTTCCCAGAACAAACTGCTATTTATAGAAACTTTAATGAGCCACCTCAGTTCAGGTGAGCACTCATCACCTGACTGAGGTGCCTTCTGGGAAACTTAGTCGACCAACAAAAACTAGACAGAACAAAACAGTGACCTCTAGTGGAGGTTCCTAACAATATGTTCTACTTTTCTTGCACTTTTTTTGTTTCTTTGTCTTTCTTACTCAGGTGAACAAGTCACCTCTGTTCCTGTAATCCTACGCAAAAAAAACATTAAATCTGTTATTATACCTAATAAAGAGAGAGTTGTTTATGCCGATGAGATATTTTGTTTGTTTACCACTTCTTTCAATGAGATATTTTTTCTTCCCACTGTTCATTAATGTTTTTCACTTAACATAAAAAATGGTGACAGTTTGACACTTTGTATTCAGCAGTGCAAGCACATGGCTGGAAAGCTTCCACCAGTTTCTCTGTTGTTGAAACGAACAAAAGTGTTCTAATGAGTTCACTAAAGTTTAACTCAGCAGTTCGGCATAAGTGTATAAAATATAAAATCTGTAGTTAGGGAAGATAACACCTTCTATTTTCTATTTACTTTCTATTTGTACACCTGAAACAGACTGTTTCTTGCACAAAAAAACAAAAAAAAAAACAGCTACCAATCTATTTATACTGTAAGTGGTTTCATCTGGCTTAAATTGCTTACAAATAAAATGCTATGTTATTATTATTATTATTATTATTATTATTATTATCAGTAAGGGTTTATATACACTGCCTCGTCAAAAATAAAATGCCATTTTAGATGTGTCAAATTATTGGATCAAGCAAAAAAAAAAAAAAAAAAAAAAAACTAAGGAGATTTGAAATTACTGGAACTTGGTTAAGAACCCCTTAACATATTATTAAACTCTGGATGGATAGTACTAAACTGTCAAATCTGTGCAGGAAAAGTGGTCAAAAAAAATCATGAATGGAGCTCATTAAAAAACATGATGAAATTACATGGTAAAAAATCAGCAGTTAAAAACCATAGCTATGTTTAATAGTAAAAGTAAGAGCATTTCCATACACACACAATGTGATGAGAACTCATCATGCGGTCTGATGAGTTCACACTGACCCTATTTCAGAGTGCTGGGTTCATCAGAGTAAGAACGTAAGCGCAAGAAGCAATGTACCATGCATAGTGGCCACTGTACAAGCCTCTAAAGGCAGTGTTATGATCTGGGGTTGCTTTAGTTGGTCACGTCTAGACTCAGGAATGTTATGTGGCAATAAAAAGGTCAGGTCATCTGATGATCTAAATGTACGGAATGACCAGTTCATCATCAAAATGGCATCAGTCATATTCCAGGATTACAACTGTAACTGTTAAAGAGCAGTTTAATTAAAGCTAAATGTTACTGAATAAAATCTTTTAGTGTGCGTTGTTTTTTTGGCCAGGCAGTGTATTTCTATTGTATAATCAGTGGCACTGTATAATGCAAGCCTTTTATTGCCATGTAAAATCAATCATTGTCATTCAAAGACCTTTAAGTATCTCACTTAAAAAATACTTCTTTCACAGTCAATACCCACTTATAGATATTGTATGAAGATTAATAGCCTTTTCAAGAGGACTGTAGGCAGTTGTTATCTAGGGCACAGCAATAGAAGGCTTGCGTTAATACCTGTCAGCGACAACCTAATTTATATTCGACCATTTTAAGAATCTTACTTTAAGAGTCTGTGGAAGGCCACTGTTCACCTAAGGCACATCTAGGTATTAGTGATCATCACTTACTGACTTCATAATCTTGGAACCTTAATGAGAAAAAAAAATAAGGTTTTCAAATCAATTTACATATATATATATATGTGTGTATGGGGCTTTTTGTAGCCATTTGGAAGGCATGAAGTGAGTTTAATGATAAATGTGTTTGGTTTCATAAGTGGTGCACATAAATCTTGAACAATAGCTATCATTCAAGTATAAAATACTATAGCTTATCTATTAAGTGTTGGGCATGATGCCACTAAAAGTGTGTTGGTCAGTGAACATGCTCATTTTGGTAAACGGTAAAGTGAATTAATTAACTACGTTTTCAACTAAGGAAGTGTGAACATTCACAACATTGTGTTCATCATATAAAGTATACATCATTTCATTTCTTTTGTGATTTTCAGATAAACACTCATCACTCTCTCTCTCACTCATAGTCTTTACCGCCTTATTCTGTATTCAGGGTCACAGAGGGCCTGGAGCCTATCCCAGTAGACTTAGAGCAGGGTGCCAATCCATCGCAGGACACACATATACACACACTCACACACTCATTCACACACTAGGGGTAATTTGGGAACACAACTTAGCTTAATCTGCATGTCTTTGGTCTGTGGAAGGAAACCTGGAGGAAACCCACCAAGCACGGAGAGTACATGCAAACTCCATGCACACAGAGACGAACCTGGCCATGAATCAAACCCTTGAGGTGCAAAGCGAAAGAGCTGGGATCTACACACCTTCCACATAAAGCTATATGAACTACAAGACTTTATTCATTTCTTTATTCATTTCTTTATTCAATCTCACAAAGGGAATGTATATAAATATATTTTTATCAACCAATCTTGAATATATTTATTTGGATTTATTGATAAATGATAAAGCAAAAAACAACAACCACCGTTTTTTTTTTGTATCGATTGTACTGTCAAATGTCGGTGATAAAGCTACTTTAGAAAAGATTGCTACAATTGTATAAATAAATCATAACCCAGAGCATTTGTGAAGCATTTTGATATTTTGAAGGACACACAATATAGTATATGCATCTTTTTGTGACTTGGTGGCATATATGGAGCTACAAAGAAACCTAGACCTGTGTTACAGTACATGGCACATTAAAATCCCACACCTGCCTTAAAGAAAGGTCTACACACACATACTGTACAGTATTTAATGGTGTGGAAGCTGTTCCCCACTCATGTTAAAACTGTGAATGGAATAAATCCAGAGTGGCAATTGTTGTAAAACATGGTCATAAAAAGAGTCATTTTGACTGCCCTCCACTTACTGAGGAAGTGCTTGACTATGAAGAATGGCAGACTACTTTATGTAAATCGGCAGACACAAAGGCTGCTATTGAACTGTTAAATTGCCTTGCAAATTTCACTCATCCATACCTGCTATTGCCATTAGTCACTTGAGCCAGTGAATTTAGTTTTTCATGATTTTGAATGCTGCTCAAACATCTCTGTAGATAATGTTCAAAATATTGTTTTCACACACAAAATGGCCTGATTACATGAACCTACTAACCTGTAATGAGCATATTTGGTGACCCAAGCACGTAATAAACTAATAGCAGTTTTTGGACGAGTGCATAAACTAACCAATAGGTCCTGATGATAACAAGGGAGCAGGTGGAGGTAATTGCCACCGCACTATCGAGTCCCCACCGAAGAGACATTAATGCTTATGGGGAACTCACTAAATGAACTAAAAACCACAAGCCTAGAATAAAATCTAAGGCAAGAGGCCTAATGGAATACCTCATGTATGTACAGTATGTTCAGTATGACTCAAAACCCTTGAGCAAGAAGCCTTGTGGAATGTTTTTGAGTGGGAAATCTAATGGAGGACAGGGATGTAAGCAATCAGAACAGAGTGGGCAAGAACAGATTACCACAAAATGGCTGGTGCTTGTCAAGGGAGTCACAGTGTTGGAGGTTAAGCTGGAACAGAAAAACCACTGGAAAAATGACTTTGGGAAAGGCATCTGTTTCCCATAATCGCATTGTATCACAATTGGTCTGGCGCAAAGTCGCTTTAATGATGGCTGCATATGTGCACGTGTGTCCATGGTGGTGCATGAACAAAGAGGTTTAGCTGAAGGAGTTATGCAGTAAAGAACCTCAAATGTTCAAAGTGCTGCCTGGCAAGTTAATTATCACCTGACCTTGCATTTAGGGTGGTGTGTCCAAGGAAACCTAGGAGCTGAATTGAAGTAAATGAAATATACTTCATATTTCCAGACTTAATTTTTTTTGTCTTCTGTGTGCTGAACTTTGAAGCTTCATGAATAGGAACATATACCCCAACTTTGCCACTGTATACTATGATGGGCATCAATGTCAAACTGGGAATTGTGATGACAGTTCTTGGGAATCAAGGCTTAAAACCAATAAAGATTTACAGAAAACATTCAACATTCAACAGGTGGAAAGCCTTCCCCTTGAAAATTGACGCATAACTTTTCGCTGACTGTAAGAGACACATCTGTCTGTGGCAGCTGTACACACAATCGTTCACAAACACCACGTGTAATTTACAGGCACTTGGTTGGGTATTACTGCCACATCCTCATACTACTAAAGGAGTTCCTGGGAGGCCAGCATTTCAGACATAAAGGCTCCGGCATACTGAGAAAACTTTCTACTGTGATGGTATCCATGCAGTAGTAAAACAATGGGATAAGTGCATTAGTGTTTCTTATAAACACTACACTTACTGTAACAATCAATACCCCTAACTTCAGTTGATGTGCTAGATGGTTATCCTTCTTGGACGTTTGTTTTTAAACTCTAATATGTACTATATGATTAATGATATAGACTTAGATCATAGTACTGCTACTGTATGGTTTTCATTTAGAATGTAATGTATGTAATGTCCTATTTACTGTAAAGCATTTACTGTACCTTTTGTCCATGCAAAAAGAAAGCTATGCCAATATGATTGCCAGCAAACTATAAGGATATGAAAAATGAAAACAAATTAAAAATCCAATACTTTTGGTACTTTTCAGAAGCAACCATGCACTCATGAGCTTAAAAATTATAAACAGCTCAAAAGACCACAGAGTGAATGAAGAATTCTTTCAATCACAAACAAAAACTGTTGAACACAAGCCAAGTAACAAAAAAAAAAAAACATAAAAGGCTGATGACTGCTCAGACAAAGTCTCATGGACAGAACAAAGAAAGCATGTAGGAAAAGTGGAACTTCTCATGATTCAACGCATAACACTTCATCTGTGAACCATGATGATATGGGTGTGTACAGTACAGCTGTATGTACATCTGCTCCCATGTCTTTACTGATGATGTGCCTGCTGACAGAGCAGAAAGAATTGTACAGTATACAGAAGCATCATGCAGCCAAACACTTCAACACTGGATTGCAGAATGATGCAGTCTAAGATTGTTATCTTGAAAAACTATAGGCATAAATCCTCTCAAACAAGTAAGTGCTGAAAATTGCTGCATTACAGTCACTTAAAGAGCATCGTCAGAGATAATACTCATCTTCTTGATTGCAGCCAGGCAGAAAGCAAAGCATTTTAATTTAAAAAAGCAAAGACTTTAATTACTTCGTGTTCGAACATTGATTATACAACAGTTACTTCTGAACGAGTAATCTGATTGGACGAGAGGCATTCCATGAGTGGTGATAATAGACGGGAACAGCAATGGGAAACTTAACTATATGCATCACTCTGTGTCCCAGGTGCTCTAACAGTTGTTATGAAAAGGATGTAGTAAAAGTTGGTTCTGCAAAAACAGCATAAGTTAAGCTTCTTTCTTTCCCTGATTTTTTAAATTAGTGTTCATCATTATCCTTAGTGAAAAGGTAGATATTCAGGCTTCATTTCAAGCTCTTTGGAAAGTCAGGGAAAGTTCATTCCACCACCTAGGTGCCAGTACAGAGAAGAGCCTTGATGCATATCTTCCTTGTATTTTGAGGGATAGAGGATAAAGTCGGGTCATGCTTGAGGCTTGAAGGAGATGTGGTGCAGGCTAGAGGGGTTCATTAATTCTGGTATTAGTCCATTTTTGGCTTTGTAGGCAAGCAATAGTGTTTTAAACACTGATGTGGGCAGCTATATTAAGTCAGTAGAGGGAAGGCAGGAATGCTTCAAAGGCTATATATCATTTGAAGTAACACTGAAGGGCTGTATAAAAGAGATGCTACTGTTGCTGGTAATGGTGATGATGATGATGATGATGATGATGATTTCACAGATGTTTTCCGGATTTTAATGATCTTAAAATCCTTAAAGACTTTAATGAGATATTTTTCAGTATCACTATAAAGTTCCTCATATAGATATATACATTTAATATTGATGACTTCCACACATGTCAATATTTGATTAAATAGCCACTCTGGTTTACAGTGTTTATGCCAGGATCTGATGAAACCATCCCTCTTGTTGCCACAGAATTTGCTGCTAACAGCAAGCTTAGAAAATATACACGTCTCACAATTTTACAGCAGTATTTCTGTTGCTTGAAAGCTTCTGTTGTCACAGTACAAATATTCTGTAATAGATTGCACTTCTCTGGTTTCACTTGGCCCCCTAAATAAACCAGATTGTATCTGGCTGATTTGAAATGCCTGTCATCACTGAAACGTGTTCTATACTTTATGTACAGTGGTCTGAACAGCCCCATATGTTGTCCTGATTCATGGTAGCCATTGGGATGGCACAGATGTCACTCCTTGTAACATTTTGTCCTTCTTGTACTGGGTTTTTCTCATTTTGTTTTCTTCAACACTCTTCTTTCTGGGACTGTCCCAGATGTACAGTATAATAGAATAACATTTACTAGCCCATACTTATCTACTACGATGACATAGCTGGTATTGGTTCTCACTGTATTTAAGGTTTAGCAATTTACAGCCACAATTGTATACCACTGACAGTTTCAACAGCTGACCTAACCTCATGCTGATAGAAACAGTCCTTGGGTCTGCTGTTCCAATTCTTCATGCTCATCTTGGACTACACAGGAATATAGGCATCATTAGGCACACAAATTTGAGTAAACCAAATATCCTGTTTTCCCAGATTCTCCTGGAGTCTATGTTTAAAAAAAAAAATAATTATTATATGTGGTGCTGAAAGAAAACAATGGTGAATTACCTTTGCTTAACATAAATTGGTAATGTAGCAATTCCATCTGCAGGGAAGGATGGCTATCGGGGCAGGTACTGTATGATTCATATTTGAATCCAGCTGTGCTACCTCTAGCCGGTTGTCTTTGCGAATGTGTTTAGAATGTCATTGCTAGGCAACACACAGTGATTTCGCTTTCTTGGCATTTGGAAATTCTGGTCCTCTCGCATTGCTGACACAAAGCTTCTCATGTGAGAAATGAGAGTCCTTTTATACTGAAATAATGAAATTCTTAAATGATTTGTAGACATTTAACTCTATTTCCACATCCAAGCTCACCAAAATACAGATTAGTTTTAGGTAGGGTACTGCATGTTTTTCATATCCATTTTCTACCCAAACATTATAGTTGTAAACTCGAGTTTCTGCCTAGCACTTTTTTTTCCCCCTGACTTGTCAAAATGCCATGATAATTAGTAGCAAGTCAGTGTTTGGACTTTCCTAAATCTCCTCTCAGCAGAAGTGAGGTATAATGCTGATCAAAGTCCAACTGGAAGATGTTTTATTAACAGGTGCACTGCATTATGGATGAGGCCAAGGGCTGAGCCCCTGGGTGTCTCCAAGGTTTTGCTAATCCTGGGCAGGCCTACTGCATAATTCATTTACGAAAACACACTGTTCCTTCACGTAATTTCAGAGGGGGAAAAACCCTGGAAAAATACAATTCCATGCCAGCCGTTTGTGTGAGCGCTTATAGGCTGTCTGGAATTCATGAGGGCTAGTAAAAAAACAAACAAACAAACAAACAAAACCTAAAACAAGGCTTGAATGTTACAATTCGGTGTGTGTAATATGTGATTCTTTCAAGAGTTCAACATTTTAAAGGTTACAGTCTGTTAAGCTAATTCCTCAGAGATCTGTACTTGAAATGAATTGGTTAGTGGCAGTTTAGATCTAGAGCCTTAGAGCTTCTGGGCGAATAATCACGGTGACCTTATTGTTCACCCTTTATTGTGTTGGAACCCACAGTGGATTTTGTTTCAGATAAACAGATCAACTCAGCCATGCTCAGGAGAACCTAGAGTCTAGCTGACATGGATAAGGACCTAACCCTGCTCATTCAAGTTTATAAGTATGATACTAACATCCTTGTTCCATTTTTTATATGAAAAAAAAAACAAGCTCGAATTGATTGATTAACTTCATTCTGTGGTTTGTGTTTTCTTAATTATAACCAACCGCAGGAAAATCCTGTACACAGGTAATGGTTGTATTACCTCATGTGGCCCAAATGGATCATCATGCATTGCTAAACTGGCACATTTTTCAATTGTTGCATTTTATTCATTAAGGTTCACTGAGTGCACCATCACCATCCAGTGGTTGGCAGTTTCTTCTTGTAGACCAATTAATCGCTTTAAATAAGTCAACATAGCTATAGTAAAATGAGTTTGCAATTTCTTTTCTTTTATTTGTCTGGAGAAAACCAGTGGCTAAGTACTGAGTAGTTTTTTTCTCATCTTTTTAAAGGCTGTTTAAAGGCCTTTCTTGTCTGTCATTCTTAAAATTCCTAAATAATAAAAGTAGCCATTATCTGAATCACAATCTCTCCAAAACATTATCCGGAGGAGTGAAATGGAGCACATATAAAGCAAATAATTGCTTTTCCACCTTGGTTTTCTTCTTTGTTCTTTTTATAGTGTCTATTGAACAAAGAGTTTTTAAATTATCCGTGAATCCATTTCAAGTCAAACACATCCTTTTACAGTTTATCGGATTATTTTTAAGAAAATTTTCATAGGTAAATTAAATTTACCATAACATGTCATAGTTATTTTATAGCACATCTAATAACTTTATACATATTTCCTTTGGATTAGCATGTCAGAAAAAATAAAAATATTTTTTGTATCCTTTTTTGGCCCATTGGTGTTATGTCATGTGTCTTATTGTGATCGAACCCAGAGTATTAAATAAAAAAATATAGAGCTTTCAATCATGTAAAATCATGTAATAAAATGACTTTCTGTTGTTTATCCTCTTTAAACAGTCCCTTGAAAAAATATATATAAATTAAAAAAAACATCTATTCCCAGTGTTTTTCTAAAGATTTTCTGGTTTAGCATGGGCTGATACACAGCACCCAACAGAGTGATTGATGGCTGAAGAAAAACACCTTTACCACCTGGCTTCATCTCACCTCCACACTGAATTGTGTATGGTAGGTGTCGATAAATGAAAAAAGAATTAGCTTCTCATTCTTTTCACAGTTTTATGGACGTGCACCGTCATACCCTTTCAAGTGGCCACAACCTCTGTTTTGACACATTTTGATGATCAGTGCTGTTATTAGTTGAACATGGCTTTATATTTATCATCCTGATTGCAGATAGTTTGATCTGTGCTAAGTGAAATTCTTCTGTAATCACTCTGTTCTGTATCTCAGACTCTTTTTTTGACAGAAGGTCCTGGCAAACTCTCAATGTTTGGTAAACTTTGGTCCAGCTCATTTCTACAGTACATTAGAGAAAACCATTGGAGATGGATTTTTGTTCACCAGCTTCATCCCTGGTCTTGTTTATAAACCGCTGGTTTGGCCTACTGTATAGAGTGACCAAAAACAAAATATGCTCAAGAAAAAAATATATCTAAAAGTCAAATTGTCCTGATTTGTTAATGAAAATTCATTCTTTTCCAAACCTAATCAGTCATCAGAGGCTTTACCTTCAAAGTTGCACAATCATTCATTCAAATCAAATTCAGCTCTTTGCTGTCGTACTTACAGGAGGTCCTAGGAAGAGAAAAGAGAAAAAGAAAATTCGTCATCATTTGAACAAATTAACAGACAAGTTCATTTCCAAGAGCTGTTTAGTAGCAGCTGTATCGCCAGTAGTTCCTGGAATTGTTTCAACTCCTAATTTGTCTACAATGCTGTTGTTCTTTATCATCATTTGGCTGCTCCCATTAGTGGTTGCATCTCATCCTATCTGCAGGTTTAACTCCAGATGCCATTCTTGATGTCCAAGCTAAAAGCTAAAGGCTAAACTGGTCTAAACTAATGGGTATAAATACATTATACCCTAATAAAATGACACGCTTCCGGCTATTCTGTTTCAGCTCATGAGTATCCCTGCATCTAATTTCTGCATGCGTGCAGATTCATGTGCGTTATTAATACTGACTGCATATAAAATTAGCTCCTAGGCCAAATGTCCACATGCACTATCACTCTTGTACATTAACAATGAGAGGAAATGAAATATAGTATTGACCAGGAGGCCCTCTTTTATCCGTTTCCTTCTTAGTCAGGTTTTTGCCCGATTTGTCCACCAATTTACAAAGGTGTTTATTAAAAAGCCTTCACATTGCCGACAATAACACCCCGCTCCCAGGCATGCAGTTTTGGGGTGCGAGGGTCAGTTAATAATTTCACAAGGACATTCTTCACTTGTAAATTATAGAAAAATAAATAGATAAATAGATAATGTCTTGTAGATATGCAATTTATTTGGATAAACATTCCTCAACAATCTGGCCTTGAGGGCAATACCTCAGCAATGACAGTTTTTTTTCCAGATGATGACTCATGAGGGTAGAAGCAGCAATAGCATTGTAGAGCATTCCACGTCTAAAAACACCTTTAGCATTTTCCTTCCTAACCTCTAAAACCTTCATAACAATGATAAAATACTGCAAAGACAGAATGAGGCCAGAAGTTAACCTTTAACAAGTTGTTTAAATCTTATTTCCTGAAGCAGCTGACAACATATACATATATATAAAATATAAAATGCTTACATTAAAAAAATGTGACGTTAAGTTAGATAATAATTCCTAATGGAAAATTAAAGACATATTTATTTAATAGATGTATTATTTTATTTATATGTGCTACACAGAGGCTCTTTTAGAGTGGAATCCTCTGAATGTTCGATGTCTCCCCCCATGATTAAAGTCTTCCTGGCAAAGTAGTAAAGTAGACTCTGCATGGTCATAAGAGAGGGCAAGCAATCATCACCTGCAGATATGACAGGAAGGTCTGGAACAGCCTTAGTTACTGACAGCTACATAGTTTACGGTTTGCTAACTCTGTTATTTCGCCAGCTATCATTTAGAGTACTCATATACTGTATATATTGTTTACTTTGATAGCAGTTCATTGCTGTTTAATGCATTATAATTATGGTGCTATAACCCTTTTAGTACAGAATTTCGCTCCGGAATTGTTTGATTTGATTACTCCCTCCATGCTTAGTAGTTTTAGATGCCTCATTGCTTCTCTGTGTTTATTTTATCCAACTGACAAAAAGAACTGAACTGGATTTGAAATATTGCCCAAAAATAGTTGGTAAATTTCTCAATGGTATTTTCACTTATAGTTTCCCAATGTCAATCTACGTATATAAGAGGAAAGGATATGAACTATGTTTTTTTTAACAGTTTACTGGCTTATATTTATTTTTATAGATGTAGCAGATGGGATTCTGCATTGAAGGTTATTGTTCAGTTAAGCAATTGATTTCATTGGGATTGTAAGCTTGCTGAAATGAAACCTTTTAATAGACTTTTTCCTGTGGTCATTTGGTCAGCAATGCAAGGACTCTAACCTACTCAGGGGATGTGAATAGGCGCCTGTGTGCATGTAAGTGCAATCAAGCACTGCCCACCCATTTTGCACGGTCATAGATAACCGCCACGCTCTCACTCAACAGCGACATCCCTCAACCACTAACCCCATCTATGACTGCTCCAGTCAGCCAAGCCAAAAAAGCCCCTGTTCCTCCTCAAACCTTATTCACTCGTCCTAATTTTGAGTTTTAGTTCCTGGGTAAACACCTTGGTGTTTTTCCAGTTTGCTTTTGCCCCTCATTTAGCTGGTTACATTGGGCAGAGTCTAACCAGATGAAAGGATATTCCATCCATCCAGACAGTCTTCCCACATGTTTGGTGTTTCTCACATTGGAAACCTTTTGGTCTTCATTTAAATGAGTGGTAAAAAATCTTCTAAAAATTATTCTTTAATGGAAGCACTACGCATGCAAGCTTGATGAAGCCAAGTTTCTGGTGATGACTATGAGATATTCATATGTGTGATATAAAGTAGAGTCGCAGATATGAAAAAGAAAGAGATCCGTTATTTCTGTACCCGTTTGGGAATTCCGTATTAACCAGTGTTTTTTCCCAACAGGCCAATAGAAAATATACATCACAGAGTATTTGATTCTTTTATGAGGGAGAACCTGGATCATATGCAGTTTTACTTCAAGTGGACCATTAGTCTAATGTACAAAGGTGAGAGTACAATAACATCTCAAGAACTCATTATTTGAGCATCAACTCATATTTGTTTTGGCTTGTCTGTGGACCACATCCTAAATGGAAGTGTGTGTGTGGTCGCAGAGCAGAGATGGAAAATGCAAATCTGGCCTGGCTAATAGTGTGTGGCCCAAGTGTAAAATGCCTTGATATGCTTGGTCTGGCTGTGCTACATGCTGATAAAGCAACACAATGATGCAGTTCATGTATCAGCTCAGTAGACGGAATTGTTGTCTTATTGTATACAATTACTATAGAAGGCTCTACACTGTTACACATTGTTCGTGCTGGCTTTCCATTCAATTTATCCACAGGAGGTTATTTCAGTTTTCACAGCAGCATAAAGCAACCTCAAAAGTACACATCAACCCAAAGACAATTGTCCACATTTTTAAGCTTTATATAAAATAACAACACAATGCATCACTTTCCATTTTGGCTTTGAAGTGACATGCATGGTGAATAGTAGTTTGAAATATATACCACAAGAATATATACACAATCATCCACCCGACTGAAAACACAGCCCTAGGCCATTCACAAGATTAGAAATTTATTTAGCAAAATTAAGAACAGAGTGCTTTCTATGCAGACATCAAGAGTCAACTAGAATTTTTGGCCTGTCTCCTGATTGTGTTTAATTCCTGTGATTTGAAAGCCCACATCACAATTAATAATAATTGAGTCCAATGTCCTGTCTGTTCTATCAGTGGCGGCCTTCATTTCCTCTCCAATGAGCTAACCACTACCTCATAGCTCGAGCTTACTGAGGAAAAAGCTTTTATATGCAGTGATTCAAATTTATATGCAGTCATTGACTTTTTATGGAGTGACTACCTTTGCTCCAATAGTACAATTGTACCATATTCAACCCCTACACCTCTCAACACTTGCGATCATTAGTCTTCAGTGTTCTTTATTTATCGTCATAGAATTTCAGATTTAAGTTTTTTTTTTTTTTTTTTTCATTATAGTTTTAACCCGCATCCATTTTACATGGTTTGTGGGTAGGGCACCATTGATGTGAATCCTCCAAAATGAATTAGGTCTATTTTTTGCAGGATTTTTTGCAGATTTGATGGTCTGTTCTAGGTATGAACTTCCTACTAAACGTCCAAAAAAAACACAACTACCAGACAACTCTTCCGGGCAGTTGCACTTTAAGTCTCCATCATTTTCATTAGGAAAATTTGAAAGGAGTACTTACTGTATTACCCTTTCATGAAAAAAGTTCCATGAATCGGCCTTGCTACTTGTTTTGAAAACAGTCTACTGTGCGAAACAACATGGATACTGAACCGCAAGGTGTTGCAAAGAAATTACTCACCGGGTTCCCCGTTGTGTCCTCTTCTTCCTCGCTTTCCCGGTGGGCCTAAAATGCAAAAAAGAAAAATGTCCTTAGACTGTCTCTCTTGTTTGATTAGTACAAAATCCTCAAATATTTCTGCTACAAATTTTGTCAAATGTCTAAAAGTTGAATAAAAGCACTCAAAGAAAGGTCAGAGCTTTTGTAGATTTAGTGCTTCTTCAAATCGTCCAAGGATTCATTAACAAATTAAAAGTCGAAATTGAAAACGATGGCACTTTGCCCTTGCACCTCCAGGGTCTGGGTTCGATTCCCGCCTCAGGCCTGTATGCATGGAGTTTGCATGTTCTCCCCATGCTTGGTAGGTTTTCCTCCAGGTACTCCGGTTTTCACCCACAGTCCAAAGTCTTGTAGATTAGGCTAACTGGCATTCCCATTTGCCTGTAGTGTCTGAATGAGTGTGTGAGTGCATGTATGTGCGTGTGCCCTGCAGTGGATTAGCACCCCTACCAGGACGTACCCGGCCTTGTGCCCTAAGTCTCCTGGATAGGCTCCATTCCCCAATCCTGTATTATCCCGTATACAGCGATATAGATGATGAGTGAGTGTTGAGTGAATGAGAAATCTAAAATGAAATGTGGCACTTTCCCGGCCCCATAACAAATATGCACTTGACATTTTCATTTATACAGTGTTTATTCTCTTCAACACAAATGCATTTATTCCTTTTTTTTTTTGTTTTTTTGTGAGCCTTAAGTGAATGGTGCTATTTACTTGCGCTCAACCAAACGAATAAAGTAATGACATGAACTTTTGTACGTAATGTGCTACAAAAGCAGCAGAAAAAATTATTTAGGGTTTTAAATCTTTCTCATTAAACAACTTCAAAAGATAAGAGGTTGAACTTAAACTCTCACACCAACTTGGAGTAAGATCATTCCACAATTTACTGTTTCAAGTTCCTAGGCTGAGCCAAGGACAAAAATGCAGAGTCAGCATATTTATAGATTCATTAATTTACCAAGTGTTAATATTACATCTGGTAGCTGTGTCCTTAGTTTTGCTGGCTTTTCTAGTCTGGGCCAGCAGCTGTGACAGCTCATTTTGAGAGAGCCATAAATACATCAGTAAATGGTTACTTGGTAATTCATTTCACTTAGACATCTTCGTTCTTAAAGATTCTGAAACTTTTTATTTGTCGCTCATAACAGACATGATGAAATTGTATTTGTATAAAAGTAGTGTGTAAAGGCAACTTTTTCAAAGGCTGTGTGAATTTTGCTCCAATTTTTAACAATTATACATTCCATTACAGGACTGATTTTTCAAAAAAAAAAAAAAAAAAGAAAACTAATGTGTGCAATTGGATAAGTTCTAGGGAAAAGCCTAAGTGCAGATATTCTACCATTTAATCAATGTTTTATGGTCCATGCTGCTTAGTGGCCAGTTGTCTGGCCTTTTCTAATGCCATGAGTACTGATGTCTGAATGTAATGATGCCCAGGCCTTGTCCTTATAACCACAAGTCCTGAGAACCCCTGGCTAAACTTTCCCAACGGTAACCAAGGCCCTTCATCTCTCATCTCTTATAATAAACTTATACACTACTTTATATTCAGAGTGACATCTTAATAAGTGGTGGCTAAGTGGTTAGCACTAAGCTAACCAGCATCTCGCCTCTGGTCTGTGTGTAGGGATTGCATGTTCTCCCCGTGCTTGGTGGGTGTCCTCTGAGTACTGAGGGTTTCCTTCCACATCCCAAAGACATGCGTTGTATCCTGATTGGGGTTTACAAATTGCCTGTGGTGTATGACTGGGTGTGCATGCTTGTGTTCTGCAAATGGGTTTACACCCTGTCCAGTGTATACCTCACCTTGTGGACTACAGTAAATTTCCAGGGATAGGCACCAGGTCTCCAAATCCCTATACAGTATACAGTATAAGCAGTATAGATAATAGATGGATGGATCTTCATAAGTGTGTGGGCAGAGACAGATAACATGTAACAAGAAGTTCATTTTTAATCTCAACAATGATTTGGAAAAGAACAATGAAGTATAATCAACAATGTCAGCTAAATTTTTTTAAATCTACTATAATTATAAAACTCCCTTGTGAGACTGACTAATCAATGCACATCATGTTTTATGTTAAACCTGTCATGGAAGAACAGATGTACCAAATTGAGCACTTCATGTGCTTAATGTAGTGATGAGCCATATGTAATTGTGGAATTCTTTCATTCTTTGTTTAAGTTTCACAGCAGAATATTACATGACTTTAAATCTGACTATAATTCATGACCTTAATGTCATGTCGTATTATTATAAACTATGTGGTGTTGCAATCGCTAAACGCTAAATTAAGTTGGCATTCATCATAACCACTGTAATATTGGTTTTATGTGCTATTCTTTGTTTTTCAGTTGTTTAGGAAACAGCAAAACATTTATATGTCATCTCTGAATAAGTCTGCATTATAGTCACTAGAGCTCATTTGAAACTCAACATATGCCACCAAGTTATAATAAAGATCTGAATAAATAGTGAACATTCCATTCAAAGCGAAATAACTCCTTCAAAGAACGAGGAATTCTTTAACTCAGCTATAGTATTTAATGACAGACACTTAGGACAGACATGTTATAGAGGTTATATGTGCAATTTATTCAGGGTGTCTGAGAAAAACATATCAGTTTTTCATGTACTGTTACTAATCAGTGACTAAAAAAAACATACACTTGACCAAGTCCATTGATCTATACTGAATCATTTACTAATATCAAAGATGGGCATTGGCAGCTCAGTGGTAGCTTTCTTGCCTGCCTGGGTTTGGTTCCAACCCAATGGCCATGCATCAGTCACAGCCCCAAGCCAACCGGGTGCAGTGCCGGTCTCAAACCCGAATAAAATGGGAGGGTTACATCAAGTGTAAAAATTGTGCTGCTGTGTGCTGATCAGATGGTCCTCTGTGGCGACCCTCTAAGGAAGCAGTCGAAAGACAATTCACAAACATCAAAATCTCTTATGGGCTACTGCTTACTGGTGTTCTATTGCTTTTGCATGTATCTACAAATAACTAAGTAGCTAACAAAGTAGCTTTGATCAATTATTCCTACCAAACATAACAGAGTCAGTTAAACCAATAATTGTCAATGTTTAAAACAAACTGATATTACATACATTATAAGTACTGCACGTATCTAAAAATACATATCTAATAATTACCTTTTAAATAATAATGTGAATATTTTAACACATTAGGATCTTATTCATTCTTAGGATTGAAATTGTTGAGTACTATTTGTCTGGCTTTCTGACAGCTCATCTAATGCTTATACCTTCAGGAGGTAATCAGGTGACCTCATGCATACAATTAACCCCCAACCTAATTAAAAATTGGTGCCAAATAAACATCTATTAAAGCCACTGTTTGTCACAGACTGCAAGCTTGAATAGTGTCCTAACCATTAGCTGACCTTGATTTTTGCAATTACGCATTTAACGTGCAGCCAACCACCACATCTGTGATGCCAGTGCATGACATAAAATTATGAGGGTAGGTGAACAAGAAAAGTAGGATTTGGTTGTGTGCTTTTTGTTGATTGAGTGCCTGTTTTACTCCAGATGTAATAGCTCATGAATGTACTTTTACATCATACATACTGGCTGTATGATCTCTACACACTGGCTTTTGCCTCTGACAGACATTCAGCTGCATCTTGGACAACCTCACACTAGACCTGCATATGCATATGCATATACCTGCACAGACATTGTTTAAAAACTTTAACAGAACACTAAGCCAAATATTGTGCTTGTTTCTCTTGTGTCACCGAAGTAGCCTAACCCTAAGCATGGACTCCACAAGACCACAAGATTTGCCTGCTAAGGCTAGTACATGGCAGGCTTTGATGCACTACATGTTCTGATACCTTTCCTTTTTTGCCAGCATGAGTTTTTGTCAGTTTGTCCTACATTGCTTCTTCTGATAGATCACTCCAAACAGCATAGCCTTTGCTTCCCACAGACATAAGGGAGTCTTGGATGCCCATGATCTTGTCATCAGTTTACTGGTATAATTGATAATGATTGTTAACATTATGTGGTGGTAATGTTATTGCTGGTCACTGTATATTTAAATTTAAAAAAAAAAAAATTTTTTAAGAATATTTACTAAAAGTGATGCAATTTTGGTCCTACTTTTAGTAGAAGGAGTAAGAGCAATTTATAAACAATCTTAAAATAGGAAGTCACTCCAATCTCCATTAAAACTTAGGAAAACTCTGGAGGTGTTTTAACTGTTTAGAAGTTGCCAGGAAATGTCATTCAGGTAGAGCCTCATTCAAATAGAGAGTAAAATAGAATAGAGTTTGGTAACATTAGGTGACACAGAGTTCATAAAAGATAAGTTTAAACAAAACATTTCGATTGCTGTCTGCTAATTTGCAACAAAGTAACAGCAAAGATGCAGCTTTGATACAGTGATGATTCCTGATTTTCACATCAATGTCAGAAATAATTAATAAAATTTAGCTCATATGTATGTGTTTATATGTTATATATATGTGTATATATGTGGTGGCATTGATGCTTTCACAAATTCTTTAGAAGTAAGAATAGGCCAGAATTTTCCTTTAATTAGACCTTTACTCTTTACTACCTCCTCCGCAAGCAAATACAGTCTCATTTTCTCTCCAGTTTCACATTCTTTTCAAAGCAATTTTAATCAGATTATGAGAGTCCTATACAGATCTATCACAGGGGCCTGAAACAGTTTTGATTGGAGCAGTCTGATGAGGATATCTACCTGCAGTCAAGTCATGCATCTACAGTATAAGATTTGTCAATGTATATGAAGCTTTCACACAACTAGTGGTGATTTTAGTGCTGATTTCAGTTTTCGAGCGTTTAAAACTACAAAACAAAAAAACAACAAGACCCACAATAATTTGCAGCCTATTTTGCGCCTCTCAGTGTCGTAAACAGTGACGTCTCATGCTTTCCTTCTCAGTCCTTCTCCTCACGGAAAGTAAGAGTATGTCATTTTATAAATCCTAGGTAGAAACTTTTTTATTCCTTAATTAACTTTGAGAACAATTTTTAAGTGATTTTTATTACACACAGGAGAAATTCTCTTCCCGTTTAAAAAAATGCTGTTAGAAAGAACAATGACCAAGGAAATCTGATAACAGGACAAAATTATATAGTGTCAGACAGGCTTAAGGCTCACATTCTCCATGGCTTTATGACCACATTGATTTAGCAAAGTTCTTTTAATGATATTCTGTATTGTCCATATCTACAATATAAAATTATTAAACCATATTAAACAAAAAAGTCTGTAAGGCATCTGTAGCTCTGTGTGTGTGTGTGTGTGTGTGTGTGTGTGTGTGTGTGTGTGTGTGTGTGTGTGTGTGTGTTTTAGGTGTTTCTGATCGTGATTCCCTTGTCATGACTCACTGTATCCAGTGAACATCCCCCCTCTACACACACACACACACACACACACACACACACACACACACACACACACACACACACACACACACACTGTCAGAGCTCAGAAAATATTTTTATGAATGACATCAGTCCACAGCCTGCTAGGTCTGGATATGAAACATCAGGAGACAGGCACTTGCTGAATAGACTCTTTGTTCTAACGTTAATAAATATATTGTTCTGGCTAAATTAACTCAACGTTTATACTTCTCAAGCCAGCTATGGTCAGGGGATGCAGGTGTGTGTGTATGTCCATGTACAGTATGTGTGATAGAGTTGTGCCAAAAAGCAGTAGTTCTGTTTTATGCCATTACAGAGAAGTGTAACACACCCTTGTGTATGCACTAGCTCAAAGACAGCCATGATTGGTTAGCATCACTGTTACTGAGAGGGGAGATAGAGAGAGAGTTTGGCCAGTTTTTGTCCCTTGGACTCGCAGCCATGGATGGCTTTGGCATTGTCACAATTTTAGCACACTGACAGCGTGAATGCTTTTTTGTTGAACCAGTCTAGAGCCAAGCCTCATAATGGAAACAGCAGAAAAAAGGAACTCATCATTAGTGTTCCTGGTTTGTTGACTGTGCATATCATTTCGACTCATTAATTCACTTAATTCATTTATTTTAAGCTTAATTTAATTTCATGTAAATTATTCCATGTGAACAGTCCTCCCTGTGTTTAAGCCCACTTTGTAAAAATCTAGTCTTTACTATCACTATTTTTATTGCATTTAACCTTATTCCAAAGAGCCTAACCTTCCTAAATGAATGTGTGCATACTGTATATACAGTATACTGCACAGTAAGAGCCTGTTATCTATCGCTACTTGATTTCTTCGAACATTGATAAATGATAAGTGCGGAAGCATGTCAGTGCAGTAGCAGTTTAACTCTGTGGGATTCGACTTCCTTGCCAGTGAACTTCACTTAACCAGTGATTATGACTTTCTGTTATCCTTCCAGCACAATATTCATCATTTCTGCCTAATTAACAATGTTTAAGAGAAGAAGAAGAAAAAAAAAATGCGTATAAAAATTAATTTCCCCTTTGGATATAAAGCTATGGCTCAAATAGCTCAGGCCTAAAATCATACTCGCTCCATATGAATGTGTTTTCTTTTTTGCGTCCATTGCCGACATCTCTCGTTACAAATGCATTCGTGGAATGTGTTCTGCTCATCTTTTATGCCAAGAAAAATTTGCAGTTACCTATTAGTTAAATTCATCTGATGGCAATCTTCAATCAGTCGTCGCCTAAGAGAATTTGTTTTTTCACATTGAAGCTACGGTCCTTATGTATGGACCCTGTAACTATGAGAAGAGCTTTCATCACCTTTAGAGCTTGATGTATTTCTCCTTTGGCTGAGTCAAAGGTTTGGATATTTGAAACTTGACCAACGTGTCCTGTGCAATGTAATTTTCCTCCCCACAGAGTCTGCAGTGGGCCAACTGAAATCAGAGACTACAGTACTTAAAGCCAGTGAAGGTAATAAACAAATCAATAGCCAAGCTGTTGTTTCACAACTTATATATTAGCTGGGGTTTATTGGTTCAATACTCCTCTTCATGTAGATTTACGCATCCGGTAAAGAAGTTGGAGTCCTAAGCAATGTACTGTAACTTCTCCTTAGAACAGTAACCAACCATCTTTTGCTATGACAATTTGAATGAATGAATGGACTATACAACACCAACTAGCATGGTTCAGATGTATAGATTTAAATGCCTAGAGCTGCTATTTCTTATTGTGAAAGAAACTCATAGGCTTTCTGCTATTTTAAGAGCAATACCCCTCTGGAGACCCAGCTGCTAACTTGACATCGAAAAGAAAAAGATTGACAATTAACCAGGCAGATGGTCAAAGTGGCATTATATCAGTCTCCACCACAAAGCTCTTGGTGGCAGCCGTCTTTGCTTTATAAAACAACAGCTGGTGAGTATTCCACTGTGAATACGGTTTGTAACCTGAGTAATATGTGTTTGAGTGTGTTGTGAGCTCTAGATATTTGTCTCTGTCCAGTTAGTCAGCTGTGAGGTACTTCTCAAGGGAGGTGAAAAGACGTCCCAATAGAAACAGTTGCCTGGATACATCTGGGCATTGAATGAAAGTGTCACTGAAAGTATCAAGTAAAGCTTATGCAAGTGTGAATTTATTTCTGTTTCTGGATATGGTGAGAGCTCCAGGCTGACGGATGACGGTGGTAACATCACATGTAAGCCATGGCTTTGATATTCCATCACCTTTTGCTGGCTTTGTGTGGTTTGTTGAACAGCATAAAAGTACATGACACACACATACATACAATCACTCACACACTCATCCACACACTATGGGCATTTTGGGAACAGCAATTAGCCTAATCTGCAGGTCTTTGGGAGTAAGCCGGAGTACCCGGAGGAAACCCACCAAGCACGTGGAGAACATGCAAACACCATGCACACAGGGACGGGAATCGAACCCAGATGCTGGAGGTGCAAGGCGACAGTGCTAACCACTACACCACCGTGCCCCCCTGTGCAATTTACTTTACATTATAAATGAGTTTATGTGCTAACAGTATTATGCACCATACTGTAACTTTTTATAAACTTTTTAGCCATTTTGTTCCTGTTGGAGGCTATTCAAATCTGTATAGCGTCCTACAATTATTCCTACAATTACTTTAACACTATGAAGCATCAGCAGTTAGTATTATGCATGTAGCAAATAAAATTCACCTATACCGAGACAACAAAGACTGCAATAAATGAAAGACTGAAACTACAAATTCCGAATTCCAAAATGGTGTGTCCTAGAAAGCCCCTGTAGTCAGATGACTACAGAAAACGAATTCTATCCATGTATTAAACAAAAGTAAATCAAAGTAATGGCATTCTAAAAACTCCAAATGCTACATGTTAAACTCTCCATCTGCCAAAGCAAAGACTAATGCTCCGGTAAGAAATAATCCATCCTGATGCTCTGGTTCTGCTTGGAGCGTTCTCCACCTGTAACTCATCTTCTGCTGTTGTGAATGGTCCCACATGGATAATAGACAAATTCAAGGCTCAATAGTGCATAATCCCACCTGGATACCGTAAACACATACCTACGTGTTGCTGAAGTCATTATAAACACTGTCCTGGGTTTACAGTATCTATAAGGTTCTGTATGCTATATGCACAATATGCTCACATTGCACCCTTGCAACACACTTGGTAATATTTGACTTATACTGTGCAGTTGTTGCTATGAAAAAAAATATGAACATCATGGTATTAAGTTAATGGTACAGTCTGCACAACTAGCCAATTTTTAATTTTACTCTTGAGATTCAGCTGCCACATAAGCGCCACATCAGCTGGCACATAAGCATAAGGTCACTTTTTCCAGCTTGCAGTTATTCCTGAGATACTGAGGCAGGATGAACAGTTGAGGAAAGACGGAAAGTAGCAACCAGACTGACCCTTTTCATCTATAAAACCTTTAGGACTTGGAGATCAGCAGCTATTATTTGCAAGCCATTAGCTTCCCTAAATTAAGAATATTTGTGACCCCCCCCCCCCCCCCCCCCCCTAAAAAACACACACACACATAATAATTACAGTTTGCAGCATCCTTCACTGAGATAATGATTAATGATGAATAATCATTAAAGGACCTTAATGTATATTTAATGGCATACTAAGATTTTACAAGGTCAGTGTACTGTAGGTAGTAAAACAACTTTATGATGTTCTTGTAGATGGTGGTGAAAACACTTAAATGAACAATCTATGCTGCATGACCATTGTCTCCCTTCTGGCACAGTTTTAAGTGTCTAGCGGTAGTTTCATCACATTGGACACCAGGTATGTCACTGAAATCATTCAGTAAGTAAATTTTAGACACGGTGTCACCATCATATTCTGTAAGCTTGAATACTATTTAGTTTTATGCATTTTTCTTATTTTATTTGAATATGAATTGCTAAGAGTTTCTTGTATCACTCACTAAAATTTCAATGAGGACATTTGAAACATTTTATGTTATTAATATTCTGGTGCTATATAGCATTATTGCACTCTGACCTCAGTTTCTTCCATACTATTTTAGAAAGAAAGAAAGAGAGCCTCTATTGTCGCAGTTGTTTTTCACATTCGAGCTTGTTACGAAGCTGGGAACAGCAGGCAAGGTCAGGTCATTTTTCCTCAACTGACTATACTTTTTGAAATCTGTATATATATATATTTTAATGTTTTTTTTGGGGGGGGGGGGGGGGGGGGGGATCTCACTGCAGAAATGAGATATACTATAAGTGCATACTGTTTAACTGGATGTTACAAAAGCTCCCCAACAGCAAAGTGTACATGTTAAACCGGTCTAAATCATACCTATTGAAAATGTCTTGATGACTATGAAACCTTTAAATTACATTGGTCAGAAAGTGTTGATTGATTTTAAATAACAGACCTTATTACTGATAAGATTTAAAGAGCTCGACAAATAATCTAAGCTGAATTATTAACCATTAAAAACATTTTATTCAACTAATAAAATATAGACTTTTACTTAACAGTTATAAGAATGCTCTAGTATTGTGCCTTGTAACAGTTGAAGTGTGCATCCCACTGAAATATTGCTACAAATCACAATGAATGAATGAATGAATGAATAGCCTAATTAAGTCAAAGGCTAAAATTCTGTAAAATCTTCAATGTCTTGGTGCTGGTATGTTTTGTACTTCCTGGCAGCCGGATAATAAACAATAAATCTGTGCTCCAAAGGGAAACATGAATTTTCAGAATTAAATCTTCCAAGAAGAAAAAGAAACATGAACGTTTTTGTAACCACATTGTGAAATGAAGAGAAACAATATCAATAGTATTTGTCAGATGGGGCAAAAATTGCCTTGTGTTTTTACTAGTATGTCTTTCAAGCCAGATCAGAGGTTAAAACAAAGTTAGAATTTTTTTTATTTATTATGAAGTATATGGTTCCAGCTAATTACAAAAAAATAATGATCTCTTTAGGAATTTATTGATGCTATATATATATATATATATATATATATATATATATATATATATATATATTACAAATATATAAACAAATATATAATATTATATATTACAAATATATAAACAATAAATGAAAGTGTAATTTGTGCAACTACTGTATGTATACTGTAGGCTCTGAATAATGAACTTTGTAAGGAAATCTTTTACTAACAGAAAAGCTGTGGATCAATTTTATTTCACATGAATCACAGCTTGGGGACGTTAAAACGCAGCTTTAATAGTGGAAAAACTAATGCGGAGTTGTAGTGTTTCTGTGCAAGTGCTACTTATTGTTACTGCTGCAGTAAATTAAGTCCACAGCTACCTCCGCAATGATTTTGCTCCCACTATTCGTGTTTATGACTTATTAGGAAAGGTAAGTCATAAATTGCCCATCAATTGTCCTTGTGTTATTGCGGATAAAAGCCTATGCAGCATGCGGCCATGGATTTAAGGAAGAATGTTGGAAGTGTGTTAGAGTCCACTTATGAGGACAAAGTTACTGGACCATGTTATTTGGTTCCTTGTCAACAATTGCAGACTTTTTGGAGCTGTGGGTTTTCTGTTACTCCCAAACAGCTTATGGTTCTGCAAATCAAATCCGCCCTCTTGTTCTCACAGCACTTGTTACATACTGTACTTAGAAGTGCAAGTGCCCAAGATTCTCCTGGCATCCTTCTTCCTATATATATTTTTTTCTCGTAATTTATTTCATTATATATGTGCCACAACCACAATCCACTTTGCACTAGGCTGGCATAAAGTCTTCTCAAATACCACTTCATAAAACTTCACCCGCAATTTAAAATGAGAAAAGATGTCAATTTAGTAGGTAGAGTTGGCATGATGCACAGATTCATGAGTTTTACACTCTGACCAAAGGGCAAATTATGTTACAAAATGTTTTATATATTCAGCATATTTAAAACATAAAAAAATATAAGTCATCAACAATACTGAAATTAACCTTACTCAAGCCACATAGAATTCCGACATTTAAAAAGTTCATCACGTCTCTGTAGATCCAAAATGCACTGTAATGTTGCACTGAAAGATCGCTCTGGGTTACACTGATGCTGACATGGTGGTTTCCAACACAAATATGATATTCAATTAATCCTAATTTGTTTGCTCGAATCGCTCCCATGCTCTACAGTGGAAGCTTAATAAACTCTTTTAAATATCTTCCAAGTCTCTTATTCAATATAATCAGTGGAAGAACGTTTAGAGTAGGACGCTACCCTTTAGAAATGTCATAAAACAATGTCAATCCAAAACAGCTTTTGGAATTCAGATCCAAAGTGCATGATGTTTATAAGGGCAAATACCGCTTCATTAAAATGTCAGAAATAAACCACAACATTCTTCATTCAAACCCAACCATGTCCATGTTAAACACTCACCCTCAAGATCAATGTCTATACGAACAAAGCTACAGTAAATCATGTTCATCTGCTTTAGAATTATAGTAAGTGCGTCTCAATTAAACTATAATGAGTGAATTGTGATTAGTCATCTCATCTTTGTCTATACTGTTTCAGCTTGTATACAGGAGGCCTTGGAGCGTATCCCAGGAGACTTAGGGCATGGGTTTGGGAACACCCTGGATGGGGTGCCAATCCATTACAGCTCTTATTAATGTTAGAAAGGAAAATAAAGATAAGGGGAAGACCCTTGATGCCATGTCAAACTGGAAATAGTGCGACTTTCCACATTAGGGATCACGGAGCAGTGTACAAACATGGCCATTTACTGCATCTCAGCATGCTTTATCTTAATTCTAATTGCACCCACCTGGCTTTAATTACAGAACCGCAGACAAACTACCTACTGTAAGAACTCTCAGTTCACACTCCCAGTGTAACATATCTGTTGATACTCTTCTACTTCTATGCTACAGTGACTATGGTTATATTATTTTTTTGGTTTACAGGTTTGTCTTTTGCCCAATTGTCTTTGTACATCATTTGAATGTCCTTGCCTGACCTTGCCCTTGACTCTGTCTCGTGTTTTGGATTTGGAGTATTAGGGACCTTTCTAACTTTCCTGAATCCGATCCGAAACTAGATTGTCTTGGGAGAAGGTGTAACCATCAACAATTTTTTAGAGAAAATTGGAAACCTAGTCAGGTGGCAATAAAAATAACATCAAAGGAGCTCTTAAGTTGTACAAAGGTGGATTCTAGTGGTTTGGAGATGGTTCTTGCCTTTTCATACACAGATTGTAGAGTCCAAAATACAGCAAATTCCATGTTTGGTGTGTGACATGAACAGCTCTGAGTTGTCACCACTGGAGTGCTTGTGAAAACAACTCTGTTGTGATGCAAATCCACTGAAATGGCTAAATCATACCCTATACACTAAACTTCTAAAACGTATGACCTAACAGACGTTGCACTTCGTGAAGTGACATTAATTATGAAAGTGAGTGGCAGGTTCATAACTTTGTAAAGTACAATTTATAGTTCTTTATTAAATACAAAATAGATAACTGTCTCTTTCAAAGGACACACTAGTAGTTGATAAAATAAAATATAAAAAAACTAATTTAGTTAATGCTCTGGGTGTTGCATGTTATCAGATCAAGGGGCATTCTTATGAATGAATTCATAAAACTCATGGACATTTAAAGAAGCCTTAAAGCACAGTGAAGCTGCAGTAAAACATTTGAATGGCACAAAGACGTCATTTACGGCCATATGTCCGTGAATGACGGTCCCAGCCAAGACGGCTTGGAGCCCACTGCAGTTCTCTCATGAACATTCAAAGAAAAAAACTCCTGATTCTTGAAAATCAATGTATAACTTGTCACCAATTAGCAGAAAACACATATCTGTCTGTGGGAATTGTATACATAGTCATGTGTGAGCACCACTTGCACATTACAGGAACTTGGCTGGGTGTTATTGCCCTCACTTTGCTCCAAGATGTTTCCACATGGTTGGGAATTCCTGGGAGGCCAGCGTTTCAGATGTACATATATGTAACATCAAGTTACACACATAACATGTACTAATAGGATGTGAATTTAGATTATTTATTAATAAGTAATAATTTAATAATAAGTAATAAGTAATAATTTACATAGTACATTATTAAAGCATAAATTGCATACGTAAGATCTAATTCAAAAGCACTTCTAATACAATCTGGGATTTACTGAACAAAGGAAATGCCCTTAATTAACCCCTAACAAATATTTATGCCCTATGCCCTTAATTAACCCCTAAAAAATTCTTAGCACTCGTACATTTGGGCGGTCTTTTTAGATTTTTTGATCTAAAAAGAATAAAATACCTTGGGACATGTTGTTATAGGAAAATAAACAACTTTGGCATGGGAGTAGTAACTTTGTGTTGCTGCATTACGTCATTCTGTTATTTTTATTTCTGTTTTATAGTAAATGTCTGTCATGTTTTATTCTTCACATAATCAATAACTGTTCTTTAATAAAATCCTAGACCTGCTACACATTTGACAGAGTGACAGGACTATTTATCATTTTTTTTAAAAAGTATTTGAGGAATATAAAGTAGTATTTAAAGCGCTGTATATTACGTGTCAAACTCAAATAACATTCAGGGCTGTTCCGCAGCACTACCTACAGTATACTTTATTATTCTGTACCAGTTATGTTACTTTCTCTCAGGTTTTACTGTAGGTCTGCCTTAAAATGTTTTATAACTGAAGAACAAATCCATCCAAAGCCTTGCTAACAAAACATAAAGACCTGTGTTATAAGAGCAAAAACGCAAACAAGGGAGACATAAAACACAGAATAAAGACCGAACCATATGAGCAGTGGTGCAAACCTGGTCTATATGGATTGATATAATGGGTCATACTGAGTCACACAGAGGGGAGTAAGACACTGGCTCAGGAGAAAAGCAGGAGTTAAGGAACATGAGTGAGGCCTCCTTCATCTCTGCCTCCCTTGGCTCACAGCATGCCCTTGTTGAAGCTTGTGCCAGATGCTTCCGGTGAAGTTCTTTTGAAACTCGTCTCACCGTGTTCTTTTACAACCTGCCACTATAATCCACTAACAGTGCTTTACACATCACCTTGGATTACGCAGCAAACATTAGGAAAGCCAACATTTACCTCAGTGCCCCCTTGTACAATACAATAAAAGCTCTCACACATAGGTGTTCATCATCCTACCCTGTTAGATGCAAAATTCCATGTCGGAGTGCGACAAGAAAAAAAACGTACCCATGTAATTGTTCTGGAAGGTAAATGAAAGTAATTTGTACCATTTCTAAAGTAAGGTAAATAAGGAGAAAGAATCGTTGCGACCAGTTTACTTCTGGATTATTCTTCTTAAGACATTTCATGTGCTCGGAACCCACCATGGATCCCTCCCTGACCAGGCTAGTCACTTACTGAATGATGAATGAATATACTTTTTCCCCTAATAATTACGGACTCTAAGCTGGAATATAGGAATTACTGTTTCTCTTTCACATTAGCTCAACTGTTCCAGAAATTAACTTCCAGAAGGTAACAAAACCACACCTGTGACTTAACATCAACTTCTTGGTAATTCTATAAGAAATGAGAGGCGGATCTTGTGCAATGCATGTCCATCTACTCCTTTTATAGCACTGGCACAGAATCAACATACATTATACATCAGAACAGACTGGCTCTGATGTTGAGCCAACACAGGGCCTAAGGGACTAATATAGGGGATAAAAACAGAAACAGGTACCACTATGTTGTATCACTAAAAACAGGTCCGAGTCCATTATGTCATGTGAGGTGTTGGCATGCTGCAGCATAGTTCTTGTCTGTGAGAAAAAGGAAACATTGTGAGCTCATGGTGCAGATGTGAGGGGAAGCCAGGTTAGTGATGCAGAGAAAAAACAGGGTGGGTAAGAGAAAGTCGCTCATGCCTAAACCAGACACATCTCTCTTGGGGGTTGTTACTAAAGCGAAAGTTCATCTAAAACTTCCAATCCCGAGGACGATTATGCCTGTAATTTGTTTACCATAATCAGTGTCTATCACATTCCCTTTAAGTTACAAGCATGGGTTGTCTCAAGACACAACAAATGCATTGCATCATTGTGAAAAGTTTTCACACAGCTGAGCCACTAGAGGTGTTCAATCGCTGTTCAGTCGAAAAGTGTCCTGTTTACTAAGCAATTAAGCAAGCACTAATGCAACCCTGGGAGAAAAAATATACGGTTTTGTGGCTTCCATCTCTTTAACAGGGTTTTAACTTAATGACACTCCTATGGGCTCATTATGCTTTGTCAGTACTGCTTCTGTTAGCTGACAGAAACAAACTTCTGAAAGTCCAGAGCTTTCACGTCGTTTCCCAACAGCAGGGGAATCCAGTAGGAGTGTACAGCAAAGGAATCTATTAAATAAAGTGATGAGCAGTAAACAGCAATGTGAGGAGGGTACTAAACAGCAAGGCAAACATGTTTGTTAAAATTAAATGGTGGCACTTGAGATAAGACTGGATCACACTGGCAAAATCAAACAATTTATTTGAAAATATGAAAATATTGATCAAAATTCGGGTGAACCTTTCCTGGAGGTTGATTAGAGTAGAATGGTTTTGGCTTTTATAGCGTCATCTGAAGGAGCTTTCTAACACAATATCAGAACAACAGAAATTTAAATGTAAAAGTGAACTGTTGACTTTAACTCTGGCAGCGCCAGGAGTCTATCCATCAATGAATGTGCTTTAATTCCAAGGCAATTAAAAGACTGATGTGATCGATGGGAACCACTGTAACAGTTATAAATCCACACTGGTCATTAGTTGTTAAAATTAAAGACTGAGGATTTAGGACTGGTTAGAGTAGAGCTCTTGAATGGCTAACATAAGTCATTTGATTACAGATTTACAAAATTCATAATTCTGTGGTTTTAGGCATGACAAAACTGAGAAAAGCAAAGTATATGTTTAATCATCACTAATTCAGTGCACTTGAATTTTTTTTCGGGGGTTTTTTTTTTCAGTCATTCATTTTCTTAATTTTTTTTCTGCAATGGAGATTTTTCAGCTTCACTGAAAAAGGAAAAGTTATAAGGAACTTTATAAGGAAAAGTTGAACTGACACCACAGTTAACTTTGCAGCTATGGAAACCTTGATGCAAATTCTTATTAAACATGGCTTGTGCCATGCTCGTTGACACAATTTATAGCAACTCCCTTCTCAACAGTTCTGCCTACTGTACACTATATTATGTTTCTTACCTACAGTATTATGTTCCATATGTGACTTAACTTAGTTTTTTGTTTTTCATAACTTTTAGTTTGTTCTGTTTTGCACCTTTGACTATGTACATCACACTCATCATTGCCTTTATAATGCTTTCAATCAACAATCAACACCACTGAAACAGAATCAGATGTGTATGGCTGTCCTTATGGTACTGTACACATGTTTATTTTTGTTACTTTGAATACTCTGGTTTTCTCACTCTACAGTCGTGGCCAAAAGTTTTGAGAATGACACAAATATTAGTTTTCACAAAGCTTGCTGCTAAACTGCTTTTAGATCTTTGTTTCAGTTGTTTCTGTGATGTACTGAAATATAATTACAAGCACTTTATATGTTTCAAAGGCTTTTATCGACAATTACATGACATTTATGCAAAGAGTCAGTATTTGCAGTGTTGGCTCTTCTTTTTCAGGACCTCTGCAATTCGACTAGACATGCTCTCAATCAACTTCTGGGCCAAATCCTGACTGATAGCAACCCATTCTTTCATAATTACTTCTTGGAGTTTGTCAGAATTAGTGGGTTTTTGTTTGTCCACCCGCCTCTTGAGGATTGACCACAAGTTCTCAATGGGATTAAGATCTGGGGAGTTTCCAGGCCATGGACCCAAAATTTAAACGTTTTGGTCCCCGAGCCACTTAGTTATCACTTTTGCCTTATGGCACGGTGCTCCATCGTGCTGGAAAATGCATGGTTCTTCACCAAACTGTTGTTGGATTGTTGAAAGAAGTTGCTGTTGGAGGGTTTTTTTGGTACCATTCTTTATTCATGGCTGTGTTTTTGGGCAAAATTGTGAGTGAGCCCACTCCCTTGGATGAGAAGCAACCCCACACATGAATGGTCTCAGGATGCTTTACTATGGGCATGACACAGGACTGATGGTAGCGCTCACCTTTTCTTCTCTGGAGAAGCCTTTTTCCAGATGCCCCAAACAATCGGGAAGAGGTTTCATCCGAGAATATGACTTTCCCCAGTCCTCAGCAGTCCATTCGCCATACTTTTTGCAGAAGATCAATCTGTCTCTGATGTTTTTTTTGGAGAGAAGTGGCTTCTTTGCTGCCCTTCTTGACACCAGGCCATCTTCCAAAAGTCTTCACCTCACTGTGCGTGCAGATGCGCTCACACCTGCCTGCTGCCATTCCTGAGCAAGCTCTGCACTGGTGGCACTCCGATTCCGCGGCTAAATCCTCTTTAGGAGACGATCCTGGCGCTTGCTGGACTTTCTTGGACACCCTGAAGCCTTCTTAACAAGAATTGAACCTCTTTCCTTGAAGTTCTTGGTGATCCTGTAAATTGTTGATTTAGGTGCAATCTTAGTAGCCACAATATCCTTGCCTGTGAAGCCATTTTTATGCAACGCAATGATGGCTGCACGCGTTTCTTTGCAGGTCACCATGGTTAACAATGAAAGACCAATGATTTCAAGCATCACCCTCCTTTTAACATGTCAAGTCTGCCATTCTAACCCAATCAGCCTGACACAATGATCTCCAGCCTTGTGCTCGTCAACATTCTCACCTGAGTTAACAAGACAATTACTGAAATGACCTCAGCAGGTCCTTTAATGACAGGAATGAAATGCAGTGGAAAGTTTTTTTTCGGGATTAAGTTAATTTTCATGGCAAAGAAGGACTATGCAATATATCTGATCACTCTTCATAACATTCTGGAGTATATGCAAATTGCTATTATAAAAACTTAAGCAGCAACTTTTCCAATTTCCAATATTTATGTAATTCTCAAAACTTTTGGCCACGACTGTACTTTTAGAATTGCTATAATTTTTTTGTTTCCTTCAGGGAATATCACTTCAAGGCAAAACATTTTACTAAAATTTTGGGCCACTGCAATAACCCTTTAGTCAAGTCTGTTACTCTATCATTCTTTTACAAGATCTTCCCTCAGTTGGGGTTTTGATAATGGTTTTGCAGAGTGCAGTCACTCCACAATCTTCCATAGGTGTTCAATTAGGTTGATTTGCTATTGACACTATTTCACTTTAAACGGTTGTGGTGCATTAGTCAGCCATAACAGACAGAGAAAATGAACAGACAGAGAAAATGAACACTGATCACCCTTTGATTTGTTATCTCTCTCCTCTGGAGCACTTGAGATCTTTTTTTTCCACGTGGTAATGTAAATCATGAATATATTTTACAAGATGACAGGTGGCTTGCTGGGTTTCTAACATTTGTTCACATGAGGGATGTGGATATTTTAGACAAGCCTGTAGATGTTTTGACTTTGCTTTTCAATGGGAGACCATTTTCAGGTGTTGACAGCTGGATGGTAGCAGACGTTAACCCTGCTGGGTCAGCAAACCCAGAGCGGACGCTGCGGTCAACTCACTTGTTTGTTTTGTGGTAAGGACTTTCATCTGAATCGCAAGACATTTGTAAATTTAATATGTTGCTATAATCTGAATTTATGACCACTGATGATCTAAAAACATTTATGCTTTTGTTCCTTTTGTGGAATTTTTGGACCGAGGGTTAATGTTAATGTTGAGTGATTAAGGTGAAATGTTACAAATGTTAAATTTCAGAGTGTCTTACATAAACAAGTGTTAATGATACAAAATGTTTATGGCAAGGCACATTCATGAATCATATGTAGTAAGAGTCAGAGTAAGAATGTGTAAGAATATCAGCAAATAATAAAAAAGTACTTTAATAAACATAAAACATTCTTTTAATGTCTGAGCTCAGAGTGAAATTAGTTAGATACATTAGAGCTAAACCATTTCCTAAACAGGACCTAATAAGTAATGTAACACTTTTATAGCTATCAATGGTTAATGGAAATTGAATGGATAATTTTTCTTAAAATGTATTTCTGGTATATATTCGACTAAGTAAAGCATATATTTTTTTAAAAGGCCAGCAACCAACATATCTACAGTACGTAGTTACAGTAAATAAGAATCAATTGAAACAACATACATTATATTTACATAGTTTTCTCACATAAAAAATAACGGAAACAGAACATTTAAACAGAACAAATATTTAACTTTAGCTTAAATATTAAGTTGTAAAAAATTTGTATTTTTCTTAATTTTTTTTTAAATGTTAAAAAAAAAAGCTTTTACTGAGCAGCACATATCTGCAATAAGTATTATTTTTAATCAAACTTAGCAAAAAGCACTCGTACCACACAGGCTGCCAGTGTGTAAATAGTTTACAATGGTCATATCTAACCACCTCAAATGCCTCCAAAGTCTTGGAGCACATGTTGATCAGTAGTGAGCACATGAGTTCATAAGTGGGCATGAAACGTCATAAATAAAACATCATAGAAATGAGTTTCTGTTGCGTTACTCTCATAAGCCCATGCACTTGGCAGAGAATTGGTTATACCTGAGGCTGTTCATGGCAGATCAAGCTGAAAACCTGCCAATTCTAGTCACTGCCTTATTGGCCAATGCATCTCTATAATAAATGTAAAAATTACAAAAAAAAATAGAATAATGAAAAAAATATATTTTGGGTGCTACACAAATCAGCACACAATAGAATCTCCCCCCAATCTCTACTATTTAAATGGGAAATGTTTGGTGGTTCTAAGTATGGTAAGCACTACTATTCCCAAAATTCATTTGTAATGTCAAATCAAAATGTGTGTAGGTGGTAAAACTCACAGAGCAATAATGATATAAAGATTATACACAAATATTCAAAATATAAAAATATGAATATCGTAAATCTCCAAAGAATCTCAATTAACCCGTAGATGCCTTTCAAATAAGACACAAATCTGTCAATAGCTTGCCATGGTCAATGATGACAAATGCTGAATTTACCCGTAGATGCCTTTCAAATAAGACACAAATCTGTCAATAGCTTGCCATGGTCAATGATGACAAATGCTGAATTTAAACCCAAAAATGAAAAACTATTCCCAATCTGCAGCATGCAGTCATCAATGGAAATTTCATCAGCACTAGCTCTGTATTAAAGAACTCTGTACTAAAAACCTCAGAAGCCTATCCACACAGAGTTACCCAGTTCTTCCACTCCACCACTTTCTCATTTGTTCTTTGTTCTTTATCAGGAAGCTGTAAAACTTTTCCACTTATGTCTGAAGTCCATTACCAGCAACTTTCACCTGACGCTTCTGGATGGCTGTGTCCTAATGAAATGCAAATCATAATGTGGAGGTTCCTGAAGCATAACCAATTTGTTCTCAAAGTCAGGTACTTTATAGGTTCCTCAATTAAACATGTGAATGTGCGCAGCAGTTAAAACCACTTGCCTTAAACCTAAATAAACCTGTTCTCTCTTCTGAGTGTGGAGATGACACCCACATAAAATAGGTAAACAAACTACATCATGCTTGTAAGCTACAAACTGGAATTCACTTAACAGCATAAGCGGAAGTGCTTCAAACAGGATATGCTCTATATCATGATCATGATCATAAAAATAAAAAAATATATAATAAATGGGATATGGCTTTATCAGTTAGAAGCATATGCAAAATAACCTTAATTTAAAAAAAAAAAAGCTAAAAAGGAAATGAGCTATCTCCTCTGAAAATGATGATCAGACTGTTTCTACACTAAGAAACAACTGTTGTCTTTGTTCAAAGTCCTGCACACATGCTTTGAATTAACTCTCTACTGTAACAGCACAAAATATTCATTTAACCAGTCTTGGTCTTTTTTTTTTTTTTACTTATACGGTCGAAGAGCACACAGTGGTAATTTAGCAACATATATCCATACTGTATGCATAAATATAAATATAGAGATTAAGAGAGATTATTTGCATATTGCGAGAAAAAAGTTGAAACATATTTCATGTGCTGTAGCAAAGCAGACTAAGACTGAAAAAGTATGTATGTTGTGGCATATAATCATTACCATTGCTACCACTAATTCTATACAAGCTTTGAGTACACAAGCAGTGTTTAATCAGTAACAGGCCACGCTCTGAGTAAACTAAGAATTTTAAACTGAGATTAAAGACAGCAGAGAGTACAGTAAGAAGGGATGTAGAGAAGGAAAAAAAACAGCCATTGCTACTGATGAGGCAGGTACAGTATGGAGTGAAGGTGACAGGTACTGTGGCATACTGATGAAAGAAAGTAAGCTCTTTGAACCCACTTAAGCTGCTTATTATTTCCATTTCCAACACAGCCAGCCAAGTCAAACATCACCATCTAATTTGCCCTTTGCGCCTTCCTGCTCCTTTTTGACGTTCCTGTTTTCTTTTCCAGCCATACTACAAATAACACCCATCCAGTTCTATGGAGCATCTATGGAGTGAGTTCAAGAGCATTCTGGGTGCTCTTCATCAATGGGGTGTAAACAATTTTATATGATCCACATCATATTCAAAACCGATTTGTCTTAGCCTTTTAAATTAAAATAGTTAAACATACTCTTTAAAGACTCCTAAAGTTTCAAATTAACATTTTACTCCAAGGCATCTGTATATGGAGAATAAGCTGTAATGACAGTCTGTTTTGAAGTACTCATGACTATAATGTCACTATCGTGAATATACTGTACAGTATGTGCTGTACATATTAAGCCAACAGTGGTTTGGCTGAAATGACAAAAATTGTTGTTTAAAATGGGAAGATGAAAATACAGCTGAACTTTGGACATTTTCTGGTTGTTGACAAGTAAATGTGTCCAGGTGTCACAAATTGGTGGATTATATTTCTTTTCCCCACAGTTCCTGAGCAGGTCCGTCCGCACTGAACAGTTTGTTCGGCACATTTCAGCCCAGACTGCTTTCTTAATGAGACATACTAATGTGCCAAAAAAACTTAATGCTGGCGGATGGAGCAATTCCAATTATATTTCACTTTACAACAAACTCTTCCAAACTGTAAGCAGTTAATTATATTCAAATCTTATGTTTAATGAATATTCAGTATGAATCTGGAGCTCTGTTGGCAACTTACTAGCTATTTATTGTAGATACATCTGTTCTAGTGTAAACAACAAAAGAAGAAGAAGAAAAATAAATTTGTCACATACACAACCATATACTGTATGATATACAGTGAAATGCTTACTGTACATGACTGTTTGTCACCTTGAAAAGAAAAAGGAAGTAAGGAGGCATAAAAAATGGGGAAAAATAAAAAATGTAAAATCTATATTTTCTTTTGGTTACAATAAAATAAAATTGAATAAAATAAAAGAAAGTAGAAATGAATTGTATTAAGTGTGTTGAATGTGCAATGTGCAGGCAGCAGTAGTACAGTCTGGCCATAGAGTGTGAAATAGAATAATGAGCCACAGTGACATTCTCCATCTTTAAAGTGCAGTTGTGTGGCGACCACGGCGACCACAACATCAGCCGGTCTGGCCTGTAGTCACAGCCAGACCATGACAGCAGTAGTGCAAAAGTAGTCCTTTTGTATGTGAATAATGTTTTGTATATCATTAAGAGTTTTGTTTTTTTGTTATTTATATACTGTACACTTATACCTTATACCTATATGTATTTTTTATTTAAATAGGTTCGGCCATTTAGGCCTCATTCAGTTGAAGCCCTAGGTTGTTGATTGGAGGGTTGGGGGTTCGAGTTCCACCACCCCAAGGTTGCCCCTCCTGAGCCCTTGGTCAAGGCCCTTAACCCTATGTCCATATATAATACCCAGCCAATGAGATAGAAGGACAACCAGCATAAAACCAGGTAATAACTTGCAGATCAAATGACCCAATGTGGAAACCCAGGGAAAAATGAAAAAAGATCAAGATTTTTTTTATTTATTTAAATTTAAATAGGTTGTTACATATTACTAATACAAGTCACTCTCTCAATTTCTTTCCATCTTTCAGACCATTTCAGTATATATTAGGACCATAAAATGAATTCTGGCAATACCCAAAAGCAAGCAGATTACTTTCTTATGTGCTAGTTTAAAAAAAATAAATCATAAATGGTTTGTTAATGCGAGCTTGTTTTCATTCCTTCACTGCCATTCACATTTCACAATGACAACATACACAACTCCTGAATAGATTAAATATATTTATATACCAAAAAGTAATATTTGTACGTATGGTACTCTGGAACATGTTTTACTGTTTAGCTTTAAACACTGTGTTTTCTGCAAACACATAATTTCTGAAATTGCATACAGTACTTAATGTAAGCTTTGGTAGCAGTGTAAAAATGTGTAAAACGTCAAAAATAATTACAAAATCGACATAGATGACTCTTTTACTCTGTTACATTATAGACATATATAGCTGCTTGGTGACTGGCAACTAGCAAAACATAAAAAATAATTAAATAATCATGTCTACACTCAACTCTGTGGGATATTAAATTTTGTTTTTAGTTCCACTTAAATATACTAATTGACAGTTATATTGGGTTCCACTATGTTGATCATGTGATGTCTTGTGTGCTGGCTGAACTAAGGAACCCACTGAGTTGTGTCAAAATCTATTTGATTTCATGTTCATGAGACAGTAAACAGGCCTAGAATGAGCAATAACTCAATGTATTAAGCATTCCATTGTTTTGAGAAATTTTCAAGAAACAAGGCTCCATGCTATAAATGTGCTGAAACACATTTGATTGGGCCTAATCAATTTTGGGAAATAGTGTGATTATTATTGTATAGCGTGTGATTAAACAGTAGGAGCTTTACACTTAGCCTGCATTGAAAGAGTTAAATGGAACAATAAGTAAAATTTATGTATTTCCTGGCAGTTGAATATTGCAGGCTGGCGGCTAGTCGCATGGCTGCCCACATGATTTGCCACAATACTGGAACTAACCTGCAATTTCTGAGCCAAACATTTGAAGAGAATAAAAGACTCTGGCATTTCTCCAGCTTATAGACTGCCATAAGCATTTACTTTTCATTTTCATCATTCTTTAATGTCCTATAGCCACACCTACTACTAAAGTACTATTTATCTTTCTAAATGTTTTGGCAGATCTAATAAGAACTCTACATTTTCACGTTTAACAGTCAAGTTAATAATAGTTCTTTTGTTCAAAAATTCAAATTCACTCATTCTATTTCTCTGACTACCTGCAGATTCCTGGGGTCTTGACCTTTAACACTCGATCACTAATGGCTTGCATTACCTAAAAGGTTTGAATGAGTGAGCCATTGTTAACCTGATTGACATAAACAGCATGTGGCCAGCTCAGATAACTCACCCAAGAGGTGTTCAGCTATAACCTACCTGACCTTCAGCCACACAATCGGTATAACAAAAAGAATCACACAACTCAGGTTTATCCAGAGGTCACTGGAATTGCCTATTCGAGCATTATTATATTTCATAATTTTTAAATTATGTGCAAATGAATTTCACCTTTTGCTATCAATTAATGTACCATTTAGCATTTCGTGGCTTAGACCAAATGACATCTTTTATATACTGGCTGGCCAAAAAAGTCAACATTTCAGAAGGGTCAAATTATTGGGCTTCATCAAGCCAAGAAAATCAACTATGAAAATTAAAAATTACTGGAACTGAGTTACGGACACTTCAACACATTATCTAGACCTGAAAGGATAGTGCTGAACCATCAACGAAGTGTAACTAACTTAAAAACATTTTTTTAAAAATCATGAAACACTTAGTGAAGTTGCATGGTAAAAAAAAATTAACAGTACAAAAGCTACAGTACGTTTAATTAGTAAGAGCATTTCTGTACAGATACATTGTGTTGAGAACTCATAGGATTGAAACTAAACAGTTACAATAAGGAAGCCATTTGTTAGTGGCACTAATCAGAAAAAAAGGGCTTTAATTTGCTAGGGAGCATAAAGATTGGACTTTGGAACAATTTACAGTACCCATTATGTACTGTATAGTGCCCACTGTATAAGCCTCTGGAGACAGTGTTATGATCTGGGGTTGCTTCAGTAGGTCAGGTGTAGGCTCAGGAATGTTTTGTGTCAATAAAATAAAGTCAGCTAATGATTCGGATGTAATGAATTACCAGGTTATCACATCCATGGGGTTTTTCTTCCTTGATGGCACAGGTATCTGCCAGGGCTAAAATTGTGTTTTGAGTGTTTTTGGGATCATTTTCACACATGAACTGGCCGCCATATTGTGTGATGTAATTAAAGTTAAAGGTGATCTTAGAGTGTGTGATTTTTTTTTCCCCAGGCAGTGTATTTGTATATTTTTTGTCCCCCCCATAACCATATTTAGTTGAAGACATGCTCACTTTGTTGAAAAGTAGTGAAAGTGTTGAGTGGTGATGTTTGCTTAGGTCTTTTCACAGTCTTTACTTGTACATCCACACACACACATTACAGTTCCTACTGACTCACCAAGTTGCACAGGTAATGTTATTTACTGCTCATAAAAAGCTTTTAGAGCGATTCTGCATGACATTTTGTAGCATGTAGGAAAACTACTGAGCTGTGTAAGACACAACGACTGGATGACTAAGAGATATTTTGAAGATTTTGACATAAGCAGAAAAGATGTGGCTGTTGTAACAGTCCCTCTCTATAAATGAAATCTGTGATGCATAAAATATGGTGCATTGAGCCATGGCAATATCCAACAAGATCTCTCCAGTGATCTACTTTCTAGACACTGTGTGTTTAAAAAGTTATAAACAAATGGCACTGACTCACTCAGGCTTTTGTCTGAGAAGAGCAGAATTACTGTTATTGGTTTGTCTTATTATTCAAAAGAGGAACTATTGGGTAACCTTAAGGGGGAAAAAAATTAATGACTTCCCAGAGGCTCAGTTGAGATTGCTGTTTGTAAATGAAATACAATTACTTTAGACAGATATCATACCATAGCCTAGTCAACCAAACGTAAGACAGTATCTTGGTGCTTTATAACCAAGTCCAGAGTGTGTGAAAGGTGCCAAACCTTTGCATGATACTTTGTCCTTCTCCCTTAAACTTTCCCCTAATGGCAATATGAGGAATGTATGCAGTTTACAGTACATAATGGTTAACTCACTGTATCTTGTCATTTTTAAGTTAAGTTCAGCTTTTATTTGTTATAATACATTACTGCACAGTGAAATTATTTATTCTTCGCATATCCCAGCTTTGTTAGGAGGCTGGGGTAACAGCGATTTTATGGCGTTTTCCCCTGAAGCAGACGGGGTTAAGAGCCTCGCTCAAGGGTCCAACAGCCCTGGCGGAGCTGGAGCTCGAACCGCCGACAATTTTTTCAGTAATGCTGAGCCTTAACATACTGAGCCACCACCGCCCAATTTACAGAAAGTCGTGACACACTTAAGCAATCCATTCAAGGTACTTTCACTGTCAGTGATAACCCCTAGAGGGCGCCAAAGCGCCCTGTGATTTTGTTTGTAGTTCCTTTTGTTTAAACTTCATTTCCCATTATGCACCTCGGTCAGGTGACGTGGGGCGCTCACCTGAACCGAGTTGATTATTAGTTTCTTTATAAATAGGTTGTTTTGAGTTTGGTTAGCTGTCTTGCATCTGTTGATTTACACCCGTTAATGTCTGCATGTTTAGTTTTTGTCTTTCTGTGTCTTTATTCGTGTTTTGGTTTCGTTTTACTTAGAAAGTCTATTTGTTTATTTGATTTCCCTGTTTTGTGTTAAATAAAAACATCGTTCCTTAAAACACCTGGACCGCTGCAATTATGCCTCGCACCCAAGTTTGTGACATTCACAATTTTTACTCATCACTCACTCACTCATCTTCTATACTGCTTTATCCTGTATTAAGGGTCACGGGGGGCCTGGAGCCCTATCCCAGGAGGCTTAGGGTACGAGGCGGGGTACACCCTGGACAGGGTGCCAATCCACCGCAGGGCACAGACACACACTCACTCATTCACACACTACGGACAGTTTGGAAATGACCATTAGCCTAATCTACATGTCTTTGGACTGTGGGAGGAAACCAGAGTACCCGGAGGAAACCCACCAAGCACGGGGAGAACATGCACACAGAGAAAGGAATCGACCCTGGACAGGATTCTGGAACCTGGACCCTGGAGGTGCAGGGCGACAGTGCTAACCACTACACCACCGTGCCGCCTCCCAATTTTTATTTATCTCTTAATTTTAAGGCTAAACAACTGGATGACCTTTCACCATTTTCTCCATGCTCAGTCAATGCTTTTATCTGTGATGTCTCAACTCAATGAGTCTGTATGTCAGAATGTCGTTTCTACCCATTGATGATTTATTAGACCTACATTTTTCGCTCTGCTTTGTGGCAGAGGTACAATCATCATTGTCAATCCTGATTTTGTCTCCAAGCTGTCTGCTTGAATATATTTCTGTTTAAAGTGTTTCAGATTTCAAAGCAACTTGTGGTACACGTCGATTAAACCATGCTCAGAAAAACAGAAACGTTTTAATTTTTCTTGTCAGTTTTTATAACAGCATTATTTCTGAGAGGTGTAATTGCTATATTCTAGCAGCATGTACTGTTAGTTCTGGCTGCAAAAGGAAAAATAATTGACATGCTGAACATTGGCTATATTTATTTTGGGAGAAATCAGAGCCAGCACCATGCTGAGAGTCAGCGTCGTCTACCTCTGGTATGGGCAGTTCCCACATCTGGGCCTGATTCACGAAAGTATTTGTGGCAATGTGTAAGAACATGCAAACATGCCTAATGAACAAAAGATCCCAGATGGCTTCGCATGATAAGGAACCCAAATCTAGGAACCTTCAAAACAAGTGCTGAAGAGTAATGCACCCTGTGCAGGAAAAGCAGGATGGAGAATGAGTGAGAGAGTGAGTTGATGGAGTTTACTTGAATTATGTAAGAAATTAAATAATAATTACTCAGCATAACTGAAATGCTCAGAGAAGACCAATAAAAGAAAATGGTGCTTCAAGAGTTCAAATATAATCCACATTGTGGCTATAGAATTTATTTAAGTAAAAAATTTAGATTTTTTTCATTCAACACTTGTTGACACTTGTGCGACCTTCCTTGACCTCTATCCATTTACATGTATACATACTTCTTCACCACTAAACACTTTCTTTATACAGCCGACAAAGTCTTCAATAAATAACAGGTACACCCTTGGACCCTTTGCTCGCACTGCAATTACAAACGAACAGATGGAACCCGTTCACACCTGTAGAGCAGTGACTAGGAAGACAGTAGCATTGAACGGAAAGCTCTGATGAGTGTGACCAACAGAAATTTTTGTATAACTGGAGCGCAGAGAATTTTTGACACACCGTATGAAGAACCCGTTTAGACATGTGATTAAATCATTGGGGTGATATCTTTAATACGTGTCCTTCACCTAGTTCTGTGGATATAAAGTAGCAATATAAAGATTGAAGGTTGATAAAGGGACAGTGATCGTTAGGGTTTCCAACAATGGCGATTCTCATGGTATTTTATGTAGTTGTAAACCAGGTATTTTTGTTTCCAGCATTCCTTGTGCTAGTTTGGGTTATTTCCTGTTTGTAATTCTGTTCCAGTCTTTCTTGTTTAGTTATAATTAGTGTGCTTATTCCAGCCCCTTGAGTTTTCTAGTTCATGTTCTTGCATTAATATTGTAGAAAGTCAAAATGCTACATGTGGTCAGTGTAATGAGACTCTGGACCTTTGAGTTTATGTTTTCTGTAATTTGGTTAAGATCTAATCCTAACACTAACCTACTACTGTTCCCGATGAAAAAAATTAGGAAACTAATTCATTACCTAGAAAGCGTGCTATAATTTCTAAGTAGTTAGAAAGAAAATGTATTTTATTTCTCTTCTAGCAAAATCAATGCTTTTAGCCATTGTAAGCTATTGTTTCCTTTTAAAGTGCTGGACTACATTTCTAGCATGAAGTATCTGCTCACCAGTTACAGTATGCCCAGATAACTGCAGAGCACATTCTAGGCACAATCAGTTTCAGCTAATTGCCAGCATTGTTTGCTATAATACTGTCTGCTGAAATTAGTTATGCTATTAAAGAGGCATCTCAACGACGACAGTTTGATTAACCCACCTGCTAACCTACATTTCATCAAAAACAAGGTTAACAGTGAACAATTAATATGCGATGGAAACTCGTTCACATGTTTCTTTCCTATTTGACATAATTGACTACCTGATTTAGTCATTTAAGGTGTTCAGTTGTTAAGTGCATCTTCATGTACCATACAGTATGTACCGGCATGACGAACAGACATTTTGGTTATATCACGAGTGGAATATTTAAAATCATTTCACATTTTAAACCAATCCGGGTATAATATGGGACCTTTGCCATGCAGTCTATGTGTGTTAGATAATATGCAACGCGCTAGAATCCATTACAGTGCAGGACAACTATCTCGGCCTAAGCACATATCCAATGTCAAGGTATAGAACCCCTACAGCTTCATTGTCTTTATCATAAAAAAAAGCTTCAACCACATTGAGCAATTTCATCACTGTTTTTGATTAAAATTTGTTCTATATTCTGTTCAACTCATATCAACCCCTACGCCATGGAGATTTATGTGGGAACCTTATGCACAAAACTATGGCGGTTTGGCCTGGTTAACACATAAAATCTATAAGCATCTGTCAGCAATTCATTCAAAGATACAACTATCAGTGGACTTAGTATCATATTAATACCATGAACTCTGGATTTATAAGAAATCCATTTAATGACATCCTTTCATTGGCCTAAAATTGCCTTTAATCCACATGCTGAAATGAGTCGAAGAATCTGCAGTATGATTGCAGCCATCCCTAAAAATATGATTACATGAACACTATAATAAAAATGACATATAAACAAAAGAGAGAGAGAGACAGAGAGAGAGAGAGAGACAGAGAGAGAGAGAGAGAAAACCAAACAGAAATAATCCAATACTCTGTCATGTATTTAACTTGTAACTTTGTATTACTGTATATTGTCGCATTTCCTATGTACTGTATATTTTAAATATAATTTAAAAAAACGCAAAGATAATTAGTATATCTTAACCTCTGTTTCACTGAGATATGTTTCTGTAGATAAATCAGTTGTTCAGGTAACTTTAGGCCAAAAAGGCCAAACGTTCTCTGATTTTGACATAATCATGTTCTCTGATAAGTAAAAATATGCATATACTTATTGCATAGCACAACCTCTCTTTTTCAAGTGAAGATTTCGTTAAGACACGATGAGATGTAATGTTATGGACAATATCTTTGTAAATAAGATCAAGCCATACAAAAATCTGAACATGTCTACTTGTTTGAATTATTTGTCAAAGACAACAGCGACTGAAAATAGATGTAAAAAGCATAACAACCAGAAGAGGCAACAGGAAAAAAATCATGGACGTGGTAGTACTCTTCAGTAGGCATGCATGGGCACAAAGCAAGAATACACCCATAATGGGACACAAGTCCAGAGGAGGGCACAACACACATTCACACGCTCACACACATTCGCACCCATGCAGCTACTGGGTGATGCTACAAAATACTTCCAGCTAACATGTAAGCATCTGACCTCAAAACTGGGATTTGATTTAATGGAAATGTATTTGATGGGCTAATAATTATGTGTTCAATGATGCAAAAAATAAGCCCATCTCAATGAGATCTCACTGCAGGCGTATATCAGACACTAATAATGCAGCTATAGCAGACTTTAATTAATCACTGTACTGTAAGTAAGGCAAAAGTCAGTGGTAATTATTTGTCTGCTCACTTTTCCCACTACACTGGTCACTGCACAAGTTACTTCATATGATCACATACTTCTGCACATAACTCTACATCTTCAAGAATACTACACAGACTTTGGTTTAGTGTGTTATTCATTGTACAGTGTTATAGTTTACTGTATTTATTGTTTGTATTCATCAACTTTTCACTGTCTATGTCACAGTGTCGGGATAAATGACATTACTTGACTTGCAACTTTACCATAAATTCAAAACAAAAATTGTAAATCCTTACTACTATTTTAAAGTGAATATAAGCGAAGCATGGCAGTCCGACACTATTCACACTATGTTTCTGTTTATGATTATCAAATTAACAGCCAAGTGAGAACCATATGGCCTGGTAGATATACAACGCAAACTAAAGATCCCTCCAACTATTTAATCATAAAAATATGTGCCACAGAAAAGTTCTGCCACCATTTTGTTTATACAGGCAGCAACAAATTCTGCTCCTGGAAATAGCTGGAACTTCATCCTATTCTGAAAATCATTTATATATACTAGTAGTCCATCATTTCCCCCTTTGGAAAGCCATCTGGCAAAAGATAAACATATTGGATTTTTCTGATTCGTCCTCCTTTTCATTTGCATACATTACATTTACATTTGGCAGATGCTCTTATCCATGCAGCATGCAGTAATTGCATGGAAACACATCAAAAACCTGGGTCTTATATGTCATTAATGCACTGAGAAAATATATACTCTACAGTATGGCCTACTCTCAACAAATTCCTAAAAAAAATAATAAAAACAGAATAAATGCTGATCAACCTCATTTTTAAAGCCATTAACATTAGAACCACCTCGGATTTTGGGTTCCCCTTATGCCACTGAGGCAGCTCTGGGGTCTGCTGTGGTTTCTGGTACCGAGACATTAGCGGTTGATCCTTTGGGTGCTGTGGGTCACGGGGTGGGGCATCCATGGATCAGGCCTGTTTGTCTTGTGCATCCCAGGAATGCTTGTTCGGGTTGGGGATCTGGGGGATTTGGAGGCTGCGTTAAAAACCTTGAACTCCTTTCCTGTTAAGTCTGGATGTTCTGAAACCTTTCTTTCATGGCCAGCATTGATGCTTTTCAGCAGTTTGTGCTGTATTTGCTTGGAATCAGGTTGAGTGAGCTGGCCTTTCGTCACCAAAGGCATAGATGAGCCTTGGGTGCCCATAAACCTGTTGCTAGGTTACTGGTACTGTATATAATTGATAAACAATGCTATTCAATTCACCTTGCAGCAGCGTTAATGTTATGGTAGACTGGTGCATGCCATGTTTCTGTGATACTTTGGCACCATTTTTGTAGTAATAAACTCAAAAGAGGATTCAAATAAAAGCTGAATAGTAACTCAGAAATTCTGCATATTAGATATTAATATTTCATATTATTGTTTGTTTTATTTAAACATGTGAGGCAAGCAACTTTGGTTTAAATATAATAAAATATTTATGGTTGCAAATTTATTTATGACTTTCATATAATTGTGGCCTGGTTTCCTTGCATGGTTGACCTTGCATGACCTTGCATGAATAATGTCAGTGGCTAAAAACAATCAACTGTGTGCCATTTATTATAATTCTGTGTGCTTCTAAGGCCTAGAATTTCTCACTTTTTTTTTCTTTGTAAGATTGATGAAAGGTGACAGGTTGCGGCAGCTCCCACATTCTGCCATCCGCATGGCCGCACCTACGCATCTGACCATGCTCATCCTAATGAGCACAGCACCAGTCTTCAAGAACATTCCCAGCCTCTTAATTATGACTCACTTTTTTTTAATTGCCTGTAGGATGCTGATCAAACAGGCGAGGCCGCCAAGCTAATTGACACATTCTTTCTGACACCCACAATTACTAGAAATCCTCAATAAGCTCTGTGAATTTGATTGCAATGCACCAGTTGGTATGTAAATTCACACTGAGTATATAAATGATAGGAATAATTAGTTTGGCTTTGACTCTAAAGAATTGGTAATAATAATTAAACAATAGCACATAAAAGGGAGTGCTGCGGTGCTGAATATCAGCACAGCTGTCATGTCTGTCATAATGCTGAAGATTTCAGAGCATATCAACCTCTTATTTGATATTGCTTAATTATTGATTATTATATTATTATAAACGACATGTAAATTAAGTAAAATATGAAAATACTGACATTAATTAAAACATTAATTAAAACATTAATTTATGATTAGTCTTGGCATTCCTCACCTCTTAATTTATGGATTTCCTCTTTTCTTCTTGCTTCCATTCTTGCTATATTCTTGAGACCATGCTGCTATGTCTTTATTAAATCAGATTTCTTGAAAATTTCTTACAAATTTATTGCAAACTTTCAGCATGCGAAGGTACCACTGCAATTTCTTTCTTCATTTTTAAAATACTTTAGTAATTATTCAAGTTTGAAAGTGGAAAAGAAGCTTGCTATTGAATAGTTTCTAAGGGGTCTTTGCCTTGCTAGTGGCAAGTATTTTGACACAGTCTTGATTTTAAATTAGTTTATACTAAAGCTAGTTTACATCTAGTTTTTATTTGCTTTCAATATATGTCTTTTTGTCCATCTCTTTTATTTTTTTTAAATGTTTTTGACACAAATTTGATTCCATAGCTACACTACAACCATTTCTCATCAGAACAAAAACCGCTTAGTGCACACTGAAGAGCACAATATCATGTCACTTCTTCCTTGCTATTGTAAATGTTAGGTGTATTCAGTCTTCTCAAGCCAAGAAAAAACCTTGTTCTGTCTGATAATGTTATATAGACAAGACTATCAGTGTTTTAGAATATTTAATTCTTATTTTACAATCTACTGAATCAGGTCTAATCTTGTATATACTAGGCAAGAGAAGTGGAAATACCTGGACAGTAAATCTTTCCCAAATAACCTTGGCTCAAATCAGCAATAAAGCTGGATATTCAAGTTTTTAAGACATTGTGCTACTGATCAGTTTGTGGCCTATATCTATCTCCATAAAAAAATCTCCATTTATATTTGAACAATGATTTATGCAACTCACACACATGCACTATGTGTATAGGTGTGACACTATGTGGTGAAGATGTTTGAACTTTTTTTTTAAAGGACTAGGAAAGGTCCTTTCTCTCTCTGCAATGTGTCCACTGTTGGGCCCAAAATGAAGAAACTCTAGCCTTGAACAAACGATTGCGAGCTCGTCCAGAGCGGGTCATAGCGTGTCTGTTCTACCACAACCAGTCCCAGTGAGCAAGACTTTTAACAGAAAACTGTCCCAGAAACACCAAAGAAACTGACCCTGCGCTCTGACCCTGAACTTCTCTTTGTGTATAATACAAAACTCCAGCGAAGCAATGCAAATGCAAACAATTCAAAATAGATTTAATTCAATTACGTAGTGGTCGTTTTATTTTAAATATGTGCACTGCTACACAGTCAAGCCACAACAAGTACTGTTGTTAGTGGTACACTTCAGATTCTTCATTTGTTGAGAGCCACATGACAACTTTGGTGCCTCCAGTTATAATTTCAGAGATGTTTCAATAGCAGCAAAGGAACCCTCATCTGTTTTACAGCAAACGAAAATATGTTTCAATTTGGTGGTAACATTTTGTCCCAGAAATTGTCATTTTCGATCTCTGTAAGTATGTCCTGACTTTCTAAGAGCATGCATTGATTTGCTTAGAGACCAAAAGTTCTTTTGAACTATATAATCCTGAGACTTTGTTCTTCACTGTTTCTTGTTTAGTGTGTGTCTTATGTGTAACTAGCCCTCTAAAGTGTTGTGCTGTAATCAGAATCTTTTTGCCAAGCAAATGTTCTACAGTACAGAGGATTTGTGTTTAATTTCAACTGGTGATAGAGACCGGACATGAGTCCTATAGCTACAGTATATAATCATGCTGTGCGCTGCCCAATTATGTAAAACAATCACATAATCACATACACGAACAGTAGTGTGTCAGTCAATTACATAACTGATTTAGATTTGGAAATATGTTCAATCAGAATAGCGACTGATACTCAGCGGTGCAATAAAGGGCAGAGTAAGTAAGGATGATTGCTCTAGGGTATTCATAAAATGTTTTTTATGAAAAGCATTGACAAGACCTATGATTCTTTACATCAGCATTTTATCTCTTTATTAACAGCAAGTTAAATAAATACGTCTGCAAATAAACCAATGAACTCAATGTGGCTCCAATGCGTTTTACAGAAACATTTACGATGCCAGCCTATGCAGCTGGCAGAAGACTCAATGCACAATATGTGAGTACAATCATAGTGATTCATCACTCACCGCCTTGTATATGTTCTGTGCAGCATTTAATCTTGATGACATCTATTGATCTATAAGGAAGAAGCTAATCACATTCTATTGTGAATTAATACATCTCGCTGGGTACCTAAAAATTGAAAAGAAAGATTTAGGATGTCCTTTGGGAAAGGTCAGTATTTCGCAGTTTTATGAACTGTGCTTTAGGTTTTATTTTCAGAGCAAGCAGTTCGAATTAAATCCTCAGAAGCTTGGCAAAGCTTCTTTCAGACCTCACATGCACACAGATGCATCCTTGTGACATGTTTCAACAAGGCTGCTTTCACACTAGCATGATTGCTTTTTAATGTACCCAGGTATGACTGCTCCTCGCCTCCCCTGCTGGCCAGCTTTTACATTAGTCATGTAGTTCCATACCCGAGTACACTTTCACGCTCTCAAATACAGTACGTGGCAGTATACATCTACTTGGTTTGTGATTCACCAGTAAACACAAAGAGAACAGAGAACGAGGAAGTTGACCTCTACACTATGCCTAATATTATTTATATTTCAGAAAATATGTCAAGCGTCCCCCTCTCACTTGCCTTCCTACTTTATCAGCTATGGCCTTGCAATTCAGAAGATGACAACACACGCTACATACATACATACACTAATATCAGAGGAGATTCCAACTTTGCCCACCGTACAATGCTCAAGACCACATTTTCAATACAATACATTTTGTTTACATCATACCAAAAAGCCAAATTATGGGGTCAAGTGTACGTCGATCCTTATCCAAGTTCATACTGTGAAAGCACACTTAAGTAAACTAATCGAAACTAGAAATGTCATACTGTTTATTGTGCTAAATATTCAATAGTATCACACTCAAAGCCCAGAATATCTTTTTTCCCTCGCTGCTCCATCACCCAGCAAAAAATCAATAATAATAATAATAATAATAGAAGCAATAGTAATAATCATAATAATAATAATAATAATCATAATAATAATAATAATAATAATAAACAATGACTAAATATGCAAGAAATATAATTAGGTTTGTTAAATGATTATTTTAGGTACTCATGTGTATGAGGTTGAGTTGACGAATAGTATAGTATTACAGTGGGTGTGGCCAGATTGGTGGCAGGAACTGTTACCATAAGGGGACAGCGACTGTCCAATGAACTGGCTGGCACAAGTTTTAACTGGCCCTGGGACATCAGTTATGATGAACCCTGATCACACTAGTCAGATGTACAACTTTCAGCCTTTGCACTATTATTATAACATTTATTTATTTATTTATTAGTTAGTTAGTTAGTTAGTTAGTTAGTTAGTTAGTTAGTTAGTTAATTGGTACCTGATGATTTGTCCTCAGCTTCTCAACATTGTGCTGTTTTTTTTCCCCTTAAACTCTTACTTAACTAAGTGAACAGTACCGCACTATGTGTATTATGTCACATAATTTTTCATGCAAATTAGTCATTAGTAATTAATAGTAGTCAATTATATAACTCATAATATTATTATGTACTAACGACAATATTAGCCGCCTTGTTGTAACAATAAAGTATGAATTATTTTAGAATTTACAATTCAGTAGTGGTACCTCATTTACATAAATTCTTTGAATGTGATAGCAAAGTGTGGAGTACACGTTTAATAATTAACCTTTGCTTACAAGAGTTTCCTCCATCAATTAGTTGCTCCTCCTTTCAAAAAACGAATATTTCCATTCATTGGTTTGCTTACTTAAAAATCAATTATCTGATTCACACACATGGCTCCCTGAGTTCACACTTGCAGTTTATTTCAACTAGGCCACCCAAGCGATGATGCATACCACTGGTGCCTGTCTCTGTCCTTTTCTGTCTCTAGACACTCTAGTAGTCTGTGGGTAGCATGTGGCTGTGGCCTGTGTGAACCATGTGTGTGAGTGTGATGCCATGACCCCAGTGTGTGTTATGTTTGTGTTTAGAAGCTGTTGAATCATGGCACAGATGGCAGAGGGATGACAGAATAGACACACATAGAAATGGTCGCAAATTCCTCCGTAAAAATAACCTGTCGCACGGAAGCACCTGACACAACAACTGCCCTGGTATGCAGCCCACAACCTGCCTCCCGTTTCAAAGCTTGGCAAACTAGGCTGTTGTGTTTTTACTCAAGGATATCGAAGAGCTGTGATCTTTGACCTCTGGATTGGTTTTTAGTTCACTTCCACTTCCTAATGACTTTCACACCAAATACTTTCATGTTTTCTCCTCTTGTCAGCATTCCTTCATCATTCAACTATACATCACTTAGTAAGGTCCTTAAAAGCCAACTGTGCATTGTGGACGTAAAGATTGCCCTAGACCAGCTTTAAAGTATACTTTAACCTTGACAACCCACTCGCCCTGCTGTATGGCTGCAAGTCTTTTATTCTCACATCCACCTGAGCCTGAGCACTCTCTGCCAATTTACAAAAATGTGCAGGCCTTGCCAAGTCTTACAACTGCTTTATAGTGGCAGTGCCTGCCATACCACCTCTCTCTGTGTCCCCAGTGGCTAATGCGCATTAAGAGCTGTAATAAGTGCCCGAACTCAACAGGTGTCATCCATTATCACAGCAGCAGGGCTGTGTTTTTGCCAGTAGAGCCTGGATGAACATTATGGGGTCTGCATTGCAGGGCAGAGTGATTAAACTTAGGTGGAAATGACAGAGAAAGTCCTCACTAAAACAAAAAGTCAAATTCTAGCCAAGGACTAAGGAGAAGCCCATAAGTACTGAGGTCCAACAGAAAGAAAGATAGAAAAAAAGACGGCTCTGATTCATCAAGGCAAGGTCTGCTGTGGTATCTGGCATAAAACATCAGCCACAACTTCTTCACAAATTATTTTTTTACAATTTCTTGAACACGTGAACATATATCACATAACAAACATCTCAGTGGTCCTCAAAAACGTAAACCCTGACATAAACCCCTGCAGGTTACACCCCGGAGCGCTTGCTATACCATTGCAGTGCTGACATACACACACTCACACGCACAATACAAGCAATTTGGGAACGCCAATAAGCCTAATCTGCTTTGTCACTGGACTGTGGGAGGAAACTGGAGGACCTGGAGGAAACCCACCAAGCACTGGGAGAACATGCATACTTCCTGCAGATATGCCCTGGAGGTGAGATTCGAACCCCCAACCACAGTGCTGCATATAGAGCACCAAATGGGTCAAAGTTCCCCATGTTGTACAAGTCAAACTTCGGTAAGCAATGTTTTCCAGGCACAAATCATTTAATTAGGGCAAGAAACAGCATGCATTGCAAGTACTCCACTAATTGCACACATTGTAGCTTTATCTGAAAGTTTTTCATTTTCCTGTTTTTCTTCTCACAGTAATAACAAAAAGCCAGGGACTTGATAAAATGATTTAAAACATTAATACTGTATCTTTCCACCAGGCATTTAGTGACTTTGTGCACATCAGTTACACAACAACTTTATTACTGCCAATATTATTAAAACAAGACCATGTGAGCTTCGAACCTTAATGTGCATTATTAATTATATTTAACCATAACCTATAGTACTAAAACATACTGTTGTGGAGACAAGGCGCAGCACGTACTTCATGGTTTTATATGTATCTGTTACAGTTTACATTCACATAAATCTGAAAGGAAAGATGGGATTTACATGGCAATTAGTAAGAATAATATGGTTATTGGAGTGCCGGGCCATGTGTATTAAAATGAGGGGAAAAACACACAAGCAGCTACGATTTGATGCTGATTATATTGCATTCAATGTTGGTATATGATTTTAAATGATGTGAAGTTCTTGGCTATGCTTTTCCTTTTTTATGTAGAACCCTTGAGCAGAGTATTATCCTATCAGAGTTCCTAGTATAAGCCATTTATGAATAAAGAATACTGAACCTTCCAAATAACCCTTGATAAATACCTTTTGCAAGACAAACATTAGCAGCTGATCCCACTAATGGCAAACTACCAACATGTCTAATTTAAACCCAGTGCCTAGCTAAAAATAACTGTAATAGATTATTGATACATTGTCCTGTGTAAAGTAAAACTAACTTGTATTCAAAACGTGTACATATTTTTGAGTAAATAAAATGTAATTGTCTGTATATAAAATAATATCAGTAATATACAAACCAGCCAACAGACTTAGTGGAAAATCCTAATATAGCTATAGTTTTCTTTCACAAAATATATATACACACCATAACACTACCATCACTGGTCCAATCCCACAGAAAAGCCAATGCAGCACAATACCCAATACATCACAGAATATATAAGGCTTAGCAAAAGGTTCAAGGTTCAAGGTTCAAGGCCTCCAAATTCCCCACTTCCCAATCCGATCGCATATCCATGACACGCACCAGGCAAAACAAGTCTGATACATGAAGTTCCCACCACGCAACCCACAGAACACTGCAGCACACACCAAAGGTCCCATGGAGCCATGCAAGTGAGGGAACATGCCCTGGTGGCCCCTGGTAAGGGGATCCTAAAATTCTCGTTATTTTAATGTTAATGGCTTTAAAGTTATGGCTGATCCATGTATATGACCAGCTGAACAAGTTTTGAGCAGAACTAATCCGCAGGATGATGACCAACATTAATGATGCCAAATTCTCTTCAGATTTATTCAGCCTAATCTGGTTCTTTTTTTCTGATTTCGGTATAAAATTTAGTTAGTTTTAGGTTTGGTTTTATTTTGCTGAGCCCTTGTTGTACCTTGTTCAGTACTCTGTCATCACTTTCAACATTTTGATTGGTTTGTTATATTCTCTATGCCAAGATCACTGATTGATATACTCCTATATTCCGATAAATGCTCCAAGTGTTTATCCCATATTATGTCTTCCATACTTGTCTGTTCATCTGACAGCAATCAAGGTACAGTATTTGGGCACCTCTCCATCCACTAGTGAATTTTTCCACTGGCCTAGTGTCTAGTGATCAAAAGTACAACAAATCTAACTGGATTAAACTGACACTCTTAGGAATCCTCATAATCAGTTTGAGGGTTCAGAATGTCTGCATTATCAGAAGACTTGGCCCTACAACATACGGAAATGTTGCTGGAATGAGTGGTTTTCTGTCTGATTTTCAGATCTAAAGGCAAATAAAAAGTTTTAGAAGAGTCATATGCAACCCATACATAACTATTTGACTAAAAAAATGCTTTGATGCAGACAATCAGTGCTCCAAACCAGCATCAATATTCTTGTTTTCCCAGAAAAGCTCAACATTCCACACACTAGAAGCAATGCTGATCAACAAAATGCAGTGTAATTGTCTGAGATTGCTTTTTAACGATTTTTGAGAAGTATGTGCCCATGTTCTTCCAAAATATACTTGTCTCTATTTTCCCTGGTATAAGTTGAGAGAAATATAATACTTTAAAACATGAGGAACATACTTATAATATTACTGTAACATGAAATAAACACCACACCTTCCCAAGTGGCACATCTGTCAAAGGCACTGTTGTAACAGAAAAGTGGAGAACTCTATTCATTTTTACACCACAGCTCTGTTGAATGCTAATTTCTGTAGAATGGCTATGACAGTAGTTCTGGTCATTCTAATATGTTACACTTTTTGTATAATCGAAATCCTTAACAAAAAAGAGAGGGGGAAAATGCTCTTAAGTAAATGGCTGCTTATAGCCATTATAAAGTATACACCGATCAGCCATAGTATTATAACGATACATATTATGTCCAATCCTGTGTTGGTTCCCACTGTACAAATTAGTCAGCTCTAGCCTCTTGGGGCAAGATTCCACCATACCTCTGGGGGTATGCTGTGGTGTCTGGCACATCCCGGCAGCGCATATTGGCAGCAGATCATTTGGTGCTATTGGTTACAGGGTGGGGCCTCCGTGGCTCCATGACTTATTTGTCTTGCACATCCCATGGGTGCTCGATCAGATTGGGATCTGGAGAGTTTGAAGGCCGGGTTGGTGACCTTGGGCTCTTTGCCTGCTGGGCCCCATGTGGGGCAGGTAGTGAAGCAATGGTTATTGTGGTGGCTTTCTATCATGGCCAGCATTGACATTTTTGGCATGTGGTACTGCACTGGCTTTTCTGTGGGATCGGACTACGGACTAGACAGGCTAGCCTTTGGTCCCCAAAGGCATAAATGAGGCTTGTGTGCCCATGACCCTGTCACCAGTTTACTGGTATATAGTTGATAATCAAATTGAATGTGTTAAATTGATAGAGTGTACTGTAAGTGTACATGTCATACATCATTAAACTTTTAAATATAAATGGCTAAACATTATGTCCTTATTATATCATTTCATGAATAGAAAATTGGACTTGTTGGCAAATTCTGAAATGTTGTTATAAGTAAATTATCAAACACTTTACCAAACTGAAGCTGATTATGTTCCACTATTTATTAGCCGTAATTGAGCAAATTGTTAAACATACATTGGTGTAAAATACAAAAGCTCCCTCTCCCGACATTTCTGGCACTAATATACTGTATGGTAGGGATAGTACATGATTCTTCAAACTGAAAATACATCTTCAGCCCATTTCCACTCAACTGTCCAGGTAAAACATCACTAATACGTTAGATTAGTTTGGGGCATGGAAAATGCATGTTCATACAAAACACTGTAAAGTGGTTTCAAGAACATAGCTTTATCTTTGTTAAAAAAAAATCAGAAAGAAGGCACAACTTACTGTATAATTTAGTCACTATTTCATGGAATTATTCTCACTCATTCTCACATATGCTCTTATGGTTGTTCCTGAATGTGTGTAGAGATCATGGAAGATCTGTGTATATACCAAGGTTGTTTTTTTTGGGGGGGGGGGGGACATGAGGATTTAATTAATTTCTCTAATAGTCATTACATGTTCCAGATGATTGTGGTCTAACTCAGAAATTTATTCAATACGCATCATTTTCCTGTAGTTTTAATACCCGATTTAAATTGTTAGAAACTTTGGAATGTAAACTTTTTATTCAAGGCATTTACTTTTTGTAAACAGTTAGGGTATTGTGTGATGATTAAAAAAGCTTCTTACCAAATTACTGCATCATAATTTGACATACTGTAATGGAGCTGCATTCAGTTTACATTATCTGACAGTCTTTATATTTAATCTACTTTAACTAATAAATGAGTGCTACTTCCTTATTTGGGAACAGGATCTGGTAATTGGCAAACCTAAATGACTTGTCTTTGACATGCTTAGACAAAGAGAGCGCATCAAAAAAGCTTTAAGCCGCACCCTTGTTTTTTCCGTGCAACTATTTTAATGATCATATCATGGAAAGCCGTCCTTGGATTATGTCCTTTGACCTTGAAATCCTTTTGAGAAGCAGCACTTAGCTCTCTGGGGCCATATCTTCTCTCTGCAGATAGGTCCTGCATTAAGGATGAGACGGGCCACAGGCTGGGAATCTAAAGCATCTGGCCAGGGTGACAGGTTGGAACAGCTGAGAGATGAATATTAACCTGCTGGTTGTGGACTGGAATAACTCCACACTGACCAATCACTTTGATGTTTACCTGAAAAAAGATTTCAGTATCGAGGTATTTCAGTATTCCTTTTTGCCATGAATTCATCCCAAATTTAACAGTAGAAAAGGTCAGGTTTCACATCAGATAGACACCACGGCAGAGGATGAAAATAGATACTGGAGTAGTGTGAAGGTTAAAGTATGAAACCTTTTTGTTAAATAATACTGATAATATTTTAATCTGAGTGTCTGAGAGTGAAAGCCCGTCCGTTGAGTTTAACATATACACACGTGGACAAAATTGTTGGTATCCTTCGGTCAATGAAAGAAAAACTCACAATGGTCACATAAATAACTTTAATCTGACAAAAGTAATAATTTAAAAAAAATTCTGTGAATGTTAACCAATGAAAGTCAGACATTGCTTTTCAACCATGCTTCAACAGAATTATTTAAAAAAATAAACTCATGGAACAGTCCTGGACAAAAATGATGGTACCCCTAGAAAATACTGAAAATAATGTGACCAAAGGGACATGTTAATTCAAGGTGTGTCCACTAATTAGCATCACAGGTGTCTACAATCTTGTAATCAGTCAGTGGGCCTATATATAGGGCTCCGGGTAGTCACTGTGTTGTTTGGTGACATGGTATGTACCACACTCAACATGGACCAGAGGAAGCGAAGGAAAGAGTTGTCTCAGGAGATTCGAAAGAAAATTATAGACAAGCATGTTAAAGGTAAGGGCTATAAGACCATTTCCAAGCAGCTAGATGTTCCTGTGACTACAGTTGCACATATTATTCAGAAATTTAAGATCCATGTTACTGTAGCCAACCTCACTGGACATGGCCGCAGGAGGAAAATTGATGACAAATCAAAGAGACGGATAATCCGAATGGTAACAAAAGAGCCCAGAAAGACTTCTAAAGAGATCCAAGGTGAACTTCATGCAAGGAACATCAGTGTCAGATCGCACCATCCGTCGTTGTTTGAGCCAAAGTGGACTACATGGGAGATGACCAAGGAGGACACCATTGTTGAAAACAAATCATAAAAAAGCCAGACTGGAATATGCCAAACTACATGTTGACAAGCCACAAAGCTTCTGGGAGAATGTCCTATGGACAGATGAGACAAAAATGAAACTTTTTGCCAAGGCACATCAGCTCTATGTTCACAGATGGAAAAATGAAGCATATGAAGAAAAGAGCACTGTCCCTACTGTGAAACATGGAGGAGGCTCTGTTATGTTCTGGGGCTGCTTTGCTGCATCTGGCACAGGGTGTCTTGAATCTGTGCAGGGTACAATGAAATCTCAAGACTATCAAGGGATTCTAGAGAGAAATGTGCTGGCCAGTGTCAGAAAGCTGGGTCTCTGTCGCAGGTCATGGGTCTTGCAACAGGACAATGACCCAAAACACACAGCTAAAAACACCCAAGAAAGGCTAAGAGGAAAACATTGGACTATTCTAAAGTGGCCTTCTATGAGCCCTGACCTCAATCCTATTGAGCATCTTTGGAAGGAGCTGAAACATGCCTTCTGGAAAAGGCACCCTTCAAACCTGAAACAACTGGAGCAGCTTGCTCATGAGGAGTGGGCCAAAATACCTGCAGAGAGGTGCAGAAGTCTCATTGACAGTTACAGGAATCGTTTGATTGCAGTGATTGCCTCAAAAGGTTGTGCAACAAACTATTAAGTTAGGGGTACCATCATTTTTGTCCAGGCCTGTTCCATGAGTTCATTTTTTTTTATATAATTCCGTTGAAGCATGGTTGAAAAGCAATGTCTGACTTTCATTGGTTAACATTCATAGAATTCTTATTTATTATTACTTTTGTCAGATTAAAGTTATTTCGGTGACCATTGTGAGTTTTTCTTTCATTGATCGAAGGGTACCAACAATTTTGTCCACGTGTGTAACACGTCCAGGAAGAGAGCACTTTATTACTAAGGAACCCAGCAAAGCACAGTGTCATATTCCTTATGTAATGTTCATAGGGAGCTGTACAGCAGGTAGGGGAATTAACATTTCTGCAGTTGAGCTTAAGTTCTCGGGTATATTTCATCTGCTAAACACTGTCTGTGGAAATCCTGACAAAAATTTCACGTTTAGAATAAAGGTCCATAACCCATCAACTCCCATGCTGATCCAATAAACTCTGCTGATATAATGCTCCTGTTTTCGAATTCAATTAGATACAGTTATGATAAAATTCCTCCTTAACATGAAACAGGCAAAGAATATTGCAGTTTTTGGCATATTTAAGGTAAACTTCCCTAAGAACCCCCATCTGGGCAGACAAAGTTCCACATTGTTATTTCTGGAACCTCCAGCCAACAAGCCTTTTGTTTCCACCCCAAAAACATATCAGTTTACCGCACATGCCAAGGAGAATACATTGCTTCAGATTGAAATTTTACAATCAGCGCTGTCTGTGCATGAATTTACCTCCCTCACTGCAAACTGTCCTCTGTTGCAACTGCTAAAAGTGTCTTCAAAAATTCATGTCTATGCATGCAAAGTAGCAATTCGTTTTACAGTTTATAGTTAAGACAATCAAGACAAATAGCACGCTTGCACTGGGCGCCATAAATCTGCTTTATACAGATCATTTTATGCAGATGTATTCAAGGCTGTGTGGAGGTGGTACATGCTCTGTATTTTCCTGTGAACTTGAGGTCTGCGTCTGTCACTTTACAAACACTTTTTTAGTCATAAGATAAGTCACACTGTGCTAATGCATACCTATAGATCACTATATCTGTAGATCACTCAAAATTGCTTCACTTTAAAGTGTAGTTAAAACAGGGAGTTGAAATTAATACCTTTTTTTATGGAAAGTCAAAGGCCTTTTTCACTTATAGATACTGTATGTTACAAATCATTGGCTTCATCTGTAAAAGTTGGAGCAACTGATTAGTGGAAATTTATTAATGCAGCCAGAATGTAAAACCATAAATCTTTTGGTGATAAACATCAAATGCCATCTTTAAACATTATATTTAAATTCTAAACAAATATACGAAAAAAAAAATTCTAAATGTACGAAAAGACTTTATCTAGCTGATTGTCTGCACAAATTGCTAGCAAATCAATGATATTTTGGTTAAGTTCTTATGCATATTAGACTGAGACACAAATAAAAGCAACTCCTACGTAAAGCTTATATGATTGACAGGACTTTAACTACAGTTCTACAGTTTATAACATTTTATCCCTAAGATACCAGCACATGTTAATTAAAGTTTCATTGACACAGATGCGCAGAATGGCGTAAAAACAATTCTGCCCCATATTCCTAAAATTTAAATATAATATTAAAACCAGGATTGATGCTTACACAAATTCATCAGTAAGACTCATCTGCTTGAAGTAACATAATAGTATAACTACAACCCATGTTGGAGACAGTTTGACACCATGTATTAATGGTTAATACTACAGTCTATCACCATCAGGAACAACTTTATCAAAAAGACGAATGACCAAAGAAGTGACATAAAGTGACTTGGGTTGATGCCCGTCTCCAGAACTCTAATGGGAGATAAACATCATGCTTTCCTACATTATTCTTTCAATTGGTATTTTGTTGGTGGTGATAGAGAGCCCTGCCTAACACTTTGCTTCCAAATATTCCATAAATGTATAATTAAGATGGTATTTGGTAACTGTTGAGGACATAATATATAGCTTGCATTCATAACATTTCAGTGAGCCATTGTGCCATGTGAATGAGGGCTTTTTTCATCATAATAGAGTCCACTCCCACCAGGAAAGAAATCATCATAGGGTAAAGGTCATTAAACAGAATAATTTTCTTTTCACTTACACTAACTCTTCACTTCAAAGTGGCAAGTATTTGCAAATCCTGCCAGCAAAATGCCGCCAATGAAACAGACAGTGTGTTTATTTATGTGTCACCTGTCTGTACACAGATTTTTAATTAACAGGAGCTTTGCAGCTAAAAGCATCTCTTTATCTTGGGTGAATCTTTCAAGTGTACATATTACATTGACTTGTTTTTACTTACGTACATTTTGTGTGTGTAAGCTGCCCTGAGTTGCCAGAGAAAGTTGTGCTTATTCAAAATGCCCTATGTCTTGTAAAAACGCAATCAGTCATGAAAAGTGATATCAAATAAGCCAACTCAAGGTGTACAGTGGGCATGTGCCACCCTAATGCCAGATCTACTTCATTCTCTCATCAGTCACTACTGAAGTGTTTTGCATCTACGTGAGACGAACTCTTTTGCTGGCAACATTACAGTATCTTCAGTTCTGTTTACATTGTAATATAGATTCAGAAAGATAAAAATGTCTAAGGATGTTCAGGGTATATTTCAACATTTCAAATTTCACACAGCTTAAATAGCTTTTTTTTATTCAAACACGTATTTTCCCATATATGGTGGCTTTATTTATTTATATATAATTTTTTATGCATCACCACTATATATAGCCACATGATACTTTTGTGAACTGTAATAAGGGCAAAAGGAAAAAGTGGGGGAAATGTCGTTTTGGCAAGTTTTTGCTTTTAAAGGTATGGAGAGTTATTCCTCCAAAGGCCATAAGAAGAGAAGCAATCATGGTAAATAATCCTCAATAAAATGAGAACCACAAGATGGGCCATATATATTCTCCCTACACTCAAAAACAAGGTCTTTAACTGCCACTGGCCAGTAAAGTCTGCATTCATTCATTACTCATGCCATACTTGGTCTGAGCCACTCTAGATGTTGCTGTTAAGATTGGAAAATGAAAGTGGCTACAATTAATGGTAATAAAATATGAGTACATTTCCTGCCACAACAACAACCTGCATATTGATTAGCAGTTCAGAGTTGAGACACTTACAATAAGTGCCAACCTCAATCATTTACTCATTAATTTTAGCAACTGAATTATGCTGATCAATGATTAGCTGAGTAAATGTTGGAGCCAGAACCAATCACAAAAAAACTGGGTGCAAGGTATGAGAATTCACCCTGTATAGGATGCCATTTCATCGCATGGCACCACAATTTTATTTCCCAAACCTCATGTAATTAAATCACCAATGCTAGTAACAGCTGATTTATTGATTATAGAAAACAGTTATATAGCTGCAGAACTGGGCAATACTACTGTATATTCTCATTCTGTACAGAATGAGATGATTTTGTTTTTTGTTTTGATAATTTAATGTTACACAGTAATTGGGATCATATAATACTACAGTGTTAGTAATTTCACAGTTTTGATAGGCCTTAGCTAGGAATATCACACTATAATTGTTGCTGTTTTCATGAGGTTTAGCTTGGATGAATTAAGGAACCACACATTAATAATATACCACTGGATTATGTAACTTGTTCAGAGAAAATATTACCATCAATTTTTTTTTCATTAACAGCAATGCACTAATAATTGGTTCAAGTCATTTTTGATAATGGCCATATTTTTTATTCTCTCCCAGAACAATAGAAAGTACTCTATTTTGTAAACTCTAATTGCAGCTATAAAGAGTGAGACTGCATGCTGATCTTTGATCATCCTGAAAAAACAACTTCTAGCACTATTTAAAGTTATTCACATCTGTCTGGAAGACAGAATACAGTAAATGGTGTGTTGGACCACAACATTCGTTTTATTTTGTATAGCACTGTGGTTTTCAATGGAGTGCCAAAAAGTGTGTTGTGGTAGCATGTGCTACTTGTTCACTGCATGTTGCCTGCTGAATGCAGAATTTCGCAGGATCTGAGTTTAAAGCTTCAACATGGTGCCTTTTATTTGGGAAACTATAAAATTGAGAGCTATGAGCTCACAGTTTCTGATAATGGGTGAGGCTGTTAGTACTTCTTGCTGCTTCCCCAATAAGTCACCCTTTACTTTCTCCTTAGTGCTTCACATTCTACTCCTTTGCATGGATCATGACGTCTGAACCAATGAATGTGCTGCTACTGCATGTGTGCCAGGCCTTGAATCTACACAGTGCAGCATGACAGCTGTTAGGGACAGGATGCTAGAAAAGGAGCATGGTTTGCTATTGCATGTGGGGTTATAGTAATCAGTCATTTCAAATAAATAAAAGCAGGTGAAAGTATATATATATATTTTTTGGCCATGTTGGTTAAAGTTGAACAACATGTACAAACATACACATTATATATTGGGGTGTCTGTGACACGTACACAGCAGAATCCCGACTGTGGTATTAACACCCAGAGTGTTGAATTAACGCCCATAGTGTTGAATTAACACCCTAAATAGTGACTATACACACGTGGACAAAATTGTTGGTACTCTTCGGTCAATGAAAGAAAAACTGGTCACATAAATAACTTTAATCTGACAAAAGTAATAATTAAATAAAATTCTATGAATGTTAACCAATGAAAGGCAACAGAATTATTTAAAAAAATAAACTCATGGAACAGGCCTGGACAAAAATGATGGTACCCCTAGAAAATACTGAAAATAATGTGACCAAAGGGACATGTTAATTCAAGGTGTGTCCACTAATTAGCATCACAGGTGTCTACAATTTTGTAATCAGTCAGTGGGCCTATATATAGGGCTCCAGGTAGTCACTGTGTTGTTTGGTGACATGGTATGTACCACACTCAACATGGACCAGAGGAAGTGAAGGAAAGAGTTGTCTCAGGAGATTCGAAAGAAAATTATAGACAAGCATGTTAAAGGTAAAGGCTATAAGACCATTTCCAAGCAGCTAGATGTTCCAGTGACTACAGTTGCACATATTATTCAGAAATTCAAGATCCATGGGACTGTAGCCAACCTCCCTGGACGTGGCCTGCAGGAGGAAAATTGATGACAAATCAAAGAGACGGATAATCCGAATGGTAACTAAAGACCCCAGAAAGACTTCTAAAGAGATCCAAGGTGAACTTCATGCTCAAGGAACATCAGTGTCGGATCGCACCATCCGTCGTTGTTTGAGCCAAAGTGGACTACATGGGAGACGACCAAGGAGGACACCATTGTTGAAAACAAATCATAAAAAAGCCAGACTGGAATATGCCAAACTACATGTTGACAAGCCACAAAGCTTCTGGGAGAATGTCCTATGGACAGATGAGACAAAAATGGAACTTTTTGCCAAGGCACATCAGCTCTATATTCACAGACGGAAAAATGAAGCATATGAAGAAAAGAACACTGTCCCTACAGGAGGCTCTGTTATGTTCTGGGGCTGCTTTGCTGCATCTGGCACAGGGTGTCTTGAATCTGTGCAGGGTACAATGAAATCAAACAATTTTGTCCACGTGTGTAGGTCCAGGTGAACACTTAAAGTGTTAAATGAATACTGGGGATTTTGCTAGTCAAAGTGTTTCTGTCTTGCATGCTTTTCTAATTTAATACATAAAAACCTACAAATTATACAGTATGATCATCACCGACTGGAGTAAAATGTTGAATTTCAGAATTCATTTGATTTCTGGTACTGGCCCCACTATCTTCAAATAAATTGAGTAGGTGAGAACTTAACAAGTTTGTGTTAAACCTGTTGGTGATTCTGGTAACACTAAATGAACTTCTCTCCTCTGCTGCAGGGGTAAGTCTTGGTTTTACTTTCCTCGGATGTGAGAACTGTATAGCTACAATACATCACTATAATACATGCAAACATCTGCCTCCTTTCCTCTTTTTAACATGCCATACTATAACTCAACATTGAACTCTGTAATACGCTCAGAAAACACACTGTTTATTTTAGGAATCACTTTTTTGGTGAATTTATATTCTTTTTTCCCCCACTCAGAATCATAATGGACAATCCCTACTTGGAACCTTAAAAGAACCTGTAAGTTCTTTTGAATTAGTGTAGGTGTTGATACAATACTTCTTTTTGCTTGTGATAAAGATTGACCCTTATTTAGGAGTCAGTGTTAATATAATGATTGATATATTTCTCATGCTTGAATAACAGATTATGGTTGCTGTGCTATTTGTAATAGTAAATTAAGGTTTATGATTAAATTATGTTCAATTAAGTATCAGTACTTTGCATTTCATATCTTATATAAGAGTGTATTATTTCAAAAATGACACAGATCACAGTCCAGACATCATTAAACACAGTGCAAACATTATATCTAACCTCTTCAGGTCCCAGAATCCACCAAATGTGTCCAGATTTACATTCCTTACTGCTATAACATAAGGTTCAATGTCAAATTTTTATTATGCATTTTTGTCAATTTTTCTATATAACATTTATATGCTAGAGCTTATAAGATAAGATAAGTTTTTTTTCACAGTAGTATGATTCTAAACAAAAAATTATTTATAAAGATACATAATGCATTCACTAGAGAAAAAGCTGTAACTCCTTATTCATACCATACCTAGAATAATAGGTGACAGTTTTTTAATCTTGTTGGAACACTTGGTTTGAAATAATGAGGAAAATTACATTTTGGAATAAAAAAGAGCTAAATGATTTCCTTTGATTACTGAAGTTATAGTAAGGACTAGGCATAACATCAACATGCTGTATGTGTGTGCATGTGTGTGCATGTGTGTGCGTGTGTGTGTGTGTGTGTGTGTGTGTGTGTGTGTGTGTGTGTGTGTCTCACTGCCCCACATTTGTCCTTTATTAGAATCACTCAGCTGTGCAGCTCTTAATTTAGAAGATTGTATAACAAACCAGGAGATGAGTGTAAATATGATACCCTTACAAAACATTTGCACAATTCACCTTGGGACCGCTGTCTGTGTTGGTCAGACTGTGTACTTCGTCACTGCATTAAATCAGAAGTATGCAGCTGAACACAAGCACATACACACCAAACACACACATGTTGTACACGTCTACCATCCACTATTTATACTTAGGTTCATCACTGTAATATCATGTATCAACTACAATGTGTTTAATATCACTACTGCTTAACTACTGCATAAAAAGTATATTCAGATTAACAGACTTTGCTGCCCTTGACATCAAGAGTATGTAGCACTGTGCAGTTATGCAGCTAGATGATACATAGCTATATCAACGCATGTCAGTCGGTAAAGTCCCTCTAAGCCAAACATTTAACGAATGTACAGTGTGACAGAGGAGAATGGTGCACACTTGAGAGCTGGTTTCACTCAGCAACACTGACTGTAAAAGCTGATTTCTGGTTCTTGGCTTCCAAGAGAAACACCTGCTCTTGGGCCAAATCCAAACATTTTAGAGCAAGATTCCTGGTTCATAAAAATCTGTAAAATGCATCATAAATCTTATATATTACTAATGTTCTAATTGTAACATCATAGCCATTATTTCAAGAAAAGACAGGTTACTTATTGCTAACTAGGCTCCTACCAAGGTCGTGCTTGTGTCTAGAATAGTTCAAATGATTGAATGCTACTTCTCTGGTGTGGTTAGACTGACAGAAAGGAGCATGGGTTATTGCTGCAGCAAAATGTGTGATTGGAAAGAAAGGCACTACTATATTTTTTTTCATGAACACTTTGCATAAAATGTCTTTTATTACAGCAGGTCCATCCAGTCGGTCAGCCAAACACATGCTTCATTTGGCTAAAGATGGTGTCGCCTCTGTAGCTCATTCATCTTCTTGGATGTATTTAAGTCTCAGAGGATCTAAGAGAAGGGTTTTAAATAACATAGTAATATTCATAGCTGTTACCTCATCACTTCTACTACATCCGCAAAAAAGAAATGCGTGAACACAGTAGCAATATGTGCAGTACTATTTGACTCTGTACAAACCTGTAAGGACTCGCTTGACATGGAGACAATAGATGTTCAATGGATGGATGACATGGTCAAAGCAAGACACAGGGAGAAAAAACCTTAATAAGCATGTACTAATAATGCACTTACCAGCTAATAATATTACTAACACCTCTTAGGGGCTTCATTGATATACTACAAGCATCACGCACATGGGAATGATTGATTGGTGTTCTGACCAAGTTGTTACTGGGATGTCACTGGGATGTTTCTACGTCAATGAACAACAACCACTTCAGGCTTTTGCTATGACCATGGTAGGTTCATGCTATGTTGTAGAAGGCTGCACTAAGTTACGTTCTTGTGGTGCTTGCCACGTTTACAGTATGGCGCACATGCAGCAGATTTTCAGCGTGTCCCTATCATGTTCAGAGAATTTCGCATAAATACTGCATCCAGTTCCTCACACCATCTCTTCGTGATGAAAAGCACTACATGTGTCATGGTATTTATACCAACCTCCCGGATGCAATGATAACACAGTAAGCCGGTGATAAGCACCTGGTAAAAGCACAGCGGAATCTGATCATACACAGTAATAACTCAATACTCCATCTCAATGTACCTGGTGAGCGCAGGATCCTGTTTTCGTAATAGGACATTAGTGACAACATGAGGGACACATTGAGAACCTGACAGGGATGTGGCAAGTAGTAAGAACTTGGTAAATGCACTTTTTTCCATTTTGACCCTCTTCCTGTAAGTTCAGTGCGAACTTATGAGACGGGTGGTCTTGTCTCGCATTTTACCTTTATTCAGCATGGCACAAATCTGGCGCCATGTGACACTTTGTTCAGACCCAATAACAAGTATCATAACGCCCATGTAATTAATCAGTCTGGTTTATCAGCCATGAATGTCCTGCATCCTTTAGGCCTCTTTGCACTGATGAACATAAATTACGTTTAAATTGAAGCTGCAGTTTCAATATCCTCCTTGATTAAGGACCACTAGGGAAAGATGCACCAAGGTCGAGCATAGCGTACGTTGCATGCTGTCTCTTGTTCTAGTCTCTGTCCTATAACTGTTGCCTTTCTCATAGATTATTCTGAAATCAATAATTACTGACTGTTTTCATCCCATGTTTTCTTTAAAAATATTATTTTTCCATTAAAATTCTGCACACGTAGTACAAACAATTGTACCATCAAGCTTTGAAAACTTAACTGAAACCAAATCGCCTTCTGTTAAACAATGAAACTTAACATTATGTGAAAGGATGACTGTTTTCTTAAGCAACTCTATTCAAATGCACACAGATTGGCTCAGACAGCTGCTCTAGCACCTCAGCCATCACCCCACACCCTCCACCTCCCTCTACACTTGACACAAGGCGCCACAAATGCCATGGATCAAGCAGCCGCCGCCAACAGACAGCTCAGTGAAGTCAGAGTGAGTCTGGTACTCCATCTATAACTAGTGGCCGTGTTGCAGAAAGGAGTTCAACTGGCCTGTAGCATACAGTTAGGATGATTAATAAGCAGGTACCACGTTTAGATGCTTCTACTGTTGTGGTTGTAGGGTCTTAAAATAAGTTAAACATGTTCAGTCTGGGCATTCTGCTAACTTCAAACTTTACCATATTCCTGCTACCCTCTCCTCTCCTCTTTATCATACACCTGCTACTCTCTTGTAATGTGTCACCGTTTTATACTCTATATGTTTGTAGCACTGACCCTGGAACACACTGCATTGATAGCTAATTGTGTGCTGTATTACCCTACTTATTATTATTATTATTATTATTATTATTATTATTTCTTTTATTTATTTATTTATTTATTTTAATAATTATTATTATTTATTTATTTATTTATTTTAATTATACTTTTTATTATTTAATTATTTTTTGGGTAAAAATCATTACTTTATTTTGTACAGTAATAAACTTTTATATACTTAATTACTTAATAATCACAGTAATCGAAAAAGATAGTTATGCGAGAAAGGAAAATGTAAGTGATGGATCTTGGCATTAACAAATACATTGCAAAGTCTTACAGTCTCAGAAACAACGCGGTCAGTGATGACCTTAATACTCAGTGAGGAAATGCTCAGTTAATGCTCAAAGTAGTTTTTTAACACATAATCGATAAGATTGCAAAATCTGTTTAAAAAAGTAATCAGCAGTGTCTGATTCATTGTGCTGCAACGATGCCCTTTTGATTTGACCTGGCATTAACGTGACATGTGTCCGCAATGCCAGTCTTTCACAGATCCCTCCTGCTGCAACCTAACAAATCCACACCCCCGTGAAAATGACAAGGAGCTGTCAAACATACAAAGAGATCTTATGGACACTGATAATGTTGCCCATTCATTGAATGTGAGGCAGTTCCAACAGCAATCCATGCCTCTGCCTCCATTCAGTTGCTATGATACAAAACATACAAACTCAGCAATGCATGACAACAAAACCATCATGAAGCGTCTATACAAGAATCTGACGTCTAAACAGATGATGCTTGATGAATGCCTATAATTAAAAAACGTGATGAATACACATTAGAGTAGGACAAAAGAAGCAATGCATTTTCCAAAAATAAGCAAATAAAATAAATAATAATAATAATAATAATAATAATAATAATGAAAAAAATATAGAATGAATGCAGACATACTGCATATGCATCTGCTGTTGAAATTTACTATCATTAAAAGACAAATATTTTAATTCATTTTATTGTCATATTTAATAATAACTGTATTACTGTTTAAATATTTTCATAAGTCTTATTCATCCTCTTAAAAATTGGCAATGAGGTTTTAGGCTGTTATGGACTAGACTGCACTGTATGCTATCCTACAGTATACTATAATATACTACAGTATACTCCTCTATATACTGTAGATTATATACTGTATACACCCACTATGTACCCACTATACTGTACTTTACTATACTATACTGTTGGCAATCACTGCTGACTGAGCTAATTACAAAATAAATCTCCTGATTAAAGCCATCTTCCTACAGTATATGTCAATGTAATATACTTTCCTATAGCCTTTCTTGGACTAGCTCATATAATCTGAAATTACTGGAATATTTCTCTATAATGTTCTGGTGTTCATTTCCCTAAAGGTTTAGAATGCAATCAAGTTCATTAACTTCATTTTAAGAGTTTTCTTTAATTAACATAGTTTGCCTGAAAAATAATATGTCTTCATTTTGGCAGTTTTAAGATACAAGGAGCAAAAGGTATTACAAGCTTCAGGGAATATTTTGTACATAGTTTCTTCACGTCACGGATGTGTTAAAATGCATAGTTTGTCAAAATTGTTTTGGTTATATCAATGCAAATTGTTTTATGATTTTGAAAAATGCTATAATTCAGGTTCCCACGGGTTTTATTGCACAATGGGAAAATCTGCCTGAAATTGCGTTTGTGCCAATGTAAATGTTTAGATTCATATCAATCATATGTTGAGTTTCAATAAAAAGAATATAGCAAACTTGTGATTATGTGGTGAATTACTGGCGAGAAAAAAATTGGAAAGGGAAAACAATGCTGAGTTTTGACCGCAAGCAAGACAATTTAATTACAAAGACTGTTGAAGATAGTGAGAAAACTTTTAACAATACAAAAGCTTCAGTTTACAGAATTGTCAGTCTCCTCCTGTACCAGTTTCTATTTCACATTGGTAGTTGATGACAGAGCTTCGTTGTGATAGTACAGATAGATCTCCCAATTTTAAAAAAAGGATATAATGAGGGTAACCAAACATAGTAAATGCAAAAGATTGTCACATGCAATGTGTCTTCCATGTGTCTTTTACTCCCAAATGAGCAAAATCAGTGCATACTGAGTATATATAAATCCTTAGACACACTTTGTTATGTACAAATATTTTGTTTAAAACAATTATATCATTTACTTTTCTGTAATTGCTTTTTATGTTTATGGAAATTTTTTCTCATAGCTTTTTCTGACTTTTGAAACTTCTATACTTCTTTTTAGGAAACTTTATATGTTCTATATATTCTTAAGAACAGTCATCAAAGAATTATTGGTTTCATTAATAGAGGGTTTTAGAAAAGATTTTGTGCATACATAATGTTAAGTTGTTCATTACCCACTGAAATTTGGAGTAACAAATGTACTCCTATGCTGCTCTCCTCTTCCTCGAAAGATATCATTTGCAGTTTGTGACCTTGAGACTCCATCTGCGACTTGTTAATCCTTTCACATATCTGCGGACTCCTCTCACTTTGGTGCATCTAGATTTATTTTTTTTATCATGGGTGTAATATCTTTGGCTGTGATATCACCTTGGACAACTCCTCTTTCCAAAAGATCTGGGTGGGCAGCTGGGGTAACTCTAGCCTCTCTCCCAACCACAGCCAAAAACTATACCCAGAATGTCTGACCTCTTCATTAACAGTGCTAAGGAGAACTTTAATATTCAGTGCCCTATGTCCAGAAACACACAGCAGTTACATAATGCATAAAGATTTACTATCTGGGTCTACAAATTAGTGTGTTTGTGTTTTCCTTTCCATTGAAATGATTAAATGTCATTATTGCTGTAAAATTGGCCACGTAAAATTGCATGTGATTTATACACACATACAGGGCCTGTATGTTAAACAACAAGGATTTTATTAAATATAAAAGAAGATATTTAGCTTAAATCTTTACCATATATGAAGAGTTTTTTTTTCTTCTTATATCTAAGCTCCCTTAAGGCTGTTTCTTTTACTATAGCTTAAAGTGGCGGAATCAGACTTGATTGCTTTTTCCCATTTGCCATTTTCTATGTGGTTTGTAGAAGCTGGTGCATCTAGGCAATTTCTGTAACCATTCACTTCAATGGTAAAAAAAAAAAGAAGAAGAAAAAAGTCAGTTTCAGTTCTATCCATTAAATAACACGATCTGATATCACTGTGCTCTCAACGATGTTGCCACCAGCTGTTAGACAAGTGTAAAATTAAAATGTGTGTTGGCCTGTCCAAATTAATGTGTCCTCTGCACAAAAGAGCCAGCTCGTACTGTATGTATGCTGAAGGTGAAATGTGAATAGAGTGGGCCACTGTCACTTTTGTTTGAATAGAGATTCTTTCATTGGCTTCAGAATAGTTCTCAGAAATGTAATTGCCTGCTAACTGGTCTTTTATATGACTTCTTTATGAATATTCTAGTAGGGATTTTCCAACCTTTATGTGGGAGCTAGTGGAAAACAATAAGCTGTAATGAATTTAAAAGGGTGGGTGGGTGCCCATATCCCCATCCCCATACTGTATGTACTGTAATAATTTCAAACCTGCACACAATTTGGAATGCACAGTTGTTGTTTTTTTGTTAGACATGTTTGTGATATTTTAGTGCAAAAGTTTCACAGATTTGTAAAAACAAGATAAAAGAAAAGAACAATTTACTGGGATTCTGGGATTGTGAAAAATTCTAAATACATTCCCTCTCCATTCATTCGAGCTATTCTCTGTGTTGTGGTTGTAATCATGGAAGCAAAAAGGCGTTAAATAGTCATTTTCCAGAAGGCATTACCATCAATAAAAAGGAAAGCCTGTTAGAGTTTCTTATTGCCTAATTTTTTTTTTCTTCATTCGTGATACACGGCTGTTGAACTCTTTATTGTCAAGCTTTCCAGGACTGCTTCTACAACATGATAAAGTGCTAATAAGAAGAAAAAAAAGTACTCATGGCTTACTGCCGGACCTACGACTTCATGTTTCTTAGACTTTCTGTTAGCGAGGAGCAGGGGGAACATTTATCAGTGAAATTCCTGCCACGTTGCCACATCATCATATCATAATTCAGTCAAGTTTCTTATTAAGTGTCTGAAACAAATCTCGCAGTGAAGTCCATGGCAGCAGAGTCAATTACATTCATGCCCAAATTCAAAAGTCATATACTATAATATACCTTTATATGTTCAATTCAGTCCTAGATGTTCAGTTCGTATACCAGTTAATGACATAAAAGTTATTATTAAAACTGGTTTCAATTGGGCACAGGTAGACCAGATAAGATATTGACTGCCCCGATCAGAAAGCTCATTGAGGTGCCTTTTGTAATGAGTCTGTTCACCAAATCAATTTGACCAAAACTATTTCAGGAGTACTTTTATATTTGTATGCATTTTTTTATTATTTTATCTTAAATTAATACCAGTTAAAAGTAAGATTATGCAGCTAACTTACAGTAGCTCGAAGCTTTATGTTATTCAGCAAAAAAAAAAAAACATCCTGGTTATTTTTTTCCCATCCTAACAGTCATAATGCACAATGACCAAAGGCCTCAAAAAGTATGTCTGCTCCTGTTTTAGGTAATAGGCAGCTACCTTTGAAGGATAATATGAAAACCGCCTCAGAATGGAACACACCTTGTCACTGAGTAATGCTTTCCAACATCGACTGACTATCTTTACAGTATTTAGCTAAATGCAACAACTGTATGCAGACGCTCCTCCCGTGCTGCATGTCCTTTCTCATGTGGAATTGGGATAATGATTTTGGCATGGAAATAAAGTATGAGGTATGGTTTAAAATAGTATCTCATTGGAATTAGCCTGAGCTCAGAGGAGTCAGACAGAGGTTGCTTTCTACACATCACTCTCGTGTACGGATGTAGCTACAACGCTCCTGTCCAAGCACAACATCACGTGGGTCTTGGAATCAGCACGAGCTTGTCAGATTTTGCTCACTTATGTTTACCTGGTAGTGCTGGAGCATGTCATGAGACATCAGGGAGGGACAGCTACTGAGTTGCACTCAGTTGCAGCACATACAGTATAAGCAGTGCTTTGCATGTTGTTTTCGACTACGCCATCGTGGAAGCCATGTAATTTCATACAGTATGTCAGTGAAAAGTGCACTGGCTCTCAATCAATCAACCAATGTCAAAGAATAATTTCACCTTCATAGTAATTACCTACAAGTAAGCAGCACACAAAAGTAACAGCTCAAAAAAAACGTGCAAAGTGTTTGCTTATCCACACTGGAACTGAAATCATATATCTATATCATATATGGTTTTTCCAGGTTTACACGTTGATGTGTGTGGCGCAAACTGTGAAAGGTAATGCATTAGTAGATTGCTACTTTTAACAATGGCATGTAATCTATTGAGACGCACTCTTTTGTCATCTAGCCTATATATTAACCTATATATATATAGAAACAAAAAAAATGGGGCAGTAGCAATACTATTTGTGAGGAAAGAGTGGGGGTCAGATGGACAGTAGACACTGACAGTAGACATAGATATGATAACGTCATAACGTACTACACTGCTGATTCCTCTTTGATCAGCAACAAATGATCAAAGAGGAATCCTGCCCTATGTTAGGCCTTATATTTCTGGCTTGTCATGAAACAAATCTGTTGACAAGTTGACCTTGTTGGCAACGTTACTGTACATACAACACGATTTGCTGTTTGTGCGCAGAACATGTCTGAAATTAAATGGGAAGCTGCACTCGTAGATTATTATACTCGGTATTATTCTGTTTTATGAGGCGCCGTATAGGGCTTAAATCAAACTTTACTCATGCACACGCATATGAAACACTTGCATACACATATATGAAACAGTCACACATCTATATATACTACTAACTGCTCACACAACTACATATGAAATGCGCGCACACACACCTATGAGACGCGCGCACATATATACAAACTCTCCGTGCACATACACACGCAAACTCTCCGTGCGCAGACACCTATGAGATGCACGCACATACACCTATGAGATGCAAGCACACACACCTATGAGATGCACGCGCACACACATATGAGATGCACGCACATACACAAAGTCTCCGTGCGCACACTCACACATACACACACACACTCACACGCACAAACAAGGAAATTCCTATCAGTCATTACAATATTTATTATAATTATTTTCGAGGACAACACCATATAAACAGGACACAATAATTAAATTTTAATTTAATTAAGAAATATTTAGTATTACATAGACTAGTAATCTGTATAAATAAATAAATAAATATCCGTACATCTTGTAAATTAATCGAATCATTTATTCACAAGTTATAAACGTTTCAAAACGTTATATATTTTAGTGTCAGTTTTTTCAATACATATTCTATATTTACTGTCCGTAGCGTGAAATTTCCACAGCAGCAGGGACGGGTATCCAAGGTGCTTATGTTACTATGGTAACGCATGTAGGAAGTGACGTTGCAGGATGTTCCGAATGGCGGAATTTTGTAGAGTGAAGTTCCCTTAACAGACATTCCCCAACATGGAGTAGGGTGTAGGGTGTAGTAATTTCAATGTATATGGAGTTGCCGATTCATTCTCTCTGATTAGTAGTAGCATTTTTAAATAGACCGTTACTGGACAGTTTAGAAGACAGCGAGGGGTTTATTTATTATCACCACAAAAGGATCCGACATACTGTATTAGCCACAGATTCCGTGCTTCAATTTTCTTTTTGCTAAACATCACCTGCGTTTTGTGCCGCTGCAATATTCAGACATTATGTGGACAGTTGTGAATATGCCTTGGGATTGAACAGTGATGATCATTATACTGTCCTACTCCGTCTTCTAAACTGTCCAACAGCAGGCTGTTTACAAACCGCTACTACCAATCATGGAGTATGAAGCGACAAGTCCGTCTACACTGAAATTACTTCCTTTTACACTGAAATGCCTTCCGGTTACACTGAGAATTTCATATGTGTGTGTGCGGAGAGTTTGCGTGTGTATGTGCACGGAGAGTTTGCATATATGTGCGCGGAGAGTTTGTATATATGTGCGCGCGTCTCATAGGTGTGTGTGCGCGCATTTCATATGTAGTTGTGTGAGCAGTTAGTAGTATATATAGATGTGTGACTGTTTCATATAAGTGTATGCAAGTGTTTCATATGTGTGTGCATGAGTGAAGTTTGATTTAAGCCCTATACGGCGCCTCATACTGTTTTCTTTATTTACAGTCACATGCTTCTGAAGGAATATTTACACACACTAGTGTTATGATGTCTGAGTAAGCAATATATCTAATGTAATTAACCTTTTCCCTTGAATTCCCTTTTTATAGTCATAATGCCTGCTTCTTAAGGAAGTGAAAGTGAAGTTAGAGTTTTCATATAATGTCAAGAACAGGTGTAATGACCTCACTCCAGACTACAGCTCCAAACGGTGCATAACCTATTCCTTAATAATATGCCTTCACTTAACACACATTTTAGCACTGCAGTTCAGTTGAGATGTTCAGCTGTCAAGCCATATGATGCCTTGAAATCCAGTACAAGGCAATGCATACATATTTTTAAATTGTAGGGATCAAGGGATATATGACCACTAGAGAAGGGAAAGGCTGGCATTAGTCTGGCATCCTCATCTTCAGAGCCTAACAGCTGGTCTAGTGATCTACTACATTTCATCGAGTGTCAGTCTGCTCACATAGGCTCAAATTATACAATTACAAGAATTAATGAAGATCACTGGTGAAAACAATATAAAATATAATTAATTGTACCTCCCTTGAGGAGAAACATGGTACAAGCTACAACTTATCTAGTCGTTTTTCTTTTTTAGGGTTTCAGTCAAGGATGAAGAAGTTGTTTCATAATCGAAGATATGCACCACTTTCAGCATTTTCTGTTCAGTTTCAGAATAATAGGGGTCCAGATGACATATAATTTTTCTAAGTGCATACTGCTCCCCACATTATCACTACTGGTAATGTGAGACTGCAGAGGTCATAAAAGTGTTGCCATATTACTTTGGTGCAATGCCAGTAGCTATAAGTAAGGACCAATTACATGTCACTAAGATCCTACCATTATCCCTTTTTAAATGAACCCTAAAATACATCTACTCAAGTTGAAGGACATAACACTGGTAATAAACAAGGGAGTTGTGGCATTGCACCAATAAAAGGTCTATTGATTAACCAACACTGATTTGTTTCTCCCTAAAGGTTACTGATACGAGCCATGATGTAAACGTTCAACCACAAGCTATCGTCCAACTTTTCCCACCAGATTGGTCCACCAGAAGCGTCTAGCAACCCCCTATACACAAGTGAGTTTTGGCTTAAAGGTATCCATTATTGAGGAGGACATCTGAAAAATGAGTAGGGAAAGACTGTTGGGAGGCCAGAAAGCCTGAGTAGCTCCAAGGCACAGCACATTAGCCTGGATCTACCCGATTTACTTCATGTATTCAAGGCCAGACTCACACTGCACATGCAAAACAAAAACAATGTGCACCAAGATGGAAGAATCACAAGTTGGGGTTTGGGCGACAGGCTAAATTGCACTTCATTTCCTTAAACAGTCAACAGCACAAATGACTCGTTGATATAAATGCTCAGAGCAAGCTATTATTGGCTGCTTTGTTCCTTTTGAATCTTAAGTTTCCTGAAGAGGCTCTTTGTCTTGTGTTGTATTTTCTGCATTTCCGTCCTATCCTGTGGTTTTCACCCTTTGTGAAAGCAAGACCAGGTCCAGATGTCTTCGTTGTCTTTCTCTATATATGTAACTTTGTACTGTCCAAAAAACATTGTGTGTTCCAGAGGTTACAGCTGAGGATTATAAACCAGAAGTTTTAAAGCATATTGCTAGTTTGTGAAGAGTGCCAAAGATTTACTTTGAACCATAGCTATTTTGACTAAGAAAGCCCTTCGTAAGTGTGCACTCTATATTCAGTACATAAGCAATTTTAGATTGCTCATGCACCCCTAAATTATATTCCAATACATCTAAAGACAATGAAATTATAATGAAATAAGACAATCACTATTGTCTAAAATCATTCCGTTACAGTTCAATCTGTTTAAAGACACGAACAGTGGTGTCGTTAGGTCCGATCATTTGGAGCTTCAGCCCTGAATATTTTAAGCTTAGCTCCAAATATTTTCTACGTGAAGTATAGGTGTTTTATAGCAAAGCATCAGACAGACTTATAGAGTCAAAGAGCCGGAACTCAGTGTCCGAAAGAGGGGAGGGAAAACTGAAAAATGAAAACGCTGCACGCAAAGCTGGAAGACGCACGCTCCAGGCGTCAATAAAAGCTCCAGGTATTAAAGCTATTCTAGCCTTAAGGTCAAATCTAGCTTTAAAGGTATAGTGACTGGCTAGTCAAGTTAGGGTTCTGTCAAAAGATAAGACTGTCTTCTCAATATCCTAGGTCTCGCTAAAAATATATATGTAATGACACCTAACTAGCACAGTTAATCAGCACAGTTAATAACATACAGTAATAGTCAGGTTAGTATTCTGTTAGAATTTGGGCTTATATTTACAGTAGATCTATGGACAGTGAACTAAAAAATTGAAATAAATCCTGACTCATTTAGATGTCTTGATTTTTAAGAGAAAGCAACCAGGATCAGGTTCAAAGGAACTTGGTTAAAAGTTCAAAGGAACTATAGTTTATAAGTCCATTTATAAAGGTATGTATTATAGTTTATAAACTGTAGGTTATAATATAGTGTATAATGTCAAAATAATATTACCTCCCTGCATTGCCAACATCAACCCAACATCCAGCTAGAGAAATGTTATAAATTAATAGTAAGATTCAACTACTTGACAAATGTGCCTTAAAGCACAGTGAAATTAGTTTTTCACATATTCCAGTTAGGAAGGTGGGGGCAGAGCAAAGGGTCAGCAAGGATACAGCCCTCCTGGATTAGATGGGGTTACGATCCTTGCTTAAGGGCGCAACTTGGGGCACTGTGGCTCAAACCCCCAAACTTCTAGTTAGTAACCCAGAGCCTTCATATTGCCACCTGAGCCACCGCTGTCTCACAGGAATCAGAAATTGCATAATAGCTTTTATAAATTATAAAATTCTCAATTTGTTTGTTAACTTTTGGTCGATGACACAAATAAAAGAATAAAACCAGGGAGAGAGAGAGAGGGAGAGAGAGAGAGCAAATAACACAAGAATGACAGCAAGAGCAACCCGGTGCAAAGACCACTTACAGTAGATATAGGGCTAATGCATTTCAATATTTAATTTTTCATTTTCTTACAAGTAATCCAAATATTGGTGTTAATCTTAATATATTTGAAATATATTAAAACAGTAAAATAATCATTATTATTAAAAGCAAGGCATTAATAGCAAGACATAATACATATTATCCTGGTCTTGATGACACCCAGTTTCAACATGGTGCTTGATGGGTTTTGCAAATGCTTTTGCAAATACTGTTCTTGCAAGAACTATTCCAAAAAGGCTGGCCTCTGTGTCTTAAAATAACAACTGACTATTGTTGTTGTTACGTAATTACCTAATTCCATATGTGCCATTTCATAATTTTGAAATCCCCAGTATTGTTGTAGAATGTAGAAAATAAATCATTGAACAAAAACAAAACAAAACAAAAATGCAAGAAATCCCAAACTTTTGAGTGGTAGTGTGTATAGTATACACTATATATAAGTTTCTTGACCATCTATTATTTAGTCACTGACTCCACTGTCTTTAACCGAAACCTTGTTATTCTAGCCATAGGTCCTTGCAGGAAGTGATGATGTATGCTAATTCTGACCCTGAGTGGTCACAACTGTCCCTGTGGATGCTAATGTATCGGTAAAGCAGCCATCTGCTTCACAGAAGTGATGAGTGATGAATTGTTTTATAAATGGCTCTTGAATGACAGCCTGCTATTAGTATTGCAGCCAACTACACTACTCTGATGTGGCCTTGATAAAGGTGGTGACTCTATGGCTGTAGAATCTGCACTAAGGCATGGTGTGTGGAAGGATTAGCACAGAGTGTTTTTTGAATATACATACTATATATTTTTTCATTGATCCAATATTACTGTTGTACAGCTTTTTCATAATGTTCACAACATCATAGTCACTTTTCATAAAAGAATCATTATAATGCCAGAAAATACATTCAATATTTAGAATTATATAATGGATCGTAATTATATAGCTCTAATTAAGATAGAGATAATAATTATAATAAATTATACGCAGTGCTTGTCTGAATAATAAATTTTCAAGAAACTATAATAACTGCTCACTACAATAGGTGCTAAAGGTTTAAAAGTTCCTTTAAAGCAGATTATTAAAGATAAGACGGAAGAATGGAACATGACATCATCTGGTGAATTCCACTTAAACCCTTAGGATTATCTGAAACTACAACTTTATAGACACAAGGACGCGTTAACACTGAAAAAATGGCTCTAATTGAACCTGTCAGACTTTGCCAGAGTCACGCTCAACAAACGGCACAGATGCCAGGGATCCGAGAGTGCACTTTATACTGAGTCACCGAGCGAGTACACAGTCGGAGAGATTGCAAAGTAAGATATCTTCCAGGTGCAGAGGATAAGGGCTGGGAAATGTCTGTGGTTTAAAGACATCTACTATGCATTACTTAGGACCTAGATTGAATTAACTCACTTAATTTCCATTCGAAATTCATTGTGGTCTTCCAACAAAGTTTATATTGCTATTTATCCTTACATCAACACACATACGATGTTGGCATCAGTGTAAGACATCAAGCAAATCAATACAAAGAGTCTTCTGTTTATTCCAAATGATCTTAATGTGGACAGACACTCTGAGCAATGAAAAACAGTCCGCAGTCTCAGCTTTAGTATTAATCTTTGTGCATTGATGCACACAGAAGTCAGAATGCAAAAGAGCACTTTATCACTTTCGCCTCAAGCCTGTCATCTGGTTCCTGTTTCAGTGGTACAATGTGAACACTAACAGCTGGCCAGGCATTAAGGCCCCTCAGCTCTTATAATTCCTCCAGAGCAGGCACTCTCATGTGTGAGCAGACGCTCAGCAAATCCCAAGGGATTCAGTTTCCCACCTCCAGCCCCCTACAGGCTCCATTCACAAAACCCCCGAGCAGAATACACAGGCCTCACTGGACCAAACAGAGGAGCTGAACCACATGTGTGCACACCTCAGGTTACTATCCCAGTGGACTTACCCAGATCAGGGATTATGAGCACTCAGGAGAGACAGACTGCTAACTCAAGCCAGCGAAAGAGATCAGAGAATAAACACATCACGGCAAGAGCTTTACCTTAGTGTTGGGTTTGAATTCTAGCTCTCTATGGGATATGAAAAAAACTATGTGCTGGTACTTTGTAATATTCATAGAACTTCATATAACTTTACTGGATATTTCAATAAAAAAATACTGTGAACAACTGTTTTGTGCTGTTGTGCATGAATTTACGCCAGCTATAACTGGCTGACAGAAGTTTTATAGGTGCCACATGTCTCTCCGATCCCAAGAACCTTTTTTTTTTTGTCTCAAAGAAATTGGACTTAGCCGAGGCATTAGACAATACCCAGCATGCATCAGTAAGCATGAAGTGTTACATCACATACTGAATTGGATTTGGTACTTGGCATGTCATAAATTATTATGCTCTCAAAACAATTTATTGAAAAAGTCTTTTTTTTTTTCCTTCTTGGACATGAAGGCATAGGCGATGTGGCAGAAATACAATACCATGATCTGAGCAATGTTTTATGTTGATAGGTTATTGTGATATTTAGGTTGAGTAGGCTTCAACAGAAATCTGCATAAAAGCACTTTGCAACAAGCAAACTAACAAACAAATAAATAGATAAGGAATATTATAACTGCACAATATTCATGTCCAAGACTGTTTTTGTTAATGTTTTTGGATTGGATGTTTTATTGTACTGTTACAGTAACTACAATATTGTGAAACTGATTTAAAACTCTGACAGCTAGAACTGCAGCATCTAAATCTGACAGCGCCTCAGGAGGAAGTGGGTTCAGCAACAACAAGAGAAAGAAACTTCTCAGTATCAACAGGAACGGCCTAGTTCTTAAAAGTTTTACTTGGGTTTTGCCACCTCACTTGCCTGAACTGAATACCATTATGACACTTGGCTTAATGAGATTACGAAATACATCACCAAATTTTGCAATAGATAAAAATAAAATAAGATCTATATCCAAAGGTATTAGTTGAATTGATGTGAAGATTAAAGGACCAACCAATAATTCGCGAGGCACAATTTGCTGTAATGTAAGTCGGACAGAATGACAGCCTAGTGTCTTGAATATCGTAGCATTATGCATCACCCAGCAACATAGTGCTCCCTGATCAAAACTGTTTCAAGTCAAAATGAATTTATGAATCATAGACCCTAGTGCTATCCAAAGAATACTGAGAGTAGATCCAGTACAGTGCCATCCTAAGATTACATAGTGCAAGTGGGAGGAAAGAGGAAACGTAGTAACAAATGAACAATAAAGCAGTGGAATGAGTAATACTGTAAGTACCATGAGAAACCCTCCGAAAATGATCTTTGCACCACAGAAAATGCACAGGTTGCTCATCTACTGTACACATTGGTTCCCATTTACGCAGTATTGCGTAAGTTACTTTATAAATGTCTTTTACTACAGATTAGAGTACTCTAATGGAATATGTTATAAATTACATTTAAGGCCTGTGATTTAAACAAGATAGTAAAAAACTAATAAATACTTTACAGTCAGTTTTAAGGCGGTATTTTAGTATAATACACACGTGGACAAAATTGTTGGTACCCTTCGGTCAATGAAAGAAAAACTCAGAATGGTCACATAAATAACTTTAATCTGACAAAAGTAATAATTAAATAAAATTCTATGAATGTTAACCAATGAAAGTCAGACATTGCTTTTCAACCATGCTTCAACAGAATTATTTAAAAAAATAAACTCATGGAACAGGCCTGGACGAAAATGATGGTACCCCTAGAACATACTGAAAATAATGTGACCAAAGGGACATGTTAATTCAAGGTGTGTCCACTAATTAGCATCACAGGTGTCTACAATCTTGTAATCAGTCAGTTGGCCTATATTTAGGGCTCCAGGTAGTTACTGTGTTGTTTGGTGACATGGTATGTATGTACATGGACCAGAGGAAGCGAAGGAAAGAGTTGTCTCAGGAGATTCGAAAGAAAATTATAGACAAGCATGTTAAAGGTAAAGGCTATAAGACCATTTCCAAGCAGCTAGATGGTCCTGTGACTACAGTTGCACATATTATTCAGAAATTTAAGATCCATGGGACTGTAGCCAACCTCCCTGGACGTGGCCGCAGGAGGAAAATTGATGTCAAATCAAAGAGACGGATAATCCGAATGGTAACAAAAGAGCCCAGAAAGACTTCTAAAGAGATCCAAGCTGAACTTCATGCTCAAGGAACATCAGTGTCGGATCGCACCATCCGTAGTTGTTTGAGCCAAAGTGGACTACATGGGAGACGACCAAGGAGGACACCATTGTTGAAAACAAATCATAAAAAAGCCAGAGTGGAATATGCCAAACTACATGTTGACAAGCCACAAAGCTTCTGGGAGAATGTCCTATGGACAGATGAGACAAAAATGGAACTTTTTGCCAAGGCACATCAGCTCTATGTTCACAGATGGAAAAATGAAGCATATCAAGAAAAGAACACTGTCCCAACTGTGAAACATGGAGGAGGCTCTGTTATGTTCTGGGGCTGCTTTGCTGCATCTGGCACAGGGTGTCTTGAATCTGTGCAAGGTACAATGAAATCTCAAGACTATCAAGGGATTCTAGAGAGAAATGTGCTGGCCAGTGTCAGAAAGCTGGGTCTCAGTCGCAGGTCATGGGTCTTGCAACAGGACAATAACCCAAAACACACAGCTAAAAACACCCAAGAATGGCTAAGAGGAAAACATTGGACTATTCTAAAGTGGCCTTCTATGAGCCCTGACCTCAATCCTATTGAGCATCTTTGGAAGGGGCTGAAACATGCTGTCTGGAAAAGGCACCCTTCAAACCGGAAACAACTGGAGCAGCTTGCTCATGAGGAGTGGGCCAAAATACCTGCAGAGAGGTGCAGAAGTCTCATTGACAGTTATAGGAATCGTTTGATTGCAGTGATTGCCTCAAAAGGTTGTGCAACAAACTATTAAGTTAGGGGTACCATCATTTTTGTCCAGGCCTGTTCCATGAGTTTATTTTTTTAAAATAATTCCGTTGAAGCATGGTTGAAAAGCAGTGTCTGACTTTCATTGGTTAACATTCATAAAATTCTTATTTATTATTACTTTTGTCAGATTAAAGTTATTTCTGTGACCATTGTGAGTTTTTCTTTCATTGACCGAAGGGTACCAACAATTTTGTCCACGTGTGTACATGCTCTTATATGTCATTTGTCACATCTGTTCTGTTAGATTAACGTAACCCTGGAAGATAATGTGTGCAAAGATAATGTAGTGTAATGATATAATGACGTTATATTGCACTTATTTTATCCCTGCTGCCACACAGCTGCATGGTTCCTGGTTCAATCCTGAGCTATGCAGGGTTTCACAATTTCTCCCTGTCTCCTTGTGGGTTTCCTTGAGGTTCTAAGGTTTTTCTCCCACCTACCACAAACATGCACTTCGGTAATTTGCCACACAATATGAATGCGTGCGTATGGTGTGCTACAATTAACCGGTGTTCCTTTCAAGCATTTGTCATACCCAGCATTCCTAGGATTCACCACAACCCTAACTCCCTAGGACGTGTACAAAGAATACTGTAGCACTTTCCCAGAATTACCACTTATGATGGATTCATTGGCTCATTAGCAAACCCTCCATAATCTATACATAAAATGTTTTTTTTTTTTTTGCAGTGCTCTGACTTTCGTTTGTTCCTGTTCATTTCACACTCATTTAATTTCTCACATATTTAAAAGTTTATTCCACATTAAAGAACAACCATTCTGGACAAAAGTCCTGGCATTACCATTTATGCCAGACGTTTTCAGCATTATAAGCTTTTATTTTTTATTTTTTTAACCCTACCTTCTAAACGAACAAAAGGCATACATCGTGCCTGGTACACTAAGCATGCTTTCGCTCTGTTCCTTTTATAGTCCCTTCCAAGTCATATTAAGGCAATGATCCACACAGACAATACTATGCTCCTGACAGAGACCAGACATCCATGCATGTCCTATTGTCGTGAGAGGGCAGTTTTTGAGGGGCAAGAATGAGCTACTCCACTTTCCCACATGAAAGTGGATTTCTCTGGCACAGGCGCACTCATGAAATCAAATAAAAGCAGAAAACCGTAAGTGTTTTTCCATATTGCTCTAGAGACAGTGTTCAAGCCGCAATCTGTATGGGCACCCTGATATTCTGGAATTCAAGAGGTGAAAAGCAGCTGCCATACGCACAAGTGTGGCACGATATAAACATGACAGGCTGTGATTTGGCATCCAAAGGCTAATGCTGATAATCTCCAGAGCAATTCTCCGAAGGCGCCAGAGGAAAAGCGCCTCCCATTTCAATCCTGACACCTGCTGTGCACAGTGGATTTCCTAAATACGGCCTAAATTTCCTTTGCATTTAAATAGCACTTTCTGTCATAGATTGTGTCAAATCTGGCATGATGTAATTAAGCAATATCACATGAGAGGGAGTGCTGTTATAATAAATATCATCACGGCTGTGATTCGGTTGTAGGCGTGAGGGTGCAGCTGTCAACCGACAGATAATGTTATTAACAGGGGTGAAAGTAGTTTTAAATTCGCATCTGTAATATGTAGCCAAAATGTGAGGAGAATAAAACATGGAGGTGGTGGGCAGTCCCGAAAAACTTACGATATTTACTTTATATTTGCACTTAGAATTACTGTAGAATACCAACTTCTGGGCTCCATGGTTCAATCCCAAATAATGTTAAATGGAAACTACTGCATTATGTTATACAATCCCTTGTCCCACACACCAAGGAGTTCCCTTGATTAGGGGTTACAGAGGGATTTGGGTTAAGTTAGCTTTCTAGCTCGCCTTAGGTGAGTATTGTTTAAAATGAAATAATGTTATTAGACGTGTTTTCTTGCTTAAATGCATAGATAGAACACCTTAGACGTGGTGTGATACATGACCATTAGTGAAAGGCCTCTTGTCCAATCACGTTATTCAGTTGGAACTAACTGTTGTATAATAGATATCAAACTGCAATAACAACCTCTAATAAAATATAAGACAAGGTCTACTGTATGCTTCTGAAACCGACTTGACCGAACTAGTGTGGAGTTTCAGCACTTCAAATAAGTTTCAAATGATGGATTTTGGAGATTATTGAGTCTAGTGTTGCTTTCTTATCAGTAAAGTCTTAGGTTTTGTGTGTTTTGAAGTCCATTATTAGCTCTGACACAGTTCATGTTTCAGCTTTGTAGTTAGGTCTGCTGTTTCAGTGAATTCTTTACGATGTAACTCCCATTCTGGGATACACTGGAATGATTCCAGGAGCCAGTATGCTGCATGTATATCCCCTCATGTTTATCCCTCATCCATTACAATTCCATTATTCTCAGAGTTTAAAACACACCAGTCACTGGATCAGCACTTTTTGAGGAGCCAAGGTAAATACTGAAGATAAGACTCCAGTCGGGCCGTCACCATAACAAATTCGAATGGCTGTGATGAAGCTGCAAGAAAGCGTTAGCCGCGGTTGCAAAATGTTAAGGAGGGATTCGGGTAGGATTTTGTTTGAGCAATCCTACAGCAGCACACTATTTATCATCTGAGGACTTTTGAATTATTATCTGTCATGTCTTTTATTCCTTTCAATTGTGTCACTTCACTGGTCTCTCTTATATCATCAAAGCCCTCCACACCGTAGGCACACAGTGCATTGGAAATGAGCTAAGATGATCTATTTAGTGTGGGCCTTCTCCGAGGTATGAGTCATTTACTGCTGGAGGCAATGCAACAAGCCCTAAAGTCCTTTCAGATGTCCTCAGCTGATGCAGCACTGGTCTTTATTGCATCCATTTCACTTCTACTTTGAAAAAAAAAAAGAAAACCTTATGGGGCATTTTACTGACTTCATCTCCTCATGAGGACCCATATCACCAGTGCACAGCCCTGCAGCAGCAGTCCTTGTGGAAGTATTTTCACTCATTGTTTGTGCTAGGGTATGCTCTCCAGTAGATAATGTTTTATTACTACCTCATATTGAGCACAATAAATCACCTTGCAAGAAAAGACAATAAAGAAGTACACTGCCATCTTCACAGTAAAATAGTTCACCTCTTATACACGTCTGTTGGATTTTGTTTCCATTCTTTCTTTTAATTAAAATAATTTCATGCTGATCTTTATTTATTTATTTATTTATTTATTTATTTGCACATTCAATTTGAGACAATGACAACCCTGATGTGACATAAGCGGGAACAAAAAAAGTTGGCAGCCACAATCCAGACAGCAGCACAATGGAACGAGTCAAGTGAACAATTAAGCTGCGCCAGACTTGAGTGGTTTGTGTGCACATGGGAAATTCTTTAGCGCACAGCAAATAATCAACGTTGATTTGGAAAAGGGGCAGAATGTGCCCCTTATTTTGAGATCAAGGAAAGGACAGCAGGGTTTTGCCTATGTCATATAGGGTTGTAATGACTGTGCTACTGAATTTACAGACTACAAAAATCCATTACTGCACTTTTTTTTTTTTATTACTGGCAAGCTTACCTCATGGGACACCCCTGAATTCCAAGCCAGCAACCTCAGGAATTGGTCAGCGGTGTGCTCCATATCATGCTTTTTTTTTTTCTTTTCACTTCGCTTGACAGATGGAATTACTTTAAATAAAAAACTCAAAGTTATGCGTTCTAATCACCTCTGGCGAAGGATTGATTGCGGTGTAATATTTCTCTCCATATGCCCTTTATTTTCTTTGTAGAAGTAGAGAGGTCCTTGTAAAATAACACTTTTCATAAGTTCTCCAATGCTAATAAGAATGCAGTGTTGCAAATTGGCCACTTTAACAGAGGCTCTGATGGGACATTAGCGGTAACTGTGAGAATGAGCAAAGTACTTTCTCAGCTTGCTTTTTGTTTACTTTGGCTAAAGTGCTGGTCCGGGAGAAGTTCGGAATGGAACAATTTACCTGCACTACGATGTTTTGTGAAGAGGACATCTAAATTCATTCGCCCTCTTTTTTCTTCTTCTTCATTAGGACTTTTCCAGCATTTCCGGTGAGGGAGTAACATACAGTGGTGGCTAAACGTTTTAAGACAGCATGTGCCATGTGTTATAGTTTTCCCTGTGCACAAAACAGGTGATGTCACAAATTACTTCTGAGGCTATTTGGCTGAAGAGTTATGCTAATGAGAATCAGCTGGATTAGTTAATGGAGGGAACAAATATCTGGCAGGACTTTAACTTTCTAAAGCCGGGGTATCCACCTCTGCACAAAAATGCCTAAAACTAGGGAAGTAAGTGAATTATAAACTTCTGTGGCACATTTTTGTATATGATCAGGAAGAATCAGGCAGGCATGGATTGAGCTACTGCAGACGGCTTTTTGACTTTATGCAAAGGAAGAATATCAGCAATAGGACATTGCTTGAATGCAAGCACTTTCTGAAGCTAAATGCAATATATAAATGAAATTGAAATGGACAGAATATGTTGTTTGAGGAAAATGGTGATTGGAGTTAAAGTCTCAAATCAATAAATGAATAAATCAATCTGTTGTGGATACTGAAAATCATCATTCACTTTCAGTATGGGGGGAGGGGGGGGTGACTTGAGAGCAAGGATGAAACCCATGGCGACACAAGGAAAACATTCAGAACAGTCCAGTAGTAACTGAAGCAGAGCATTAAACTGAGAACGCTAGAGCTGTGAAATGGCAATGCAGACCGCTGTCCCACCACGTCACCCTTGGATAATATGCTCTTTCAAATATTTACTATTATTAAATACACACAACTATGAAATTGACCATTTTTATGAACTGAAGATTCACATTAATCTACATGAACGATGAGATATTCCCTGATCACATTTTTAATGTCCCTGAAAATATGATTTCACTGATAATCAAACTGATGCAATATTTTATTTTTGGTACGGTAAGTAATAATGTTAAATGTACCCTTGATGTACAAACAATGTCAGATGACTTATTCTGTGGTCTTGGAAAACTGTTTCATATGGGTCAAACTGTCAAATCATTATCTGCCTCAAGCAAAGAAAATAACTAAGAAGACATCTGAAATGACTGCAATTGGATTAAAAACTCTTGGATTAAGAACTCATTACTTAATTCTGGAAGGATAGTGCTGAACCATCAACTTTGTGGAAGGAAAAATAGATTAAAGATCATTTAATCACTTGGTGAGGTTGTATTGTAAAAAAAAAAAAAAAAACTAAAAGACCAAATAAGAACTAGAAAACGGTCATGTGGCCTGATGAGTCCAGAGTGACCCTATTCCAGAACTATGCCATCAAGGTAGGAAGGAACACATGAAGCCATACACCTGTCACAAACAAACGGAGACGGACCAGAAGACTAGCAGTTAGCCCTGTAGCGTGGATGGTAAACCCAAACGCGGAAGTAGCGCGAACAGGCAGGATAACCACGCTGTTTATTTTTAGAACTCTCCCGGAGCGAGAGCAAGAGTTTACACAAATAAACCCGCGTTCTAATAACACACACTCAATCGAAAGCGAAACCAAAGAAAGTAAGTACTCACGATTAGACGGACAGAGCGTCGGCAATAGCATGGGCAAACTCAATGACTGAGCGATGTGTGGAGCCATCTTGTCTCCTTTTATGCTTCCTGAATAGCGACCGTACTACTCCCAGGTCCTAGTGCCGGTCGTGTTAGGAGTGCGCATGACAGTACCCCCCCTGTCCAGGACCGGCACCCGACGGTCCTGGGGTGGAGGATACCCGAAGACGGTAGTCCCGGATTAGCTCGGGGCCGTAACCTTCCCAATCAATTAGGTATTGCACGCCTCGGCCGCGAATCAAGGATCCGACGTACGGTATAAGCGGGACCGCCCTCAATGATTCGGGAAGGGGGAGCAGGGTGGGTGGGTGGAACCATAGGGGAAGTGGTGAAGGGTTTGAGTTGGGATATATGGAATACCGGGTGGATCCGAAGCGCCGCAGGCAGCTGGAGCCGGGTGATATCCAGAAAACAGACTACAGGTGGAATTAATGAGAGGGCAGAAGGCCTTCCAGAACCGTGAGGTGAACTGGGGCCCCCTGTCCGAGATGATGTCCCTTGGGAACCCATGCAGGCGGACTACGTGTTCTAATATCAGTTCGGCTGTGTTTTTGGCTGACGGGAGTCCGGTGAGGGCCACCAGGTGGACAGCTTTGGAGAACCGGTCGACGATCGTGAGGATGGTGTTCTTTCCTTTGGAAACCGGCAGGCCCGTGATGAAGTCGACAGCAATGTGCGTCCAGGGCCGACGGGGAACTGGAAGTGGTTGAAGTTCTCCTGGAGATAGTCGTTGCTGTCTTTGGCCCGGGCGCACACTGGGCACGCCTGGACGAACTCATCAATGTCCCTCCTCATGTTGGGCCACCAGAAGGCGCGTTGGATGAATTGTAGAGTTCGACGCCTTCCGAGGTGACCTGAGAGGAGGGAGGAGTGCCCCCACTGAAGAACCTCTGGCTTGACAATGTTGGGCACATAGAGTCGTCCAGGCGGCACACCTGCCAGTTCGGTCTCCGCAACCTGTGCCTGGCGAATCCTCGTCTCTATGTCCCAACGGAGCGGTGCGATGATCTTGGTAGGTGGTAGGACAGGCGCGGGGTCCGCCCGGGGGACGTCTTCCTCGTACTGTTGTGAAAGGGCATCAGCTTTGGTATTCTTGGACCCCGGGCGGTATGACAGGTGGAAGTTGTAGTCTTCAAAAAATAGAGCCCACCGCGCCTGTCTGGGGTTCAGCTGTTTCAGTGAACGGATGGTGATGAGGTTCTGGTGATCAGTCCAGATGATGAATGGCTCTCTGGTGCCCTGGAGCTAGTGTCGCCATTCCTCCAAGGCACACTTTATGGCCAGCAGCTCGCGGTCCCCTACTCCGTATCGCTGCTGAGTGGGGTCAAATTTCTTGGATAAGAAGCTGCAGGGATGTAGCTTTTGGTCTGGACCTCGTTGGGAGAGAACGGCCCCGGCGCCCACATCCGACACGTCCACCTCCACAACGAATGGTTTGTTGGCATCTGGATGAAGGAGAATAGAAGCCGTAGTGAAGCGGCGGCACAGTTCAGGGAAGCCGGCGATGGCAGTAGAGGTGAGGTGGAAGCGGTGAGATGATGGGCGCGTCAGAGCAGTTAGCGCAGCTGCAACCGTACTGTAGTCCCGGATAAAGCGACGATAGAAGTTCGCAAACCCGAGGAAACGCTGGAGTTGTCTGAGAGTCCTGGGTAGGGGCCAGTGACTCACAACCTCCAGCTTCTGCGGGTCCATGGCCACACCCTGGGGCGAGATGACAAAACCCAGGAACGTGGTGGAGCGCTCGTGAAAAGCGCACTTCTCCAACTTACAGTACAACTTGGTGGGCGAGCAATCTCTTTAGAACCGCTCTGACGTGTTGTACATGTTCACTGACAGTCCGGGAGTATATGAGGATGTCGTCTAGGTAGACGAACACCCATCGACCTAACATGTCTCTTAGAACGTCGTTAATGAATTGCTGGAAGACAGCAGGAGCGTTGCAGAGTCCAAATGGTATCACCAAACTTTCATAATGGCCGGTGGGAGTGATGAAGGCCGTCTTCCACTCATCGCCCTCCCTGATGCGCACCAAGTTGTAGACGCTCCGAAGGTCCAACTTAGGTCCAACTTGAGTTTACACAAATAAACCCGCGTTCTAATAACACACACTCACTCAAAAGCGAAACCCAAGAAAGTGAGTACTCATGATTAGACGGACAGAGCGTCGGCGATAGCATGGGCAAACTCAATGACTGAGCGATGTGTGGAGCCATCTTGTCTCCTTTTATGCTTCCTGAATAGCGACCGTACTACTTCCAGGTCCTAGTGCCGGTCGTGTTAGGAGTGCGCATGACAACACCCTTTATAAGCAACATTATAAAGTCAGCCGATGACCTGACTGCCCAGGCTATCACATCTATGGATTTTATCTTTCCTTGATGGGCATATTCCACGATGACAATGGCAAAGATTCAACAGGCAGACTAAAAGAGTCAGGCAATCAGTCTAATTGTGAAAGAGTGGTTTTGGAAGGATGAGAAATCATTTTCACATTTGAATTGGCCACCACAGAGTCCTGACCTTAACCTCAGTAAAATTCTTTGGGATTTGCTAAAGAATATTTTATGGAGTGGTTTGACTCTCCTGTCATCAATATAAGATTTTAGGCAAAACGGAATGCATCTGTGGGTGGAGAGTGGACAATGGAGAGTGGACAGCATCATCAAAATCTTTTTCTTATTATATATACTAAACAATAACCAACTGAGAAAAAGCAACCAAGATAGCATACTTTCAAACATACACATAATCATCTATAGTGTTAGGTACACTATAATATTCCCTTAAGTATTTTTCATCAAAATAAGCACATTTCAGGGTGATGTCCCTGCTCAGCTCAGTGCAGTGCAGATAAAGCATTCGCAGGTAACAGTCAGACACAAGAAACCTCCAAAATCCTCCCTTACAATAAGTAGAAAAATATTTTACCATCAAATCCGATGATGTAATATCCAACTGCTTAAGTTCTTATTCACTTGCCATGGGGGATGTATTTATTTAAAGTGACTTTCTGAGCAGCCTTTTCTGGTCCTTCCTAATGTTATAGACATAAAAAAAAATAAAGTTTTGAGACAGACACCAGGTGAAAGATCCAGAGATTATACCTTCTATCGTTCTATACTAAAAGGACATCCTAAACGACACTATTAAATCTAACTGCTTTTAATTAAAGTACATGCACATCATTTAGAAAATAAGTAAATTATAAGAAAATTTCCTAGTCACGGCCACCTTAACTACATGACTCATGAAAGGTATCTCAAAATATTAGAAAATTTAAGCAAAGTTTGAGGAAATTATTATTCATCCAGTGTAAATAGTGTGTACCACTTAGTCTAGCTCAGTACACGCATGGGGAAGACTACTGACTTGACAGTTGTCCAGGAGACCTCCACAAGTAGGGTAAGCCACAGAAGGTGTTGTATTAAAGCATATTTATGCAAAGTTAACTGGAAGGGGAAAGTGTGGTAGGAAAAGTTGCACCAGCAACAGGATGACTGCAGCTTTAAGAAAAATTTCAAGCAAAGATGATTCAGGAACTTGGGGGAGCTTCACAGAGTGGATTGAGACTGGAGTCAGCACATCAAGAGCTACCATGCACAGGCAACAGTTGTAGGCGAAATGTGCTACAACTGTTGCATTCCTAGTATCAAGATACTCCTGAACCAGAGACAATGTCATGAACATCTTACCTGGGCTAAGAAGAAAAAAGAACTGGACTGCTCAGTGGTCCAATGTTCTCTTTTCAGATGAATGTCCAGTGCGAAGTTTTCATAGTCAGTAATAATTTTGGGGTTTCGTTCTATATACTATGTTTAATCAAGTTCACAGTAAACATAACCACTTCCCTGGAGATTTAAGAGCACTTCATGCTTTCCTTTGCACTCAAGCGTTATGGAGATGCCTATTTCTATTTCCATCTGGACTAAGAACTTGCCCACAATGCCAAAACTATCACTAACTAATTTGTTGACCATGATGTTACTGTGCGTGATTGGCCATCCAACTTGCGTGACCTGAACCTCATAGAAAATCTATGGAGTATATTCAAGAAGAAGATGTGAAACACTTGAACTAACAATACAGTAGATTAGCTAAAGGTTGCTATGAAAGCAGCCTGGTCTTGAGTAATGCCTCAGCAGTCCCACAGGCTGATTACCTTCATGCCAGGCCACATTGATGCAGTAATGATGCAGTAATTTGTGCTAAAGGTGCTCCAACCAAGTATTGAATGCATGAATTAACATAAATTTTCAGATGTCTTTGTATTTAGTATAATATTTTAAGACACTGGACTGGACTGAAGTTTTGATTTTCTTGAGCTTTAGGCTTTAATCATCAAATTTAAAGCAAAACAAAAATGTCTTTTCTGACATCTCAGTTCATCCAACTTCTTCAAGTACTCTCCATTATGTCTTGTTGTGTAAGATGGTATGTTTGTGATGATTACTTAGTTAGCTAGTAAATTGCTGCTTTCATACTATTAGATTCCGTAAATCAACCTTGTACTTAAAAGAAGCTCTGTGGAAATGTATATATACTTATTATCACTCACTCACTCATCATCTATACCGCTTAATCCTGTATTCAGAGTCACGGGGGCCTGTAGCCTACCCCAGGAGACTTAGGGCACATGGCAGGGTACACCATGGGCAGGGTGCCAATCCATCGCAGGGCACAGACACACACACACACACACACACACACACACACACACACACTCACTCACTCACTCATTCACACACTACGGGCAATTTGGGAACGCCGGAGTACCCGGAGGAAACCCACCAAGCACGGGGAGAACATGCAAACTCCATGCACACAGAGACGGGAATCGATCCTGGCCGGGGATCGAACCCGGACCCTGGCGGTGCAAGTCGACTGGCAAGTCCGCCACTACACCACTGTGCCGCCTACACTTATTATATTATATTATATTATATTATATTATATTATATTATATTATATTATATTATATGCAAACACTCATGTTTAATTAGGTGTTGATTAAGTTTAATTAAGGCTGAGGAAGAAGCTATACTGTTACAGGACATTAGGGACTACATTCATGACTGACAACCCTAGTATATCAAACATATTTTTATGAATGAAGCTCAAGGTTATTAAAGGAAGTGCTTTCCATAGCAGACTGTGAAACTGATCCCAGTTATGAAGGCACAGGAGTATGTGCCGCCACAGTTCACTGGTCAGCAGTATCAAATGAAACTGAAATACATGAAGGATGTGTGTTCAGTGTGAATGTGTACTGTATCTTTCCCATACTGTATATCTATGTTCGTGTGCATATTGTAGCAACATTAGCAACATGTAATATTTTACCCACAGAATGTTGCACTATCTAATTTTAATTAAATTCAGTTCAAGTAGTATATAGTTGTGTTTAACAGGATTTTAGAAGTCCAACATCCTACACATCTGCAATGTGTCACAATAATAGTGGCGGTGAAGGCAGTGTTTTTATACCCACACCATGCCATTCATGAAAACCACCTGAAAAGAATTCAGGGAACTTGACATTTTGCTGGCTGCCATGTTTAGTATATAGAAAAGAGGACTATGTACATGCTATTGTGTATACATAGCACTATAAAACCATCACCTTCTAACTGATGCATTTAATAAAAGTATAACCAGTCAGTCCTTCCTGGGCTTTTAAAATAAATATTTTATACATGTTCACCACATGTTCAAAATGCCTTGAAGCCTATCTCACAGAGTTGCTTATATGTTCTATATTCAGGATATTATTCTTATAAAACCACAGAGATTCACTTGCTTGAATGATTAATTTTTTGCTTTGGATTAAAAGTGGTGCGGCTTTGGTAACATGCCATTTCATGTCAAATTCTTGAACATATTCTTACAGTAGATCCTGTGATTTGAGTCTGATATTTAAAACAGCTGAGGGAGAATCCTACATTGTGCCTGGACTCAGATTTAGCATGTATCATCCATTTGAAATGTCTCATGTGAGTGCAGACTCTGGCCACAACTGCTCAAAACACAAACCAAACTGAACTGAACCAAAACCAACATGGCTGTCGTGCTTGATGGATGTCATCACAGCAGGAAAAGTGTTTTGATACCTGACCCCATCTGGCAAAAATGCATATGAGAGCATTACGTCAGGGCTGACTTGGGGTTCAATGTTTCGTATCTAGAAAGAATGGAGGGGTGGCAGCAGCTGAACCATAACATGTACTATGTTGACCTTTGAAACGTAATAGAATAACGACATTTCTAATATGCTCAATGCCAAAGCACTAAGTATCCATCGTTTCATGAAAAGCAGCAGAGATTATTCAATTTGCATTAACACAGATGCAATCATATTAATATACAATCATAATGCTATTTTAAAAATAGTTGTTGATCGATAATTATATTTAAGGGGGAAAGTACCAATTCTAACCTTACTGTAAGTCAACAAGTTCACAATCATTGTGTCAAGTCTTTAATTAACCAAATAAATGCACAAGGAGACAAGTAAGATGGTACGGATTTACATTTGCACCTTAACACTGATCAATGTTATGTTGCTTGAAGATTAACTTACAAGGAAACTTTACCTAAAGCCTTACTGAAAGTGTTTGAAAATTAGTGACAAAGAGATACTGCATCAATCTATACCTCATGCTTCAGGCTACACAGGTATTAGCAGGCTACACATGTGAGATTTTCCCTATATTTTGGCTTCAGCTCCCCTCTAGTACTCCGATATGGCTGATTCAAGTAGTGATAATGCCTAATAGATATAAAATTACATATTTGCTGACTGGAGTGTCCTTAAAGCATTAGTTACTGTAATGTGCTGAACAGCGGAAGCAGTCCCCGCCACGTGCCAGTGCGAGTGAACACACACACACACACACACACACACACACACACACACACACACACACACACACAATTCTGAGCAGGGGATTCTTGAGTATAACTATATACTTTATAATTCTAGGTTAATGCCAATTAACCTAACCTACATGTCTTTGGACTGTGGGAGGAAACCCACCAAGCACAGGGAGAACATGCAAACTCCATGCACACAGGAACCAAACCTTACCAAATCATTATGATAGTGGCACTGAAAAAGAGTAAAATAGCATGCTTATTTTGTTTTGTTTTTCTCCTACCGCAGTAGACCTCTAGAAATGTATCACCTGGCAGCTTAGAGTGTAGGGGGCTAGTAACTTTTAAACTGAAACAGAATAAATATGTTATTCTGATTTCGTTAATTCTGTTTTTTACCATGTGATTAATCAAATTAAGCGGTACCTTTGTTTGACATTGTTTGATGAATTTGTTCACTTTTTATTATTCATTATACGCTCACTGGCCATTTCATTAGGTATGCCTTGCTAATACCACCACATCCCTAAGGTGCTCTATTAGATTGAAAACACCTTTGGGATGTGGTGGTATTAGTAATAAAGTGGCTAGTGAGTGCTAAAGTATATATGGACTGTGGTCATAAAGGGATGGGCATGATCAGCAACAGTAGGCTGTGGTATTTAAATGTTGCTCAGTGAGTACTAAGGAACTTAAAGTGTGCCAAGGAGATATCCCCCACACCATTCCACCACAACCAGTAGCCTCAACTGTTGATAACAAAAAAGCAGAATGGATCCATGCTTTCATGCTGTTTACATCAAATTCTGACCCTACCATTTACAGTAAATGTCACAGCTGAAACTGAGTCAGGCAACATTTGTATAATCTTCTTTTATTTTCAATTTTATTACAAACTGTAGCCTCAGTTTTCTGTTTTCAGCTGACAGTAGTGGCACCCGGGGTGGTCTTCTGCTACTGTAGCCCATTTGCCTTAAGCCCATTTAGACCTGGGCATTCAAAGATGTGCTTCGGTATACTGTCCCTTGGTTGGAACAAGATGTTATTTGAGTTGCCGTTTTATAAGCTTGAACCAGTTTGTCCATTCTCTTTTTACCTCTTTTACTGACAAGGCATTTTTGCTGTTAACTGACGCGCACTGGATATTTTCTTCTTTTTAAAACAGTTCCTATAAACCCTAGAGATGGTTAGTGTGAAAACACCAGTAGATCAGCAGTTTTGGAAATAGTCAGTCCAGCCTGTCTGTTCACTTAAATCATCTTTTTCTCTGTTTTGATGCTCAGTTTGATCTTCAGCAACTATTACAAGGTTGGGCCGTGTCTACATGCCTAAATGCATTGTTTGTGCATGTATTAAGCTATAATGTATGCAAGTGAGCTTTTATTTCAGAACTGTTATAACATATTTTGGGGGCCTGATTCAAGCTCGTTATCTATTATGCTCCTATACTACAGCAAAGGTGATTTAAGGTAAATCAAAGCCTCAAAAACAGCCATGTGGTGTTATGGAAGAATGAAATCCCACACAAACAGTCCAACATTTTAACATGAAAGGAAATTGATGTTATTTCGAAATGAATCGTTCTCTTGAGTTCAATATGCTGGTACTCGGCCAAAAAATAAGATCACATAGTGTAGATCACAGGGTCCTTTAAGTCTTTTAGACTTAGACCCCTTGTAGACTCCTTATTTTGGGTTGTCTTATTAGAAGGCCCCATATTAGAAGTGAGAAGAATATAATAGCTCAGTATCCAGATTTTCCCACAGATGTGCCCTATGAGGTTAGGGGTCTTCCTTTGGTGAAGACCCAGAACACAGCACTCACCTTGTGGACATGGCCAGACTGAGAGAGAATGACCTCTTGTGGGAATGAGCAATGCAGGAAACTCCTTTCGGAGTAAAAACGGTGGGGGCTAGGATGAAATAAAGTGTTTTGTCTGCTTGAAGACAGTGGGGTCTTTTTTTACGGATCACATAGTGGTCATGGTGATGTGGTTGAAGAAGCAATTGAGTCATAGATGAGGGGCCACACAGACAGAGATACAAAGCTAACGGTACGCAACTCCGTGTGTCATATTTTAATACAATTATGACTTTAGCCAGCTTTCCAGATGCTTGCTTAACCTTGTCAGCCAAACTGGAGAGTGATGATGACAGTTATGGGTTACTCTCCACCCCGTTTCCATCGGCACACTTTAACGTTCAACGGTAATCTGACAAAACAATTCACAATGTCACAATTCAAACTGCGGTTTTCTATCTGTTGTAGTTGCCAGCGTTAGAGGCTTGGATTTTACTATTAAAAATGTCTATTAAGAAGGCAGATGATATGAAGAATATTACAATCATACAATATTTTGACTGCAAATTTAAACGGCAACCTTTCAGCAGCACAGTGACATTTAAAACTGTGGAGCCATTCTTTCAGTGAATTGGGGTATAACCACATGTGTTGTGGCTCTATGAACTGCTGCATGTGCCTGGAAGTATCGTCTGTGGTAAGAGGCAGGGGAGAGGTCTCTCCCTCCTACCCTCAGATTCCTGTCTACTATCCAGGGAATGCAGCCAAGAGTCAAACAACAACAGCGACAAACAGCCTATTTGATTTAAAAGGGTTTCTTTTTCTTTTCTATCCCTCGTTCGGTTTTTTAATACATAAATCATCAGGCTGATCTCTCATAATGGAGTGTGTTTTGTTCTACAATGCCTAAAAAGGCAGCAATTTTTCCTGGCCAAAAAAATGTCACCATAGTCGAATTGTCAAATGGGTCAAATTGGGCCTGCATCAAGCAACGTTTTGCATATATGTACTGTACTGAATATTGGAATTGTGATACGAGTTACCTCTCATGCATAGTAGAAACTGTACAAGCTATTGGAGGCAGTGTTGTGATCTGGGGTTGCTTCAGTTACTCAGGTCTAGGCTCAGCAACATCATGTGACAATAAAATGAAGTCAGCTGACTACCAGAATGTACAGTACTAAATGAGCAGGTTATCACATCTATGGAGTTTTTATTCCCTGATGGCACAGGCATGTTCTAAGGCTAAAATTGTGAAAGGGTAGTTTCGAGAGCTTGAGGATGAGGTCAGGCAGTGTACAGTATGGCTTGTGGTCAGGCAGTGTACAGTATGTACGTAGTAAATGGAAGGCTTACTTTTCACTCTTTTTCTGTATTTTACTGAAGTTACAAAACATGCATATTGTTTCACATTTGCTAAGCTTGTTCAGGAGATAAGACTGATGATGTTCAGGAGATACATTATCCAATGCACTTCATAATCCACCAATTCACTGTTTATTTGATCACAACCTTCTATACTATAATTGACATCCATCCCACTCTCCATCTCATCACTTTTTCATCAACATGTTTGTATGTATATAGAGCCTTCTTCTTGTGCTCTACTACTGCTGGATGGCATCTAACTGGCACCAGCTGGCTCCTGTCTCTAGCTAAACGTATATATTGGTTTACCTGGCAGCCGGTAATTTTTGTACGACCTTACTATGAGAAAACACAAACAGTCCGCATGCATGTTATTAATTACCTGCGTAATTGTTTTAAACAGGCTGAAGAATTACAAAAGTTAGACTGACAAGGTCAGGCAACTGAGCCACAGATTTTTTTTTTATACAATACTGCAATGCATATCATTCATACTTGAAATGATTTATCCGCTTCTTAAGTTTCAGTTTGCATTCAGTAGTTTCAAAATAAACCATGGACAGTGACTGTCTTTTGGGTACTTTCTGAACTCTCACTGTTTTGTGTATAAGAGGAGAAAATGAACTAAGACAAATGATGGCAATGAAGGTTGGATAGAATTAAGACAATACTTAAGAAATTAGTAATATGAGAAATCTTGTGTTGCCAGTAGACATTCCTAACTATCAAAACCAACACCCACTTTCAGGAAAAACCACATAAACAGTGGGAAATTCTATTATATTATGTCCCCAGCATATCTGACCTGCCAAGGTTTTTTTTGAAGCGTTACTGAGCGAGAGACATCGATACAGAGAGAGAAATGGCATAGTTGGTCAGAGAAATAGAGATGGTCAAAGAAAGAAAAAGTGACATTTCAGTAGAAGGGCACCACAGTTTTTTTTAAAGCTCCTATTAAACAACAGGCAATTATTTGGAACGCTGACCACAGTGATTGTGAAAAATGAGATAAACAAACAGAAACCAAAACAAACAAACAAACACAGTGTAAATCCTAAAACAAATACGGTCAGATTTTGACACATTATTATTTGAAGCTTATATAAATTGATGACAAAGACAGACACATTGCTGGATGAATAAAAGATTTTGAAGCAAATTGTGTGCTCTTGCAGTAAAAAAAGCACAAAGCACTAAATGACATTGATGCCCTTGGTGGTGTGCACCTTGCATATTTCTCTCTCTCTCTCTCTCTCTCTCTCACGCACACACACAATGCACACAATCCTGTTTAATCTCACTTGTCCTGATTCTCCTTCTTACTTCACCTGAGCAATTTCTGCTCAATCAGCTTTGGTTATAAAAAGATGATCTGATAATCCATACTAGAAAAGCTATGAATCAGCTACAGGCTGTGATTCGCCCCAGCACTGTTCTATGTTAGTGAGTCAACCACCAAAAAGACGAGGGAATTAAAGTTCTTGGGTCGGATGTGTGTATGTGTGCACAATATAAAGAGCAGAAAGCCTTGTAAAACATATCTCGCCACTAAATTCCACTGGCAGGGCGTTGGGAAAGTTAGTTTGGTGTTGGCATGGTTCATCTGGTGTGAAATGATTTGTTCTGCACTTAACAGACACCTGGCAAAAAGAATGACAAATTACGCACAAAAATTAGAACAGAGACTACCAAATCATCTTTTAGCTTTGTATCCATGCTCATACATTAAGACCTAGTTCTGACCAAATAGATTAATGCATAACAGACTATGCCACACAGATTTATGCATATTTATCTCACTATGTTTAACTAGGGCGTGCAAAACTGTGATCTCAACATAAGCTTCTTTTACATTCTTCCATGTCTACTCCAGACGGGCTTATCAAACCATAACTGCCATAACTGGTGATTTTACACTGATTTTAACTTACATTTTTTATACCATAATAAAGTACATCGCCCTCTTAAACAGTTGTTATTTAGACACAAGATACGGGAATCCTAGTCATCTCTCATTATGCATCTTCCTATCAGATGTATTTAAAATTCCTCAACTTATTTCTAGGAATGTGCGTTTCCATCTGCTGGTAGAAATGAGGAGCTCGCACTGAGCGAGTCATTTGTTTTCAGAGGCTGTCTGTGGTCACTTCAGCTTTCCAGCAACGAACCCACAGAATGGACCATGAACTGTGCAAATCTATAATATACATTCATATTCTATACCGCTTATCGTGTGCAGGGTCATGGGCAGCCTGGAGCATATCCCAAAAGAGTTTGGGCACAAGGTGAAGTACTGTACACCCTAGACAGGGCGCTAAACATGCATACAAGAATGGTAGGACCTCCAGTCAACATTCACACACTGCGGGCAATCTGGGAACGCTAATTAACCCGATCTTTGGACTTTGGGAGAATATTTGAGCACCTGGAGGAAACTCACTGAGCATGGGGAGAACATGCAAACTCCCATGCACCCAGACCCAAGGCAGGGATTGAACCCGGACCCTGTGGATGCAACTAAGCCACCATGCCGCCATAAATCTACAACATGTCAAGAGATATCAATTTAAAATGCACCTTTGGGAAAGGGTTAGGCAAGAATGTACAGTATGATGATAACAGACGCTGATTCAGTAGACACACACATACGCCCTTTACAAAACTTTTAGATAGGCTCCTGAAAGGTATTTATAGAAGCATGGTAAAGGCGGTTCTTCAGAGCATCCACCTGTCTGCATCTTTCAACACACACTTGTCCGATGTTATAAAAGTGCAATTTCATACAGCATCCCTCACACCCTCGCATGCGTCCCTCACACACTCCCACTGCAAAGCAGTCTTTTCTGATCTTATCTAAATGCTAGTCCGCTGTTTTGTTTGTAGAGGATGTTCAGCACAGGAAGCCCTGCCGAGCTAAATGTCAATCAGCGCCCCACGTGGCACATTAACGCGCCTCATTTGCCAAAAGCTTCGAGGATATTGAATCGCTATGCCGAAAGCACCACGCAGATCCGATTTCCAACTCGGCGATCTTAACTGGAAGTTTCGGAATCAGCAGTGCGCACTAGTGAGCCGTGCGCTTCTCATAGAGTTACAGTACTACACCGCAGCTGATTAGAAAAACAGTATGCGTGCAATCTACAAAATGTGCTGAATTGTATAGAGAGGTATGAGACTGTTAGTGAGCATTACCTTGTGGGCAGTTGCATTCAGGTGAGACTTGACGTGCAGTCCTTATGCGTGCAAAATGTTCATAGGAGCGCTAAACAAACCAAAAGCAACAATTGTAACTATATGGTTTATTATTATTATTATTATTATTTGCGATAAACAATGAATAAATAAAAATTGCACTTGATCTGCGCGTTACCTGTGACAGGACCTCGTACACTCTCTCTTGTACCATTGAGTTGAACTCGTCCATGGAAACCTCTGCAAACGGGTGTAAAACGCGCTCCCCGGCGCTGCCCTCTAAATCGAGCATTCTGGTCTTGATGTCGCTGGTTTGAATCCCCAGGAGGATGCAGAACGCGACAGACGCGACGGAGAGCGCGAAGGGGATCGCGGCGCTGGCGGTTCTGAGGTGATGCCGCTGCACGCCGCAGCCCGAGTCGCTCTCCATTTTCGCAGCGCACTTGGGCTGGTTTGTGGCTCCTGAAGCCTTCATGACTCTCTCTATTTCTCTATATCAGCAATGACCATGCGGACACACGAGCAGAATGACTGAAATAAATCAATAAATAACGGGCTGAAAGTGGTATCTCGACGCGTCCCGTGCCGAACTAAACTGAACTGAACTGTTCGCGTCCGCGCGCAGCTCCGTCTAGCGCGCGCTCATTCAAACCCAACCTGATAACCGGATAACCTGCGGCGGATTCGCGGAGGCTTCTGGGAACTAGTTGATGTACTGGACAGAATGAGCCTCAATGAGACGGCGTGGCCAGACGTTACGGATCCCTTACTTGGACAGGCGGCGTGGCCAAAGCGTGGAAGCGCACGAGTGAGGAGAGCGCAATGCATTCACAATACACAGCACTGCGCGCCTCCGAATGAACACGCCACTCAGCGATCAGCAGCAACAGCAGCAGCATCATGATCTCTTAACCTATGCGCATCACTTTCTGCATCTTTCTCCTCTGCATCTTACTTCTCAAAGGTCTCTGATCAGTAGTGAGTGCTGCTATAACATTCATTTCTGCCAAAGTGTCTAATCCATCCATCCATCTAAGGAACCTCTGCAGTCCAACTATTGGTGATCATTGTACTGTATTTATTCCCTAAATATTCCTATTTAGAATGTGCTGTCATAACTATTTAACTATCCCACTCAAACGTGCTTGCCGAAAATAGAAATTGGGCGGCATGACAGAGGTTAGCACTGTTGCCGAACCTGAACCAGGTTCCAGGTTCGATTTCCACCTCGAGGAAATCCTCCTGGTTCTCTGGTTTCCTCCCACAGTATGAAAGCATGCAGATTAGGCTAATTGGCATCCCCAAATTGCCCATCGGTGTGCATATGCATATGAGTGTACGTGTATGTACCCTGCGATGGATTGCCCGCCGCCCCCCCCACTCCCCATCCAGGGTGTATCCCACCTCACGCTATAACTCTCCTGGAATAAGATTCCAGGCCTCCCACGACCCTGTATACAGGATAAAGCAGTATAGACAATAAGTGAGTGAGTGAGAAATAGAAATAAATCGACAATATAAACTAATGCCACACACTGTAGTTAATGATACAAGTGTACTCTTTATTTTCTTTGTGTTTATTGCCAAATTGCAACCCAACAAACTGCATATCACCACTTACAGTACCCTATCAGAGGGTGTATATATGAAAATGTACCTTGGTACAGAACAAGATTACTAGTGAAATCTGAACAGCAAGGTGTGGGGGATGGGGGGGTGACAAATGTACCAAGGAATGAAGCAGTCTTATCTAATATAATAACACTCTAAATCTTAATCTGCCACAGATTAATTTCATTTTTACAACCATGGTAGGACCTCCTGTTTGAATGATCTTTGGACTGTGGGAGGAAACTGGAGTACCCTGAGGAACCCGCCAAGCACTGGGAGAACATGCAAACTCCAACATGTCTAAGTGCACACATAAAACCTTTCATTCCACATCAGCAGGTTATACTGATATACATACATTTTTTAAAGTAAAAAAAATTACTTATAAGATACTAAAATTTTCCATGCTGAAACATATTAGACATGAGATTGCATCATGCGTATAAACCAGTAGCCTATCAAATCCACTGCACTGTCACTCCCTGGACATCACTCCATAAATCACACATACTGGACCGTGGAACAAATAATGGAAATGAACAGCAAGTAGTAAAGCAACGCTCATCTTAATCACGTGATGTGTGAAAAGTGGCAGTTCTCTGCTGTGAAGTTCAATGTGCTTGCCGCAGTTTTTTCGCAGTAACCTTATACAGCGGGCTTCAAGGAGAAGCTCGTGGTTGGAACCCATGTGGAGATGCCTGACATGCATTCACTGCCTTCCTGCTGCCAGACATGTGGCCTGGACTGACCTCTATATTGGTCACACACTCAGTTTGAGTTTCACCACAGAAACTCAACGATATGGCAAAAAAAGGATGTGTGAAGATATTTTGGAGGTACACAAAAATGTATCCCAGTATTTACTTTTTGGTGGTTTGATATCAAGTTGATAGTCACCATATGAAGGCAAAATAGCAGTGCCATATTTTTAAAGGCCTTTAAAAAAAACAAGTTAGTTTTTTTTAATTCAGTGTTTACTACAAAATTGTATAATGTTATTAGTAGCAATAATGAAATTCAACTAGCTAACCACTGTGTCTAAACTCTTTACAGTCGTTCTACATCTTGTTTTTTTAATGAATCATGCAATTGGTTAGCTCTTGTACAAGCATTTGACAAGTGTAGGACAGTTTAAAAGTGTATGATAGCATAATATTGTTGGTAACTACCCCAAATCATACCCAGCCATAGGCTAAAATAATGTGTTAAACCAAATATGAACTCACAGTCTGCCATGTGGATGGCCTGGGGTTGCATCCCAACCACTGCCCCACACTCAGCCACTGGAGTTGCAGTGTACCCTTAGTGCCATTCCCTAGCACAGATAAAAATGGAACAGTTGTGTCAGGATAGGCATCCGGTATAAAACCTTTGGCGATATCAAATGTGGGGTCTGGATTATTCTCTGTGGCAACTTTTAATGGGAGCAACACAAAGAACAATAACAAAAACAATAATAATTATGGTACATTTGTAAAATAATGATGGAACAGTGTTTTTCATTGTGTTGAACCCCAGGCTCAAATCTAAGTGCACTTGACCGCAAAGTCCATCTTGGTTGATAACTGTATACCAAACCTGTGCATGGATAAACAAACCACACCTGAAAATGTAGAGTTTAATATGGTGCATGTGTACTCAGGAACAGTTCCCATCAGGTCTGAAAACTACAGATCCTGTACACTTATCGAATTTGCTATTTGACTGTCCCATCCAAACATGGTTGCCCTGGGGATTTTTTGGTCTTATGAAGGAATTCAATGCTTGCTTTGAAGATTAATATTAAATGCATGCATGAAATGATTGCTTGAAATACTGTAATAATAGCTAATATGATCAAAGTCAATTCCACTGAATGGGTTTGCGATTTGCATATTTTCCTACATAGAAGCGACAATATAAACAAATGTCACACACTGTAGTTAATGATACAAGTATCCTTTATTTTCTTTGCCTTTACCAAATTGCAACCCAACCAAATGCAAGCGGTAAGCGGTATAGATGATGAGTGAGTGAGTACACAAATGCACCTGGGCGATGAATTAGAATACTAATCTGAACAGCCAGTTGTGGGGGGTGGGGGGTTTCAAATGTACCAAGGAATGACAAAATGATATCTAATATGATACATTTTCATAATCTCATACATTTCTCTTTAATACCGACTTTATCTTGGTCAGGGTCACAGACTTAGAGCCAATCCTTGTTAAGATGGAGGAATTCACCCTGAAGGGAATGCCTGTACATCACAGAGCACCATGCACTCATTCACACTTATTAGCTAATCCATTTATCTACATGTTTTGTTGCACAGTTGGAGGATCCCAGAGAGCATGGACAGACAGAAGATTCAAGCTCAGGATTAAACCACGGACCCAGCAATGCTACCCATATTCAGGGTGCTGTAAGTACTTTTATGCACCATATCAGAGTTCATGTGTTTTTATATATGTATATACTTTAATGTTTATTACAGTTTTACCAAAAATATAATAGCAATGCAACATTTCATTTAAATTGTGCAGCTTTCGTGCAAAAAGCACAACCTGGGCCTAAGTGATTCCAGTGCACTCATATAACAACAGAGCACTCTAGTGTCCACAATGTGCCAAGTCAAGTGGATGTATTCAATACAGCAGTGTATCTGTGTATTTCTTTTAAACCTTTCAGATTTTTCAACTCAATAAAACTTGCAATGAGCTATCACTATGTTTATGATAGTTTTATGAGAATGAGTTACCCTACTGTGATGTTCACTGTAAGGAAATTAAGTGACCCATGTTTTCTTTTTAAATATTAATTATAAATAAATTAAAATAACCTCCATTAGATCCATCTCTGTACACTGATGTCCAATGATGTCCAACACCAGTCTTGGCAAAGCGTGTCTTGATCGACTTTCCTGTGTAAACGGAAGCACCGTCATTCTAGAACATGACTGCGTCTCTTAGTTCAAGTGAAAGAAACTGCATACAGAAGATTTCGCGCTTTCAATATTCTGGCAAATGATATGAGTACATAAATGATAATACAAACACAATCGATTATCAAGGTAATCTGGTTCTCTTCCATATTCCAAAACATACTATTGGATGAATTGGTTTCTAAACAGCCGTATGGGGGCATTCTCACCTTTTACCCAGTGTCAACCTCACCACCCTAATCAAAATAAATGTTATCACACAAGGTTAACTAGAAATGTAATCTCTTTTGTATTCCACCTCATAAAATGTTGAACCTGCAGCTGCCAGTTTTCTCCACTAGCTGGCGTCATACGCTTAGTTAAATAATTTCAGCAGCCTATTTCTTTTTTCCTTCCTTCTTTTTCTTTTTAGCAAGGATTGCAGATTCATGTTTTTTCCCCCCAGTTGATATATTGAAACCCAAATCAGCTCTACTGTTTCAGTTTTATATGTGTGTATCCAACAATCCAGCTGGCTCTCTGTTCTGCCAGAAACGATTACAGCAGTCACCACACAATCACTGCGAAATTCTTTACATGCTTCACATTGTCATTGTATCCCGTATTGTAAAATCATTATTATTATGTCCCTTTGTAAAAATGTCAGTCTAATTTAATGTAATCTACTTGTTAGACCAGAGTGAATAGTGTTAGTATGCTAAGAACCTAAAGAACCGGGAAAATTCACACACTTGTGAAATACTGGAAAAGTGTACAGTAAATCACAGCTGAAAACCCACACAGGGAAAATTGCTTTTTAAACAAAGAATGGAAAGGGATTAAATGAGTGGTGCAATGACCGTATCATTAATAACATGCACACATTGGAGTTAGTCTTAATATTTCATTCATCAATAAAGGATTGTGTGTGTGTGTGTGTGTGTGTGTGTGTGTGTGTGTGTGTGTGTGTGTGTGTGTGTGTGTGTGTGTGAATCGTATATGTGAAAATATAAAGAACTTGTTAAAAGTGCCTCATGTTTACTTGAAGCAACATTTAAAAAATGGTGATATGACCATGGTTGTTATTATATGGATGATGCTGTAAATATAATAAGGAACACCTGTACTGCACATTGATGGTAATGTTATCTTACCATTTTGAAGCAGCACACTAAATAAAAATTATGCGAATACAGGTAAAGCCATTCGGTTTATATTCACTTCAAACACAAAGGGGAAAGGGTCTCAACCCAATGGCTTTAACTATGGCATGGTAGTTAGTGCCAGAGAGGCCTGACTGAGTAGTATGAAAAGATAAAAACAGAATGGTATGAAGAGCAAAAAACATCCAATGAATGGCAGTGAAGTGTTAGTGAGAGAGGTCGAAGCTGAATTTCCTTGTGTGATTAATAAAGTTCTTTGAATTTTGAATCCTGAATCTTGAATACAGGTTTATGCTAACGGCTAGTCCATGGTAACTCAAGAAGCCACTGTATACAAACATGACTGTCAGAACACAACACAAATGGGCTAAAGAGTAGAAAAATCGGGTCTGGTCTTTGGTCTGCTCTGATTTCTGCTGTGACATGAAGCTGGTATTTGGGTCAGAGTTTGGTATCAACAGCATGAAGCCATACCCCCAACGTGCCTAGTACTAATGGTTCAGGCTGGTGGTGGTGATATAATAAGTGTGGAGAATGATTACTTTGCACAAATTCCATCAGCAATTGAGGATCATTTTAATTCCATACCCTATGTGAGTGTTGTTGCTGGCCAGGTGCATCCTTGTTAGCCATCATAAAATTGCTTCTTTCCAATGTGAAAGGTGTCATAAGGCGCCATTTTCTGAAATATGTCACATGGACATGCGTTCAGTGCACTTTAAGACACACTGTCTGTGTGTGTCTTCTTCCTAGTTTAATGTTTTTTGTAAACTGCAGTAGTTTTTTTTTTTCTTTGAGGAGTTATGTGGTGCTTGCTGTTGTGCATTTACTAGCAAGAGCAGCAGGTTTCCTGGTGGATCAGTGGATTGTAGAGGTGTTATGGTGTATACAGTATATTTGTCGATTGTTCCAATCGGTACAAGGCCTTTGGTTTGGTCCACCAAATGGATTTAGCTTTATACATGTTACATATATACTGTGTGTGTGTGTATATATATATATATATATATATATATATATATATATATATATATATATATATATATATATAAAACATGTTTTTTTTTTTATTAAAACATCTATAATTTTTTTTGTGTAAATCAACACAAAGGAATAACACAGGCTTCTTAACCTGATAACTACCCTCTACAGCCTAACTCAGATGAGTGACAAAATATTCTTTTTCAAACAACAATCTGTACAGTCAGTGTTTTACAGTATGCTTATGTACAGTACAATGAATATCTTGTTATTTGATTAATGTAAAGCTAATAATTGTATATCCAAGCATTAGGCCTTTGTGTGCATTCCTTAACATTAAGTGCTCAAGAAATTATGATCAGTTTGCTAGCAATCACAGGATTGTATCAGTTTATGTTTCGAAATAAAATTCATAAGGAATGAAAAGAAAGTTTATATCTTTTTATCATGTCTGTAATATCCCTAGTGGATAGCACTTATTACTCTCATGCAGCCATCAGGTGAGTTTCAGAAAAAAAGGGGAAAAAAAACTACTATGAGCATTTCATAGATGTCTTACAGAGACAAAAATGAATATTGTTTTGAAGACGTTTTTGCCTGTAAACTTGTGTTAGGTTCTTTCATTCAGCGTGTCATGTAGTCCATGTTCAATGTCATTTCATCAAGGTGATTCTACCTAAACAAAAACAACCTGATATCAATGGTGCTATAATGTCTGCAACATTGCCAAAGTGACCTTGCCACAACATTTTGACATCCAAAAATTCCTGCTGGGGTGCCAGTGCATGTACAGTACATAGCTACATAGAGTCTAAGGCTAAGTTTAGATCAGTATGAAAGTGTGAGGCAAGGTCGTAGATTTCTTTTGCTGGGCAAATGTCTTGTTCAAAATTTTTCAGGTTTTGGAAGAAAGTTGCTTCTTTTATTAGCAATCGTACGTCCAGGTCAAATTGTTCCCATGAAAAATGTCCAGTCATGTGAAATTGCTAGGATATTAATTTACCGTTGGAAAACCTCGAAATGTTTTTGCAAAAATTTTAACCAAGATATTTTCGTTGTCTGTTAAGAAAATCCAGAGAGTTTTCAACGCTGAATAAAAAATAACTTGTGTACATTATCGTGAGTTTACACTGGCATGTGAGTAGGTGCTGGTTTAGTTACCAATGAACAGTTAGCAATAAAAGAAGGCGGAAAAGCATATGTCTTTAGTACAGTGTAACCATCAGCAAGGACAATGAGGAAAGTTTAATAATCATTTAGTTTAGGCTCAGTGATCATAATTAACCCTCCATAATTCACACTATTATCTTATTCCCACCAAATATAATCATTGCACACCAATGGCTGTTTGGTTGAAGGAAATAACACGAACGTGTACTAATTAAAATGCTTAATCTTGCTAAATGGGGTAAATAAATGACGATTTAGTCAATGTTTCTACCTGTCCAACTGTATTTTACTGCTGCCTTCATGGAACACTTTTTCTGATAGTAAAAGTATTTGCTTTGTGACATCCCAAATACCTAGTGCTAAGGCAACGAATATGTTGTTATTGAACGCTCCATAACAAAGACAGAGTAAGAATAAAGTTCATATGAATACTTTGAAGAATAACATTAAGCTTTTGTTGTTTTTTTGCCATTACATTATTTATTAAAGATATTTTGCATAATAGTCAGAGCTGTACTGTAGATGATACAATAGTCATACGGACACAAATGGTTGACAAATATATGAAAATCAACATTGATTTTTGATTGCTACTCCATAGTGTAAGGGATTACCCCTAGAGGGCACCTGTTTGTTTTTTGTAGTTTTTTGTTAGTCGACTCAGTTTTCCAGATGGCACCTCGGTCAGGTGATGCTGGAGCTCACCTGAACCGAGGTAGCTCATTAGTATTGTTATAAATAGCTGGTTGTTCTGGGAAACTGGGTCGAGCATTAATACTGTCAGTGGGCATGTGTTTTGGTTAAGTTTATGTTTTATTTTACTTCTGTTTGTTTGTCTGGACTCTGATGTGTTCTGTGATTTGAGTAATGTGTATGCTCGTTCCCCTTCTCGCCTCTAGCCCCTTCCCCATCTCGCCTCTAGCCCCTGTGTCCCTGGTCCTAGCTTGTCCCTAGTTTCCGTGTCAGTCCTACAGGGTCTGGAATGCTTAAAGGGCCTTTAGATGTTAAAGTTGTCTGTATATGCTTAAAGAGACTGAATAACCTTCAAGAGACTGTGCATGTGTGTGTTCTCAAGCCCATGTGAGTATGTTTTGTTAGTTTGTTTGTGCACAATTAAAGACTTTATGTTGATACAACCCCTCTGCGCCTATGCCTGCCCTTTATGCCCTCGGCGATAACATCTGCCCGAACCGCCTGTCATACCAGTTCGTGACACATAGCTTAAATCCAGCCAGACTAGAGGTGGGACATTTGGACCAAGAATGACAATATCACAATATTTTGAAACAAATATAAAATGAGCTTTTATATTTATAAAATAAAGTGTTCATTTGCAAGTCAAAGCCACATGTGAGATGTCACATTAAATAAAATGCCAAGACAGGGTTTTATTCCTTGTTTAAAACATAAATTAAACTTTACAAACAATAGGTCTACGCCATTTGAAGTGGAACATTTTTCTACCAAGGTAGACTCCCAGAGTTGAGCCAAAAAGAAGAAGATACATCCTTTCTCTCTGGGCAGGAGACTTTTCAGGGTGCAAAGGCTTTGATGCTCAACAAATAACCTTTTGCACTGCAGTTTACAGTGCTGTTGATACTGTTCTGAAAAATATTTTACATGTCCTATTTCCATCACAACTTTTTGACATTTATACGTAATGGTATCCGGTCACACTAGCACACTACCATATTTTAAAAAGGAAGTACCAGTCATGTAAACTCCAGATTTGTGTGCAGGCACAGAGGGAGAGGGGGCAGGACTGCACAGAGAGTGTGGGTGAGGAGAGATACAGACGTCATGTAATGCACTAATAACCTACAGTATATTGATATAAATCACAGGTGTCAGATTTTGTCCTTCATTCAGGCGTGACTGAAGCCACGCCTGATTCCAACAGTTTAATCAGTTGTTCTTGGTTTCAAATAGACTATCAGGTGTGGATTCTCCTTGGTTGAAATGAAAACCTGCACACACCAGCCCTTTCTGGAGAGGATTTGATAAGTTCTTATATAAATGCTATTGTCTCATCCTATACCTTGCTTCAAAATATTACCATATACCTTAAAATGTTGATATACCTCACAGCCCTACTACAGAAATGGCCAGCATGAACTACAGTCAGCATCACAGCTTCACACTTCACTGGCATGTTCACAGATGCCAAAACATGGATCACAGTGTCCCTTATGCAACCATACTCCTTCTAAATGAACATTCACCACCAGTAACTTTGCAAAAGAGAAAAAGAGTTTCAATAATTCCTGGGGTTTGAATAATTCCTGGGGATGGCCAACATTTATCAGAGGTGTATACCAGGCTTCAGGTTTATTCCTGTTTTAGTCCCAATTCTCCGAACCTGTTTTTTTTTTTTTTACTATCATGGAAATGGACATCTTTGAATCAGAAGTAGGAGCAGTATTTGATCAACCCCTGACTGAGTTTGCTGGCTGGCAGAGAATGGAATGAACCACCAGTCAAAGCTGCTTTTCAGCAGGGTCTTAACTCAGAAGTGTTGAGGGAGCTGGCTTGCTATAATGACCAAGTGTGCCTTCAGTGTTTTATTTATTGACTTCTGTCTTGACCACCTCATCTATTGCCAAGTTCACCAGGGGCAATTAACCCTAAATCCAACACTGAACATTCTGAGCCCCTGTAGCTGGGCCAAGCCAAATTTTGTTTTTGAGAAAGAGAATCAAAGAAAGGAGAGGCTCTGTATTTATTGTTGCCATGGCTTAATGAACCTTCCAAAACAAAGTTATGACCCAACCCTTCACAGAGGGCCCCACCAACTCCACTAGTGCCCCAAGTTTGTCTGACCTGTCTTTCACACTTTTAGAAGAAGAAAAAAAACATTAAAAGAATGTCATTTTCCTTTCCTTAGCATTTTTCGTTCCTTAGCAACTTAATGGGCCAAGACAGATCAATAAACTCAACATTCCCATATTGCCTCTACAGCATCCCCTAAAGACATGTACCATTGATGGACGGTCTATACTGGGGCTGGAAGATTCACAAGGTGCATCCAATCATTCTTTCTCCAGATCAGCGCCGTTCCTGCTACTGGTCACAGTCACAGCTAAAACATTATTACTTAAGGTTTTCTCGGGATGCACCGCCATGGTCAACAAGTATTTTGATTTGAAAAAGAAATCATTAGATGGTCTTTCCATTGGATTCACCAATGTCTCCACCTTCCTTTGGACTTTGATCACAGTAGAGAGCCTCGAGAACCAATGCCCCATTTATGTTTCCCCATGTACCACATGTTCCAGGAGCTATTTAACAAGATTAAACTAGTGGCTTAGCCCCTCATAGAGAATATGACTATGAAATTAAGCTGCTAGCCAGCACCACAGCCTCAGGCAATTGCATTTACGCATGCTCCCTAGTAGAACAGAAACCCATGAAGGAACATTTGCAGGAATAACTGCAGGAAGTCTCCATTCAGTTCAGTTCCCAAAGTGAGCTTTTTGGGTGGATTTCAGTGATATGTATTGTAATGCATACCATGACCTACATATTGTACTTGCTTGCCATAGACTGCAATTCCCAGGACAAAATATTACCATCACATTCACCATACAAAGTAAACAGCTCTACAGCATAACAGAGCAATTAATTTTCTTGTCGCCTCATATGAGAACATCTCAATTACTCCCAAAAAATTATGTTTATATCCATGTAAGAGCCTTAAATTAGTTATTTTAGGAATTACTCCTTTGTCAAACATATTCCTATTAAATAAAAATACATTTAAAAAAGTTATCAGAAACAATGAGAAGAAATTATGTTGGTTACACAACATATTCGTATATTGTTGTTACCCATGTGTGCATATTGGTCATTGGCTGATTATGCTAGCTTTTAGAATTTTACATACACATTACTGCAATTTCTTATTTAATAAAAAGCGTACAAAATGTGGCAGGGCATAATGGAAAGAACTCGGAACTTACATTCAAATGTATTATATGTAAGAGGAACTAGATGAAGTCAGTGCTGGCATTTCTTAGGTTACTTAATATTATGCATCATACTGACAAATCACATAAGATTATTGATTAGTCAGATTATTATGGCCCATTATGTTGTTCTGACTTCATAGTATCTAATATGAAATGTATGAGGTTCTGTGAGAATTTAACAGACCATTTAATATTTAATATTTCTTATTGTAGTTACAGTACTGTTTGCCGTGCTGAGTGTCAGGTCATTTTGCACCATGTTTTCTTGGTCTCTTTGTGCTTTGACAATGTTCCAAAACACAGCTTGGTTGACTGAGGGTCAGCAGGGCATTTTCACTGAGCCATACTAGAATTAGTATGGCATATGTTTCTTCTGGCAAGAAACAAACTATTCGCAGCTATATTTTAGGGCTCTGCTGCTGACAACCCATCTGATCCCTGGTAATTATAATTTTAGGGGTGAAATAACTAACACTGAAAGATCAATACCCACCACAGATGCCTACACAACAAATAGGCAATTAGAAAATAATGAAAACCTGCCCATGCATGTATGAATGTGTATGAATGCAGTCTTGCATTTAAAGAGGGCACCAACAGTCTGTATGTGGCAAAGTAGAAAAAACATGCATCCCAGTAAGAAGCTATAGAAACAATTTCTTTGTTTTGAATATGTTAGTACAATTTTATAATGCCTTAGAAAAAACTGAGATTTTTTTTACTCTCTGCTTTTTCAATGAGATGTAAAACTACAGCTTCTGTGGCTAAAAGCACATTTAGGTGATGGAAGAGTTACAGATACAAAGAAGAAAGAGTTTGTCTTGAAAAATGTATGGTTGCATCAAAAACCTGCCATAGGTTGCTGTAGCTGAATTCTGACCCACAGCCAAATATGAAAAGGCTTAGCTATTTTGCCTGCCTCTAATATATTCATACACCTCACCTATAAATAACCATTAATATATTTCATTAAAACAGTATGAAAAAGTTCTATAGTTCATTGACCTGGCTATCTGCAAAGCTCATTTCTGTGTAAGACGCCAGTTTAAAAAATGTTAGATAAAACAGTATTTCTAAAATGTATACAATTTTTGGGCTAGATTAATTTAGCTATGTGTGAATTCCTCACTCCGTGAACAAACATAAGTTTAATCAATTCAGTTTGTAATTTGATACTGGCAGTGTAATTTTTTTAAATCTGCAGTGCAGTGGTGCTGCACTTCTCTTGACGTTAATCAATGCAACTTTCACTTTTTTGAGGTAATCAGACTTAACAACATATTTCATATTTCAGGAAAGAAATGCCTGAAGTTTCCATAGCTATATAGTATAGCAGAAAATTTTATAATTTCACCATGTGAAGGCCAACCCAGAAATCCCAAAAACATGCACTTCATCAAATGTCCACTGGGAGCTGGCTCCAAAAGTGAGTACTGTAAATCCCCATAGACTGTCATGAATGCCCAACTTAACAACAGAATGGTACGACAAAAAAAGGCTTTTGGTCTCAACCGCTAGATTTCCTATTCATGATAACTGTATGGCGGTAAAGTGTTATGTAACTTGTCAGTTAAAATTATATTAAAACATAAAGTTATCCAAGGTGGCACGGTGGTGTATTGGATAGCACTGTCGCCTTGCACCTCCAGGGTCCAGGTTCGATTCCTTTCTCTGTGTGCTTGGTGGGTTTCCTCCGGGTACTCCGGTTTTCTCCGACAGTCCAAAGACATGTAGGTTAGGTTAATTGGCATTCCCAAATTGGCCGTAGTGTGTGAATGAGTGTGTGAGTGTGTGCATGTGTGTGTGCCCTGCGATGGATTGTCACCCTATTCAGGGTGTACCAGCCTTGTGTCTCCTGGGAAATGCTCCAAACCCCACGTGACCCTAAATACAGGATTAAGCAGTATACAGTAGATGATGAGTGAGTGAGTGATAAAGTTATCCATAATCTGGGGCGTGTCCAATTTGAGTGACGGCTGCCCAGCAGGCATCAAACCACTAGCTGTCTGCTGCGGCTTACTTTATCTAAACAGGAATCGTTGACTGTGTAGGCTCTGTATACCTTGCAAAGCATTCTCATTTTTATTAATGAGGTAATATAATCTCAGTAATATAGGTATTATTTAGGTATATATTTAGAACATTGTAGTTTATCTTACCAGAAATAATGTAGGAGTTGACACAAGATGACCTGTAGCATTCAATAAAATGCATTAGCGTATAAATTAATGTTAGCCACCATAGCATTTTGCAAGGGTGAATGTTAACCGGAGGTCCCACTACGGTTGTAAAATAGAAATAAATCTTTTCCCCGATTTTCTCCCTAATTTTAGTCGTGTCCAATTCCTCGCCGTCACTAGGAGGCTCCCACATTAAGGCTACCACTACCACTCAGCCGGGAGGGCCGAAGACCATTACATGTTTCCTCCAAACCACAAGACGCCAGCCGTCCGCATCTTTTTGAACTGCTCGCTCACGCACCGTTGGGGGTGGCGTAACACTCGGAGGACAGCACTATCCTCTCCGTCCGCTTGCGCGAGCTCACAGACGCCCCTGATTGGCTGTAGAGCCGTGATTAATGTGGGAGCACTAAGTACCTCTCACCCCTCCCCTCTGAGAGAGCTCGGCCAATCAGCTCTCTCTAGGCCACCGGCTGGGAGAGGTTACAGCATTACCGGATGATAGGACGAGTGCTTTACCACTGTGCCACTCGGAGGCCCAATAAATCTAACAGTATCCATCTTTGGCCTCCACAGTACCAAGTTGGACTACAGAGGTTCCTAGTTGGATGGATGGACCATAGAATTTTAGATAAGCAAAATCTAAGCTCACTGGCTTGTAGTTGGTTACTGAGTTAGATAGGCGGGTTCCACACAACAGCCAGGATCTATTCATTTAGCCCATTTTCCCATTTATGGATTAACCAGGGTTTAGTCAACTCCTGTCAAGATGGTAACATCCAGAGTGATATGTGCTTCAGGGTAAGAAAAGAGGTGGATTAAATGATTCATCCATCTTTCCTAGTACCTACCTGACATGATCTGGGGTTGCTTCTGCTGGTCAGGTCTAGGCTCAGCAATGTTATGTGCCAAAAATGAGGTGACAACTGAATATACTGAATGACCATGTTTTTTCCCATCAATGAATTTCTTTTCCTTCCCTGATAGCATGGTCTCTGGGTTTGCCATTTGCAAATGACTCCCTCAATTTGCTTCATAAGGATGGATTCCCCAGTATCTAATAACTGTGCAGACCTCCCCACTTGAGGCCATTTGAGATCTCCCCAAAGTATTTCAATGAATAATAAGATCAGGAGACTGTGATGGCCACTGCAGAACCTTCACTTTTCTCTTCCTTTTTTTTCTCTGAAGGATCATACTGACCTTGTACTGTACTAAGGATCACTGGGCTGTTGCAATGTAAAGTGCCTCCCATGCGCAGTTTCTGGCCTGATTATTGCAAATTGGCCTCAAGTCATTTCTGATAACACACTGCATTCATCTTTCCATCAATTTGGAAAAACTCCTCCATGCTTCACAGTGGGAATGGTGTACTCATTATATGCCTTGTTGACTCTTCTCACAACATAGCATTTATGGCTGTGGCAAACAGTTACAGTACATTTTGGTCTCATCACTCCAAAAAATTTGTGCCAGAAGTTTTGAGGCTTGTCTTCGTGTTGTTTGGCACATTGTAGGTCGCTGTTTTTGGCATTGGCGCAGTAATTTTTTTTTATGACAACTTAACCATGTAGCCCATGTTTTAGTACTTATTTATTTTGAATGTTGAAACAGCCACACCACTTATTTGGAGAAAAGCCTGTATTTTAACTGAAGCTGGTTGTGGGTTTTTCTTTGCATCCCACACAATTGTCATGGTGGTTAAAATCTTTGATAGTCTACCTGACCATTGCTTGATGTTAACAGAGTTTCAACACTTTGTGTGAAATTTAAATGTTTGGATATATTTTTATATCCTTTTCCTGATTTATAAAGTTCAGCTACCTTTGCCAGATCTTTTGCAGGCTCAATATTCAGTGAAGTCACTGCAGCATATGATGAAATATACACGGGTCTTTCAAAACCTCAAATACTCATTGGATATAAAACGACTCGACTCGATAAAACGAATTACAAGTAACAAGTGTGGAAACTTAATAGCCATTTACACTTTTTCTGACAGCTTGTGTGTTCATTATCAGGTCAGCTATTTACAGATATTTAAACTTTAGATAAGAGCCATTTGAGTTATTTTATTCATCAACCTGATTTACCAGGGCTCACGTAATTATTTGATAACTTCACTACACAACAATCCCCAAATTATATACAGGTGAAACTTGAAAAATTGCAGTGCATCAAGAGCCACCACACACAGATGGATCCTAGACATGGGCTTCAAATGTCGTATTCCTCTTGTCAAGCCGCTCCTGAACAACAAACAACGTCAGAAGCGTCTTACACTGTTGCTCAGTGGTCCAAAGTCTTCTAACTTTTGCATCTCATTTGGAAACCAATGACCCAGAGTCTGGAGGAAGAATGGAGAGGCACACACTGCAAGATGCTTGAAGTCCAGTCTAAAGTTTCCACAGTCTGTGTTGATTTGGGGAGCCATGTCATCTGCTGGTGTTGGTCCACTGTGCTTCATTAAGTCCAGGGTCAACGCAGCCAGGAGATTTTGGAGCACTTCATGCTTCCTTCCACAGATGAGCTTTATGGGGATGCTGACTTTTTTTTCTATCAGGACTTGGCACCTGCCCACGCTGCCAAAAGCACCAAAACCTGGTTCAATGACCATGGGATTACTGTGCATGATTGGCCAGCAAACTCGTCTGACCTGAACTCCATAGAGAATCTATGGGGCATTGCCAAGAGAAAGATGAGAGACATGAGACTGTACAATGCAGAAGAGCTGAAGGCCGCTATTGAAGCATCCTGGTCTTCCATAACACCTCAGCAGTGCCACAGGCATGGTCCATGCCGCACCGTATTGAGGCAGTAATTGCTGCAAAAGGGGCCCAAACCAAGTATTGAGTACATACAATATTCATTCTTCTAATTTGGTCAGTGTTTAAATTTAAGAGCAGAAATCAGCCACAACATTATGAGCACCTGCCTAATATTGAGTATTTTACACTTTCCTGCAAAGTGGATTTCACTTGTTTTCCTGCACATCCCAAGGATACTTGATTGGATTCAGATCTGGAGAATTTGGAGGCCAAGGCAACACTTTGAACTTGTTGGTTTGTTCTCAATCTATTCCTTAACCATTTTTGCTGGGCTGGGCGCATTATTTTGCTGGAAGAAGCCATCGGCATAAGGAACTACTGTTTCCATGAAGCGTTGTTCTTGGGCAACAGCAAAGTTTAGGTAGGTAATGTGTGTCAAAGTAACCACATACTGTAAATGGCAGGACCCAAGGCTTCCCAGCAAGCAATTGCCAAAGCATTACACTGCATCCTCTGGCTTTTCTTCTTCCCATAGTGCATTTGGTGCTACCTCTTCCCCAGGTAAGTGACACATACTCACACGTAACTGGCCGTCCATGTGATGTAAAAGAAGATATGATTCATCAGACCAGACCACCTGTTACCATTGCTCCGTGGTCCAGTTCTGATGCTCACTTGCCCATTGTAGGCACTCTTGGCAGTGGACACAGTTCAGCATTGGCACTCCGACCAGTCTGTGGCAATGCAACCCCATATGGGACAAACTGAGATGCACTGTATGTTCGCTCCCTGTATGCATCAATGACCCTTGGACACCTATGATTTTATTGCTGGTTCATCATTTTAGATCCTAACCAATGCAGTCCAGGAACATTCCATAAAAGCTGCAGTTTTGGAGTTGCTCTGATCCAGTTGTCTAGCCATCATAATTTGGCCTTTGTCAAAATCACTCAAATTATTAAGCTTTCGCAGTTTTTCCCCTTCCAAAACATCGACTTTAAGGACAAACTGTTCAAAAATGGTTTTGAATACATATCAACTGATTAACCATAACATTAAAATTGTTAACATCAAAGCCAGTTAGGTTTTGGGTTCCCATTGGGCAGCTCTGACTTCACGAGGACGGGACATCTGGGGGTGAACTAAAATGTGTCTGGCATCTGGCATTGGCAGGACATACTTTGGGTGCTGTTGGTTGCGGGGTGGACCTCCATGCATACATTTTTTTTTGTTAATTTCACGGGTGCTTTCATCGGTTTGGGTTCTGGCTAGTTTGGAAGTCTTGGGCTCTTTGCCTGCTGAGCCCTGGGCATGTCAGGCTTTGGTGCACAGCATGTTTTGGAGCCCTTCTATTGTGGCCAGCATTGACTTTTTCAGCAAAATAAAAATGAACATGAACGATGTTAAATAATTTTATCTATCCAAGATGGCAGCATTTTTTGTGTTAAGTTTACTTTATCTTTTTACTGCTTCTTGTGTGTATTCTTTTATTTATTCTTACATTTATAATTGCTGCTGGTCTCTGAGAGCTACCAAACACAATGACAATAAAGTATCTTTATCTTTATATTTGTCTTTAATTTCATGTCAACATGTTTCATATCCTGATTGATTTTGTCACAGTTTCTTGTGAAATTTTCTTCTATTTACTAGAATTATTAGATTATGGCAGTCAATGTTAGGAGCTGGACGCTTAAACGGCTTTCATTTATCAGTGCATAGCACTAATTTCCAAAATGTCTCTGGCATATTGCCATTTATTAATGACATTTCCTATGGTAGAAATTTGCTTTACAATATTTTCACAAGGTTTCATCTTCTCTCTAGGTATCAGTTAGCTTCATTTTCAGATATTCTGCCTGCTACATAAAGTTGCCCAAAGTTGTTTAGTGTTAACATTAGGTTTGAAGAGAATTTATTACATGGTGAAAATTGTATTTCCGATGGCAAAATGACCTGCCTAATTTGTCAATTAAAACCGAATGAGTTAGAGAGTAAATCTGGAAAGATTTCTAAAATTTGGCACATTTGTACATTCATCAAACTCTTCATTAATATTTTAACAATTTTCTATAAATATATAAATAAAATATGCAATTTGCCAAGGAATGCCCAACCTTTCCAGATACTGTAACCATGTAAGCATAAAATTAACTGTATACACAATATATTTATTTTTTTTGCAACATTTGCATATTTTATTACATTTTGTAGAATGACTTCAAATATGGTATAATTTATTTTAAGCACATAGCTGATCAGTTTTGAGTCCTGTTAAAGGGTGCAACTCCTAACAACACTAAAAGTGAACCACAAAGATGATGGTGTGAAGAGCACTGAATAGCTAACTTGTATTATTGTTTCACATCTAAAAGAGAGTTTTTTTTTTTTTGTATAGGCAATGGTATCACCAGCAGTACAGCAGTGGAATTTGGAGTTCAGCATGTTTCAAACACGAGGCGTTTTGTACTACCAAATCACATAATTGCAGAGACATCACAGGATGGGAATTACTGCCTTCTTCCTTCACATGTGGTGAACAAACCAATCAGAATGGTTCCATTCAATTCCAGAGTCAAATCAGGTTGAATCCAGATGCCACGGAGGATAAGAGAGAAGTTGCAGATGGGGGAATTAAATGTCTAAACAGCAGTGGAAGCCGTGATTTACTCTATTGATTTAAAGACAATAGAGAAAGAAATAAAGTGTGAACTGAGACTTGGTTCCTTTCTGCTCTAATTCCCAGTGTTATGTGTGCTTACTGAGCACCATGAAACCAGTATGGGAGAATGATTAGTCTGCCGTAGACTGGCGTTGTTCCATACTCTGCCAGTTCTCTGCACAAAGACTTTCCTGTAACAATAGACAGCCTCGAAGCCCAGAAGCTTTCCACTCACTGACCATAGTTTCTCTTTTCAGACACTTAATCCCCGATTGAGTGTTTGGAATCTTGAAGTGTGCAATGAACTGATATTCCTCAGAGAGATGCTGGAGGTGCTTAATGACTGGAGTACAGAATACATAGCAATTCCTGGGTTAGGAGAAGTATTTGTTTTGTATTTCTCAAACAGAAGTAATGCTGACCTAGTCATATATAAAATAATTGTTTAGAAATATATGATAGTTAACATTAAGTAATGAAAGAGCTGTGTGTAAGGCCTTAGGTAAACGAGGCCTGCCTTGGATCAATAAACAACATAGCGTTCATGCCTAGTTGTAGCCGGGCCTGAGAATGATAAATGTACTTTGGGGGAGCCACATTCTGCCCCAAGTGGCCAGTCGGGGAGTATCGGAATGCACAGCCGTGCTGAAATAGACACCTGCTGATAGACAGACAGGTAGGCATCTTGCTACAAGCCGAGCATTCCTTGAACAGACAGGCCAAGAGGTTCCTTTCTTCCCAGGCACTGACCCCCCACCAAACCCTACTTGGCAAACCCCCAAAGCAGAAATGCAACATTCCCAACAGGATAAATTAAAACAGAAACAGATGAGTGGAGCCACAAGCATGAATATTAATCATCTGGACAGTAAGGATGAGTTGGCATTCAGAAACCCTGCTTCAGTACAGCGTGCATGTGCATTTGAGGTTTTAAGTTGCATCTCTTCTAAAGATTCTGTGTGCACATGTGCCAATGCACGCCAGTGCATGAATGCACTTAATGTCTATAGTCGGTTGGTTATACAAGGAATAAAACATGATGAGGCGTTCAGATATATCACCCCCAAAGTTGATCAGTTTCCAATAATAGCATGGCTGTCATGATTTATTTCTCCTATTTTCCAGCAATATGCCAACACCCAAAAAATTTTATTTATAAAAAAAATGACATCATACCTTTTATCCATATATAGTTACAGTATGTTTTTGTCAAATATCCAAAAATCAGGTTAGATATTGCTTACAGTATAACATCTACAAACTGTGATTCCTTTACCAAGCGCTCTTTCTCTTTTTCTCTGTTGAAGTTAATAAGTAAAAACATGCAGGTTTTTCATGTTACTTAGAAACCACAAGGACCTTCATCCTGAAGTTTCTCGGTCTGAAAACCTAATCAAACCATGTCTGTCTGTTACAAAATACAGAAACTGGAGATTCTGTGCATAAGTGCAATTTTTTTCCCTCATATAAATCATTATTACATGAACCATTACAATTTTTTTTTTTTTATATGCTTTTATCCAGATCCTCCCATACAAGTCCCCAGGTGCATTAATATAATCCTGTGACTTGCCTTGATGTTGAAAATCCCTCCCAAGCTAAGCCATTATAGAAAATTAATCAATGACTTCTGACCAATCAGAATTGAAACAAAAACAAAACACTTTTATGGGAATTGGATCGTTGTTTGTTAAGAAAGTTAATAGTAGAATTAATATGAATAAATATGAAATGGGGAAAGGTGTTTAGAAGTGTATGTGGTGAGCATATGCTTTCATTGCTTTTAGCAAACAGGGACATTGCTCTGATTCCTACAACTTCCTCAGACGTGGTCATTTGCCCTTTGACCATCCTGTTGTAAACATCCTTCCTCTGCTTCCCAAAGAATTCCAAGTAAAATGTTCATGACGTTATAATACTTGTTCTATATGAAATTGACAAAAAAATAAACTATCCAGCTATTCTTACTTAGTGTATTTTCTTTTGTCTGACCATTAGGGGATCAAATATTTTCTTCTGAAGAACATTATATATTTGAGGGTTTAGACACCCAGCTTGGTTTAATCTTAAACATGTTGAAACCCATAGACATCTTAGCTAAATGGAGAAACATCAAAGTACAAAAATCCAGTCAGTGATGACTTATAAATGTCATTTTATCAATAACATGTATTTTAGGTCTAGTCTGTCTGATAAATCAAACAATTCCTTCTATTCCTATTACCTCTAAAATTTTGTGATTAGATATTTTATACTAAATTTAAAGCTGTCAATAGAAAACACTAATTACAAGCACAAATGCTAGAAAATGCTTCAACAGTTTTTACTGTATATCTAAACTGCTTCCATACTGTTCTAAACATCCCATAAACATCCCATCCCACTGTATATACACTGTTGTTAAAAGACAGATTTAAAGATAAAAATTTTTTTTTGAATTTGATTAAAATTAATGGAATTTTGGACATATTCTTACACCTTTCATTCAGTAAAACGTTTCTTCAGGTCTTATCTTTTTTATTTATTTATTTATTTATTTTAGAAATAAAATGAAAATGGAATTGACATTTTAAGTTTTAAAATCATTACAGCATATAAAAGTCAGTGTCTTCCAATTACTTCCACTGTTACTTTTTTACCGAGTAAGAAAATCACAGAAAGCACACGTCACACCACTGCCTAAGGCCATCTTCTAATAACGCATGATATTCTTTAACAACCCACATGTTGTACCTTTCATATTCTCCTAAGGGTATTTACCCTCTCCAGCTAGAAAGGGTGCATGCAAGTGAGTTCAAGTGTAGCTGTTTGAATTCCTCTCTTTGGCGTGCTAATGGAGATTAAGCTGAATTGAAGCCTGCGTGTCAGCCAGCAATTCAGGTAGTTCATACCAGACATGCCTGCTCTATTGTGTTCCTCTAAGTGCATCTTACACGGACCTTCACGAAAGGTAGAAAGGCAGATGCAGTTTCAGTCATAAATTTTCATTAGTGTGAATCTGTTCTGCCTAAAAGCCTTAGAAAAAGACAAAAGATACAAACAAAAACAAAGACAGAAAAAAACTAATTTTGCCTTGTCCACTTCAGGTTTTCCATTATCTATTGTGGCAGATTGTAGTTTGTAGTCTAATTGTTGTTGTCTAATTGTAATCTAATTGTGGAGATATATCATATATATATAACACTTAAACATTTTTCCTTTATTAGATTTTTTTTTATTTACATATATTATAATTACATATTAGACATTTTACATGGAACATTTAATCTCTCAAGTCCTCAAAGAGTCCACCTTCTTGATGAAGCAGATAATGAAGTAATTGTAACCCTATTTTTGGCCCACCCTATACATATATATATATATATAGATAGTACAGACCAAAAGTTTGGACACACCTTCTCATTCAAAGAGTTTGAATTTGTATTATGGCAAGAAAAAAAGCAGCTAAATGAAGAAAAAAACGAGTGGCCATCATTACTTTAAGAAATGAAGGTCAGTCAGTCCGAAAAATTGAGAAAACCTTGAAAGTGTCCCCAAGTGCAGTCGCCAAAACCACCGCGCTCACATGGAGGTGACAAGAGTCACCTCTGCTGCGGAGGATAAGTTCATCCGAGTCACCAGCCTCAGAAATCGCAGGTTAACAGCAGCTCAGATCAGAGACCAGGTCAATGTCACACAGAGTTCTAGCAGCAGACACATCTCTAGAACAATTGTTAAGAGGAGACTGAATCAGGCTCCCCCAAAGAATCAGGCCTTCATGGTAGAATATCTGCTAGGAAACCACTGCTAAGGACAGGCAACAAGCAGAAGAGACTTGTTTGGGCTAAAGAACACAATAAAGAACACAATAAGGTGTGTCCAAACTTTTGGTCTGTACTGTATATATCTATGGCGGCATGGTGGCTTAGTTAGTGGTTAGTTGCCTTGCACCTTCACTTTCTTCGATTCCTGCCTCTGGGTCTGTGTGCACTGCATTCGGATATTCTCCATGTGCTGACTGGGTTTCCTCAGGGTACTCCGGTCTCCTCCCACAATCCAAAGACATGCAGATTAGGCTATTTGGCTTTGTTAACGGTTTTAAAAATAGGAACAAATACAGTGGTCACCACTGGCCTCCACAGCTCCTAGTTGGACTACAGACGTTCCTAGGTAAATGGCTGGATGGAATTTCCATGCACATGCCACACTTTATTACATTATCTATTGATTGTACTGATGTTCCGTTCAAACGAGATTTGAAGCATTTGACTTTGATCACTGCATACCACAACTAAATATACAAGAAGGAAAACTAGCACTGATTGCACAGAAGTGACTCCTCTTCATCAACCGCCCTGACAAGTGAAGAGAGATGAGTCAGTTGGCAGGTTGAAATATGCACCTCTTGTATGTTCATGCCAGGAATTAAAAGAAAAATAGGAGGGGAAAACTGACAGCGTGGTAGCATCGTGGCACGGAACCCCTCCTTACCATTATTTGGCATGTCCTGACCAGACCAGACCAGAGAGTGACAAAGCTGCTGAGGGTGTAGCTTTAAGAGCGTGTAGTCAGGATAGCCCGTCACGCAAATATAAAGTTAGTAACAACGTGCTGCTCGTGCACTACAATTGGGAAGTAAATATGAAACGTGGTGTCGTCAGAAGCTGCTTTTCCAATACGGTGAGAGTCAATAAAAGCCGTGAGACTCCACGCGCTTCCACAGTCCATTAGACACAGCGCGTTCAACCCGCGCAGATTCAACTGACAAGAGGTGAAGCTGTGTGAGTGCTAGCATGAGCGCATCGGCGGGACGGCTCTTCGTGTGGACTTTGTTGCTGTTTGAGGTAAGTTATATTCGTATTCGAGTAAGGAACTTTCTCGAACTGGCGCGTGCGGGTTGGTTGAAGGTCAGGTCATTCGCGCGCGCTCGCTTGATAACCTACAGTATAGAGTCACTGCTTATCTGTTATTCTGCGCGCTCTCCTCTCCAACAAGCGCACGCGGTTATCTAACGGACAGATGCTTTTAGCGCCAAAAAGCAATTAGAGCTGACAGCACGCGTGGAAACGGGAAAGGTGTTTCTCGGACAGGGTGTGAAAGTTTTTGTGGGCAGCTGTGTTTGTTTGTTTGTTGTATTTCCAACCACACCAATTCACACACACACACACACACACTCAGGCACGCACACACATTTCCCTTAGTGTTTTCTCCTTTGGTTATGCTATGTGCCTTTGACTCAAGCGGTCATCTGGAATGCATTTATTAACTGATAAATAAACACGTCATGCCTGGCTTCTGTTTCTCAAGACGCAGTTGGTGCATGTGGCTCTGAGCGGTAAAGCAAACAAAATCAACAAGACTTGAGTTGTATATACTGCTTTAATACATCTACTAAACATTTACCTGATCAGCATCATTAGCTTTCAGCCCATCAGTCATGACCAACATACTGTAGTAGAGATCCAGATTCCAACTCTGGTTCTGGAATACACCCTGTCCTGCAGATGTTTGTCTTATCTCTGCTCTCAGGACACCTGACCAAAGTAATGAGCTGATATCCAGCCATTACTGATTTCAAGTTGGTGTGTTAGAGAATGGAAAACACAAAAATACAGTAAGCAGAGCTTGACTTATTCCAGGACCAGAATTCGGAAAATGTGTGATTTACGTTGGTGCACCCTACAGTGATGATGTAGCAAAAGCGATTCATATTCAATAGGCAAAAGGTCTGAGCATGTTTAAGGGCGGCTGGGCTAAGCCATGCTGTTTAATAGGTTGGATTTATGACATTTGTTTATTTCCAACTTTTAATGGATTTATCAAGACGGAACTCCATCGTAAATCAAGGAGCATCATTATTAGAGATGGGAGAAGAAAAGAAAAATCAGTTATGTATCGCTATTCTTTTGTGTAGCAATTCATGTATCGCCACATTGACTCCAAAATATATTTTTTAAATAAAAATTGAATGCAGACATGTTTGCATTTGAGGTGGTAAAATGTTGCAGTTCCTCTAAAATCCTACAGGTGGTGTTCTAAAATATTCACACATTGGCAGGCAGCGATGTGTCTGTGTGGTAGGAGCAAATTATTTGCAAAATTTGTTTAGAAAAGACAAATCTTTACAAATGTTTAATATTGCATTGGAATATTTATAAAATTGGGATATTTACAGAATCGCAATACAAATCAAACCGTTATCTAGGCATTGTGATAATATAGTATTGGGTGGTCATTGGCGATTCCTGTGCCTAATCATTATACGACAATACTTAAGCCAAATACTCTGTATTCAACAATTATTGGGACCAAGAGTAAGGATTCATAATGTCACCATCTAGAGTCACCCAGAAATGGATGGGTTGCCTCTGAGTCTGGTGTCTGTCAAGGTTTCTTCCTCATTTAGTCTCAGGAAGTGTTTCCTTGCTACTGTCACTATTGCTCATTAGGAATCTAAATCTACAAAATCTTTGAAAAAGGTGCTTTTGTTTTTAAGTGCAGTGTAGAAATAAATTTGAGGCAAAATGACCATGATTTTCATTTTATACCCCAAGACAAATATTGAATTCAGTCTGTTTATGTCATGTAACCCCTAAGTAATCTGGTGACGTTAGACATATAATCCAAAGCTGGGCTGTTACCCTAAAACTCTAGGAGCATATTGGAGTGTCCTGGATGTAAAAGACCTGGACAGCAGGATGTGTGGAACAGAAGGTTGGTGAAGGCTTGACGGGAAGTTGAAATGCTGTTCATAGAGACATCCCAACCTGTTCATGTATAGGTCAACCTTAAAATTCCTCATCATGCTTTTCACATTATTGGCATTTTTTCTTGAAGTGTCAATCCTGTAAGCATAGATGATACAACAGGTATGCTTCTTAAAAACCCACACATGTCTAGACAGCATTCTTAAACCTTGATTATGTTGTAGAACATTTGCTGATGAACGTTGACCAAGGATAAACACGTTAATGCCAGCATAGGGACAGTTTGGCTTGCGGTCTGTTAGAAGGCCAAGAGCATCTGTCAGGCTCATTAGAAGATGATATGCACTTGGACAACTGGACGACACTGTGTCTGCTGCTTCCCGTCTGGGACTCTTGGCTTGGCACCTCCACACCTGCCACAGAAAGAGATCAACATCTTCAACATTTATATTGGTGTTGGCACACGCTGCGGTTAACAGCCTACATTAAGATTGTTTATCTTCATGATTATCTATTTTCATTTTCCCTGTTGTAGGGAAGAGGTCCTAAAGAGATGGATTAGAACAGAAGTTCAGGAAGGTACCTACAAATAAAACTTTATGTCTTTTGGCTCTGAAGGAGTGCAACTCTGCAGGAATGGGGTGGCACTGTTGATAAATGATGTGTGTGAAGAACGTCTCACGCTTCAAGCTGCACTCAGTAAAAAGCTAAAAGAGAAGCACAAATAGGAGCAAATGGGACAGAAATGTGCAGCTTGGGTTGTAAAAGGAGTGAGGCCTTTAGGAATGTGGATTTAGTAAAGAGACGAAACACAATATCTATCAATACAGCAGAGATGAGTTAACATAAGCCGTTTTATGAGACCCAATGTGATGATCCAGTGAGTGAATTGGTATTGCTTGCATTAGGATTGTTTGGAGAGACAGACACACACAGAGTATTCTATATTTTATAGAATATTAACCTACTACATTAGATATTCTAGATGTTTTAATTGAATTAACTCCATTTCTCACACAAGGTGCAATGAACAGTGAAAACTCAGACTTTCCAGTTGCTCATGTTGTATTATATAAAAAGAAAAGAAGACAAAACTTTCTAAATGTAGTGTCACCCAGTTCATTAAGACTTTTACAATAAACTGTACTCTAACAAGATCTGCTTGAACGCTTGCCATCATGTCTGGTTTTCAGATGGTTCCAGAGTAATTAGGAATTGGTCTGGATTTATCTGAATGTCTCACAACTAAAACAAACCAATACCAAATTAAGTATCATGTAAAAACCCACTGTTGATTTCCATGGTAAAAGACGTGCCTGGCTAGAAAAAAATCCTTCTATGAATATAGACTTGAAGAAATTTATCGCATTTGGGAGACGGGGAGTATTTTATCCCATTTTCCTCTGGAGGTATACACAGATATTCATGCTCATTTTTGGTGATCTCTCCATCTCCTTTTGTACTCCTCTGCTGCTTTGTATTAACACATGGCTCCTTAAATTCTCTCTTCTCATGTAACCCTTGATCCCTTTTCTTTCTCACATTCTTGTTCTTCGTCACTCCCTGTGTCTGCCATTTTCTGTCTCTCGCACACAAACACATTCACCCCTAGTGACCTAATTGGTTCTCCCACCAGCAACTTCAAATACAAAACCTCCTGTATGCTGACTTGCCTTTAAATGCAACATTTGCCAAGTGTGTGGGCTTGCATTTTTCTGATCAGCACATTGCTTCATGACTCATTTCTAGTTAAGAGAGAAGTAAATGCATCTTCATCAGCAGGCAAGGCGAATACTGAGCATCACTTACATGTGTATATTTCTGCAGGTGTGTGTATTTGTGTGTGTTTAAAGAACCGGCCACGTTACCAGTAATGGTTTCTTGAGAATGAACAGAATTTTGAGTGTTTCAATTCCTGCATGAATGTTGCACATAATTGATTCATTGATTTTAAGCATCGTTTCGAATTATTTCATAATCCCATTTACTTTCACAGCATAGAATTGTTTCTTTCAGATTACAATCTTACTGGCACGCAGTAGGTCATGCAAAGCAGTATCTATTTTATGTACTGTAAATATTCAGAGTTCAAGAAGAAGAATCAAATTACTATTGCCTGTAAACTGAAATAAAGGCACTTTCCAATCCAATTCTTTTGTGTGTTTGAAAAACCCTATTGTGTAAGAATATGGAGGAAGACTCAAGAGGCAGGTGGAATTTTAGCTGAGTTCCAAGTTGATGTCTGTTCAGCCTGTGCTAGAAAAATTATCTTGAAAAAAACAGCACGAAAACAAAAAAAATTCCATCCCAGACTGATACCTTTCACTCTATCAGGTTCAAGTTCATTCTTTTTTGGTGTGGTGAAGGGTACATGTCTTGCAAACAGTAGAACACTCACTCTCATCGGTTATGGGAGTCACTGAAAGCACAGAGAGACCTGGACACAGATGAGAAATATTATGGGTTACCTGCCGGTTTGACCTGCGTCTCTGTCTACAGCCTGATGCTCTAAAATGCCCCCACTACCACAACAAGTGATCCACATGTTGGCATTCGTCATGCGGTGGAGCATTGAAACAGGGCATACTCAGGATCAGAAAGGGCACCAAAAGAGGTAGTATTAGATGGTGAGGACCTCGCACTCTATGGCCGCGCACTCCTTCTCATATTTGTTCTACTTGGCCTCCTTCATTAAGAGTTTCCAGCTGATATACAGCATCAGCTGTGCTTCTCCCACTACACCACCTGGGACAAAACGTCCTCCACTCCTCTGTCAGAATGTGAAACAAAAAAGAGACAGAAAAGTCAGGAGAATGCAATAGTGGGGCCCCCCACACAACAGCTTTTTTCCTGGCAGAAAGTCCACTTGCATGGCTCTTTTCATTTAATTGGATCTAGCACTTCTTTTTTTAGTAAGGTCAGTAAGTGGGATTGTAATATCCAGAAAAATGGTACAAATCTCTGATAATAGGCATCCAATCCTAGACATTGAATGCCTCATCCCATTTTTGCTCTTGGGTCTCAGTCTGGCCACAAATGCTGTTGTCTTGTCAATTAGGGCATGCACCTGTCCATGGCCCAGGTAAAAGCCCAGATACTATACTTCCATCTGTCCAGTTGAACACTTGTACAGTCCCACCCATCTTAGGTCCCAGCAGACCTCAGGTGCTGTAAATGGCACTGTAAATCATTACTATAAATGCTTTTGTCATTTAAATAAGTGGCACCTGGCCCTGTGGAATCAAAACATCACTGGTGCTCAAACAATCCAGATGGAAGGGTATAACTCAAAGCTATTTAAGGCTACTTAAAGGCTATTTTTCTCAATATATTGGAGTAAATAAGTTGCCAATTCCCTTTGTCCAGTGTTGAATAAAGGCAAGCCACACCTAACCTATCAAAAAGTCAGTCAATGCAAAATGCATCAAATTTACACTCTACATTTAAAAAAAAAAATCTCTTTAGACCTTAGGTCTATCATGCACCGGATCTGCTCAATTTACCTGCTTCTCAGGTCAAACAATTGCTGTGTGCTGTGAAGATCATGTTCTTTGATTTCCCAAGAGTATTCAAAACTATCCAGCCCTTTTTATTACGAGACATGTGAATTGAAATGCAGGTTATCTCACATTTGGTGACCTGGATTTCAGATTACCTCACAAGAAGACCACAGTATGTCAGACCAAGAGCCTACAGTACACCTCAGAAAAACCTTGGCAAGCAGCAAGAAAGCTTCTCAGGGGACTGTGTTTTTCCTTTTCTGCCTCACTCTGTACACCAAATGACTTCGAGTATAAGTCACAGTACATACCAAGCACCACTAAGCCCACCAGGCTCCTTTGAGTGGGATAATGTTAAGGACCTGCAAATAGATCTCTGGAGTCTTTTTTTTTTTTTTTTTTGGATTTTTCCCCGATTTTCTCCCTAATTTAGTCGTGTCCAATTCCTCCCCGTCACTAGGGGGCTCCCCTAGGGGGCTCCCCGTCACTAGGGGGTAATTGTTACCATTAGTTGCACGGACATCCAAAAGTCTTGCATTGTATCAGGCTTTTTTGGACAAAGGTCTAATTACAGCCAGTGGGGTGTGAATCGGATCAGTGGAGATGATGTCAGGGCCCTGGTTACATGGTTCCAGGAAACTAGGAAGGAAGGATAAAAGGGGAGAAGAGAGAGCAAGAAAGATCAGAGAAGCCTTGACTGGGAGCCAAGTGATCCACCATCAGCTGCATGGCTTCACTAGCCTGTGTCACTAGCCTGTGACAACTGAACTCAAAACGCAGTTCCTGTTGAGGGTTGAGGAACAAATTGCTCCAGTGGTCCAGTTGGTCGGTTCCTCATCCCGCTCTGGCTACGATTGAAGCGTTTCATGGAGGTCTCTGGATTATTCGTGAAGACCATGTTGGTCTGTCACATGGCCCAATTGCAGAGAATGCTGACTCTCTACATGCTCCTGTATGAGGGCTTTGAAGTGCAGCTGCAAGCCAGTGTTCATCTTGGTTGCATTCTGTAGGAGGATCTTAAGAACTACTCAGAAATAATAAACACTACATCACAGACACATTGCCTTGCTTTCAAAATCAGAACTGCTGGAGCTCTGAATGACAAGTCATCAAATGCACCACTCACTCTGCCTCTCAAATGTGCCTGTCTCTGTGGGATTTAAGTTAAGCCAGATATTTAAAGACAGGATCACCATACAGACATGCGACAAAATAAAATAATCACTGGTATCTCCGTTATCCAGGGGGGTTATTTGCTGGCGTGATCTCTTCTAAAAGTACAGTTTCTACATTTATATGGAATGGGAGCTCATTGAATGGTTTAGTAATGTTTATAATATACTATAGCCTTCACAGTTACCAGATTCCAGACCAATTTCATGGGTAAGTCACAAACCTGGCCGCCCTGCTAACTGGTCAGGAAACCAACTTTGCAATATTTTGCAAGTTTGCTTATTCTTACAAGTTACTGCTCCTGGACACTTTAATATGATTTGAATCAGGTGTTGGATAACTTACAGAAAGCCTGTGTCATTGTTTCCTCACTGGTTAATTCGCTTAAACTTCATTTCCGTTTTGCTGACATTGCTTGATACAGGGAGTTTTCTTGATGAACCGAGTGAAGTAGGCCAGAATTCCTGACCTTCACTATATTGCTTACTATATCTAGATTCAATTTCCTATTAGTTTCAGTCTGGTTGCTGAATAATATGATTCAAGATGAAAAACTGATTACAAAGCTGAGACAATACAAGGTTCATGAAAGCATATGGAATTTAGTGTGACTTATCTTTTTATGTTTAAACAAAAGTGAATGACATTGTCCTGTCTTTTCCTGTTGGTTTGTCAGGCTCTTTCATCTCTCAGCCAACAGGAAGGGCACTGTCATTAACCTCTGTGAGGAGAAACGTGGAGAGTGGCAGAAATTTCTTCTCATGCCGTAAGGAAGTGCCACACAGGAAAGAACAAAGTTTGGGGAATTAAAGCATCCCGAATAAACTCAGTGAATCTGTGTAATATATTAAAGAGCATAATTATGATGTGTTTTTGGACAGACATTCTATGTAAAAAATTCTGTTGGCTTCAAATTACATTGACTAACAGCAAAGAAGTCTGCCATCTGTCAAAATGTGTTTATGTAATGGTTACACCTTATATTAAATATTTTTCATTGCTATTGTTTAACATTTAAACACAAACACAAAAATTGATAAAAATCCTTTATAAATTTCTTAGAAACACCTGCTTATTCATGCCCTGAGAGTTTCTTCTTTAGAGTTTACACAGAAAAATGGGAAAAACACATTAGTTGAGTGGTAGTTCTACAGACAGAAATGGAAGATGGCCAGATTAGTTAGGGCTGAGGAGAAGTCTACAGTAAGTGTTAATAACCAATTGTTAAAGCTGCACTAAGCAGAAATACACAATACTGTATATTGAACCACAGAACATCGAATGGTTATGCAGATGGGCTACCACTGCTGAAGACCACCTCTGGTTCTGGTCCTATCAGTCAGGAACAAGAGGTGAGGGTATGGTGGACACAGAATTAATGGAACTGGGTATTTTTTTTTTTAAGATTGGAAATGATTGACATCACTAAATGATTAGTTACTGTACAAAGTTATCCTGTGCTGACAGTTGCCTCAGATGTATCCATGTTTGGTCTTCAGCACCTTGTTAATTGTGAGACTGTTTCTGCTCATCATATTTAAATTGCTGACTTCAGATTACAATTTTCTTTAATTTAAAGTTTAATTTTGAACAAGGTGTGTGGTGGCTCAGGCGGCCAGGTTGTTGATTTGCGGAACTGAGGATCCAGGTTTGCTGCTGTTGGTGGGTTGCCACACCCCATACAACACAGCCAAGTTGTGTGCGGCTTGAATGGTTCGCTGTGGTGACTCCTAGACAGAAGCAGCTGAAAGAAAGTTGATATATTTATACTGTACGTCTTAAAGTTCTATTTAAGAAACAAGTTCTGTGAAAAAAAATATTAGAATAAAATTGTGGCATGCCTGAAGTTTTTTTAAATTAATTTTTAAACACACTGTTTCAGTGTCTGTAGCTTTAAATGAACTGCCCTTTAAATGGCTCTTTGTGGAAGTACATTTTCCTAGCCATTCAAAATGCAGAGACTGGAAA